>CM023448.1:47047588-47167237 GCA_013339765.2 Haemaphysalis longicornis | reverse complement strand
AGTGCCCTGATAATGACAAGAATTAGTATGTTCCATGTTGCTTTGGTGTTATTTACCAAATTTTTTTGTCCTGTGGTAAGCCTTATGTTCACCGGACAGGCCGGTGTTTAAACATGCGTTTAATAAAGCAGTTTAAGTCCTTCGAAGGCACACCGGCATCTCATTTGTCGGATCACTGTCGTTCATGTTCTCACGCTCCTGTGAGCCGCATTTGAAAAAAAACTTCTGTATTGTTCCGTCATCCCAATCAGCTTAAGCGACAAACTATACAGACTTCCGACATAACCAGGCATGGTAAAAAATGCGTTTATCAGGCCTCCGTTTGTTTATGCGAGAAAGAGGGCCCTTTCTTGATTGTGGTTAAATGCAGGAGCAAGGAATAGCCATTCCGTATATCTCCATCCATGATTTCATGTGATTCTTATCGTACCACATGCAATGATTCATTGTTTTATATATAAATGTATCTTCATTCTGAATAAATTTTCATTGATAGTCAGCGCTCCACCTGTCTGGCTCTGTTCTTTGTGTTCCTATTTTAACGCGCTGTTTCCAAAACCATGTCGCAATACCGGCTCGCCCAACTCTCCATTTTGCTTCAGCATTTCCTTTGGGTTTGCAGCTTGCGTGTTTGCACTGCACTTTCGCTTCGTTGAAGTGTACTTGGTCTTCTGACTTCGGCAGGTAAAGCTAGTAAACATCACCAGCTCACTGTTTCCCAGTCTTGGAATCTTAAGGTGAAAGCGGTCGAATGTTTTTAGGGTGCTTTTAAAGAGAATAACATCCAGTAACTAATCAATTATTTCCCGTTTGCAAGGGCTTCACTAATTCACAAAAAAATAGCATTTCAGATTCCTGATGGTGATGGTGGTGGTGATGGTGGTGGGCAACTGCCCCTCCCCCTAGGTTGCCACGGGGATGGCATAGTGATGTTGATCCGGAGTGCAGATTTAAATGGGTGAGAATGAACAAAATGCTATTAATACGGACACGTATAATCACCTGTAGAAACAAACACACACACGCAAGTATACATACATATATATATAGTAAAAGTAGCAGTCGGATGCCCAGCCAAGAAAAATAACAAAGAAGGGTTACTCACGTAGCGGAAATGGAATTGCCTTCATCAGAGTACCGTTACATGATTTTCTGATTGATTGATGATTGATTGATTGATTGATTGATTGATTGATTGATTGATTGATTGATTGTGATTTTAATTAATGTGACGAGATTGACTCAGGCGATGAGCACGCGCCGTGTGGAGGGCCCTTCGGATTAATTTTCGCCAACTGGAGATATTTAACGCCCGCACAAATCTCGTGCACATGGGCGCGTTTGCTTTTCGGCCTTCATCAAAAAAAGCGGGCGCCGCGGCCAAGAATTGAACCCGCCACTTCTTGCTCAGCAGCACGACACGCCTTAGCCACTCAGCAACCATGGTGCCCAGGAATACATGATATTTCGCTGCCGCAAGACATTTGAAACACATTTCTAATATAGCTTGGCGGAAAACCTGTGAGAAGGAGACGAAGATTTGTTTCGAGGAAACGGCGAGTATGCTACAGACTGGGCTCATATCCCGTGGAACAACAACTAAGCAAGATGGAGAGAGAGATAGAGAATGGAGATAAGAGTGAGAGGGAGGGAGAGAGAGAGGTTGAACTTTCAAGGCAGCTCTCAAGATTGCACGACGGCATGGCAATGTACCTGGCGTGGGCTGGTGACAATCGCGGTTTCAAAAAAGAAGGGAAAAGTATACAATAAGGTACTGAGTGGGTGGGGGACTTTTTCGGACCGATAAAGACTGGCAAGAGAAGACTGGATTTTGGGTGTGCCCTCAGCGGAAGAATAGACACGGTGCACAAAAGAGCAATGCAGGGTGACCTAGCAACGGAACAGGAAATAAGCAGGGTTCATGGATCACAAAGGGTTAATGTCGCTAACTGGGGAGGAGGGGACCGGACGTGGCCTCTTTGCCGAGGACAAATCGCACTGTCGAGCCGCATTATGTTAATAAAGGCGGTGTGTTGGGAGAGTTTGTGGAAATTCTGACGGGAAACTTAAGGGTAGGATTATTGAAGAACATGATAGAAATTATGAGGTCGCCATTATTATTCCAGAGAAATGCATGTTAGTTGGTCTTCTACCCCTTTATCACCAGCGTCGCTGACCCCACTTGTAAATGAGATCAGATGCGCGAACCTCGCGGTTCTGATCGGTTTTAAAAGTGGATTACAAAATTGTTGCTTTAGGTTGTTCAACTGCGCTACTGGGATCATTGATATGTCTTGACAGGGGCTGATAAAGACAACTTTTTGATGAGTGCGGTGAATTTTGAACCGCATTGGAAAGGGTGTTTCAGTTTGCCCAATTTATTTTTCTACAAATAAAGCACTCTAGAACGTATACGAAATTAGCGGAGTCACAGTAAATTTACCTTTTATATTTACCCAATAGTCCGAAGCCGTGCTGGTGCCATGCTGTGTAGTGGTCATGTGTGGGCATACTTCACATGGAGGTTTATTACAGGGCATGTAACCAATATTTTGCGGTCGGCTGATACGAGAGTTAGTAATAAAGTCGCCCAAATTCTTTATTACGCTGGTAGACAACACGTGGTGAATCGAGGAATATGCTTTTTAGGCATTCACTTTCAATTCGGATATTTTGATGTTCTCTTAGTACTGTTGACACTCTTGGAGAGGAGGTGGAGTTGGTTAAAACTAAGTTTGTTTCCCGATGGACGTTCCGAGTTTTTTTCTAAAGAGTTTTATAAGGTTTAATGGGCTGGCTCGCCGAGTAGCATCGTCGTTAACTTGTTCCGGGTATTTTTTATTCAGGGGGGCAGTCATACGTTCTTGGCAGTTTGAGTCAAAGTTGGCATGTATTGTGCAAATTCTCCTGAAACGGTGGGCTTGACTGTAAGGTACTTCTGTCTTGTAGTGTCTCAGATGGCTACTTTGGAAGTGCACATATAGCAGCGTGTCTGTCGGTTTTCTATACGGTATAAATTGAAGGCAACGTTGGGAGGTAGTAACGGTAATGTCCAGAAAGTTTACACTGTGTTCCGAGTGGTTATCAGCACGGGAAAAACTAGGATGGGCTAGGGTAAATGAATAAATGATGGTGAGGAGCTCCGCGTCATTGTGCTGCCATATCATTATTACGTCATCAATATGGCTTTTATTTAACAGTGGCTTTAAATATTGGGTGTAAAGAAAGTTTTATTCGAGGTGAACCCTAAAGATATTGGCGTAGTTGGGCTCGTATCTATTAGCGCTGACCTTCTTCTGACTTACACGAAATCAACCCCGTCAAACCCAAAATTGTTAATTTCATGAATAGGTCTAAGGAAAGTTTGGAAAGTAGAAGAGTCGATGGGTTTGTCGTACGACGACTGCTGATATGCTAGTGATACAGCGATGATCCCACCTTAATGGGGGATGGTAGAGTACAGTGACGCAATATCTAGGGTGACTAAAAGACAATTAATACGAATTTCAATTTTTGAGATGTCGAAAGAAAATCACTAGTATCCTTAATGAAGGAGAGAAAGCTGGGGAAGCTTCTTAGTTTCGCCATGAGCGTTCCCTCAGGGCAATAAGGACATTGAGTGTTTTGCGGGTGTGTGCGGCATGCTGCTGACGCGATGCCAGTCGCCGCACTTCGGGGATGGTCTGCTTGCATTTTCCCGGGGCGCCGTGGTTGCGGTCGATCTGGGGCGCTGGTGGCGGTCGCCTGCTGGCCTGATACTACTCCGGGTTACTTACACTGAAAAGAAGTGAGGCAGTGGTGGAACGTCACTGGCATTTAAAAAGATGACAGAGACTTTGTTGCGAATCAAACTTTCGAATCAAAATTTCTTGAGACTCAAAATTTGAAGCCACTGTACAATAACAGGTATATTGGACAACCGCTACATGGTCTGGCTGCACGGTGACGCGGAGCTCTTCATCTTCATTCAGGCATTTACCTAGCCCATCCTAGTATTTCCCTTGCTTGTTCCTTCTGAACACAGGATAAACTTTCTGGACGCTACCGTTACTACTTTCCAATATCGGCTTCAAACTAAACTTTGTAGAAAACTGACAGGCACGCAGCTGTATTTACACTTCTAAAGTAGCCATTTGAGACACTTCAAGACAGCAATACCTTAACAAGCCTGCCGTTTTACGACAATTTGCGCAAACCTAGCCGACTTTGGCTCAAACTGTCGAGAACTTAAGAGCACCCTCCTGAACCACAAATATACACATCAAGTTATGAACGACGCTATTGTGCGAGCCAACCGACTAAACCGTAACGAAATCTTCAAAAAAAAAACCCTCAAACGTTAATCCGCAAACAAACGTAGTTTTAACCCACTAAACCGCACAACGCCTTTTGCTAAAAACACACCGCGGTCGAGAAGCAACCTTTGGACACTCTGCACTATAGCGTCGAGGTCAGGAGAAGCGCCTTCCTAGTCGACGGCGGTCATAAAGCTTGTGCGGGGAGGCAGGGTGGCATGATCATCGGCGATCCTTACAACAGCACGGTGTTCGGGGTTTGACTGCGGCGTCGCGGAGTGATCGGAGGCAAAAGTTTTTGACTTGGTATGCAGATCTATTATTGCGCCGTTGTCTTTAAAAAAACATTCCGAGAATTACGTCACGGGAGCGGTTAGGCAAAATGAGGTACGCAGCAGAGTACGTGGGGCTGTCTATAGTGACGCGGGATGTGCACGTTCCATTTGGCGTCACGAGGTGACCTCCTGCTATGCGCGTACCGTCCTATCTTGTCATAACTTTCTTCAAATTAGACCATGTGCAGCTCTCCCGCTCATGGCAATCCTTTCAACAGTGGTTACTCTGTAATTTTTTAGCGAAATGAAAACTACTTTTGCACAGCTAATATTTGGGGTGAGTACTTGCTTTGTGCACAGTTTCAAGTCGCGCACTTTGCGCGACTGGGTTCCTGAGACATGGGAACTATCCCAAAGAAATGCATGGGAAGTTAGATTTGACAGCGAATTACACAAACACATATTCAGAAACCTGAAATTTTTTTAGCGTTTTAATCTTCACGTTCACTCCTAGCTTTATGCCAAGTATCATTTTCCTAAAGTGGTTTTTCTGGGTTCCCAAAAGGTTGTAATTTTGAGTGAGAAATCTGGGTATGCGCAAATGGTCCACTCATTTATTTATTTATTTATTTATTCAGTTACCCTCAAGGCCCGAGGGCATTACAGAGGGGAGTGGGTACATACATACATGTACAGCATACAAATCAAAATACAACAACCGAAAAAATGCAATCAAGTAACATCGCTTGCTACAGGGTTGAACTAAGGCTAAGTACATATAAAATTAGTGACAGCAACTTTAAATAAAGCAGCATCATTGATACCAACAATATCACGAGGAAGATGATTCCAACATACAGAAGTTTTTGGGCACAAATGACTCCTGAAAACACTTGGTGCGCGCTGACGGAAGTCCTACTTTATGGTGATGATCAATGCGAGTGGAAACGTAAGTTGGTTGGGCGAATAATCTATTTCTGAGTAATGAATTGGTGAAGTAAATTTTATGAAATTGGCACAGCCGAAAAACTTTCCTGCGAAGAGACAGTAGGGGTAATGCTAATGTGATTTTCATTGATGTGACGCTCGAGGTGCGATGGTAATTAGAAAGGATGAAACGCGCTGCCCGATTCTGCACTCGTTCTAATTCGTAGATAGAGAGTCATGACCAGGGTCCCAAACAGATGCCGCATATTCTAATTTGCTAACGTACCAATACTTTATAAAGTAAGAGTTTCAAGGAAACGGGTGCCTGATTAAAATTTCTTCTAAGGTAGCCCAACGTGCTATTAGCTTTAGCTGCAATATATTCATGTGTGTCTTCCCAAGATAATGTAGAAGTTATGTATATACCCAGATACTTATACGAAGTTACTGCTTCGAGAGAACATTATTAATTTGTTACGCCTGATACTAGTGCTGTGACGAATACACGTGCATGTACTTGCATTTGTTAACGTTTAACGTCATGCCCCAAGTCTCACACCATTTCTGAACCCGATCCATATCTGCCTGCAATTCTAGAGCGTCTGAATGACCCTTAATTGCCCGATTAAAATACGCAGTCATCTGCGAAAAGACTGACTGAAGAAGTAATGTTTAGAGGCAAATCGTTTATATAGACCAGAAAGAGCAATGGTCCCAACACAGAGCCCTGTGGGACCCCAGAGCCAACCGGGACCCCTGGGCGAGTCAAGTTATTAACAGTTACAAATTGCGAGCGGTTACTGAGAAAAGCAATCACCCACGCGAGGACGTTATCATCTATATTGAGGCTCCGTAATTTAAAATGAGTAAATCATGAGGTACTTTATCAAACGCTTTGAGAAATCTAAAAACATACAGTCAATGGGTGTGCCGTTGTCAAGAATAGAATGCAAATCGTGAATAAACATAATAGTTGCGTTTCACAGGAAAAGGTTTTACGAAATCCATGCGGCGAGTCAGTAAAAAAGAGAATTGCCCTCTAAAAATTTTACAAGCTGCGAATAAATTACATGTTCCATTATTTTGCATGTATCGAAGTGAGTGATACTGGGTCTATAATTTTCTGGACAAAGTTTATCACCTGACTTAAAGAATGGAATAATTCTTCCCACACTCCAATCATCCGGAGACAGCCTGCTTCCAGAGATTGCTCAAATATTTTTGTTAAGAGTTATGGAGCTGTAGACTTTAGTGTTTATTAAAACTTGGAAGTAATGTTGTCGATTCCGGAAGAAGACGAGACTTTAAGGTTTTCTATTATTATTTGTACGCCTGCTGTGTCGAAACGAATTGCTTCCATCGGAGATAACCATAGCTTGATAACAGGATTCGATCCTTTGTTGAGGAACCCGACACTGCCGCCGCGAAGGTGTAAGAGAGAATAACAGCGCGTCATCTTATGGGTTAACCCGTCCGAAGTTTTAGTGTTATTTCGCGAGTATCTTTTATTCACCACCCTCCAAAATTGTCTCGGGTTGTTGGCTAACATATTGGGGAGTGTGTTATTAAAATAGGTTTCCTTTGCTGCTTTTGTGGCCCTCCTGTATTCCCCATTAGCAACGTAGTAAGAATCCCATCTGGCTGCGAGTTCAGAAACTTTAGCGGACAGGAACAGCCTTTTTTTTCTTATTAGCCAACCTTTCAAAGATTGGCTATACCAGGGAGCATGGCTTATTGGTGGTGACTAGCCTCAGGGAACAAACGTTTCAGTCAGGTAATGTTACTTTTTCTTTAAACAAATTCCTAATTCGAATTAACGGAACGACTTCTAATTCATCAAGATTGCTGTCCAGAAATAAACAAAGTTCTCTATTGATGGGCATTCAAAATCGGCGGCAGCGTAATCTCTAATGCGCTTAGTATAATTTTCATGATGAGGACACAAACATTCATAGTGAAATGGAGCAAACAATGATCACTTATTGAGGCAAACAAAGTGGAGACATGAACAGGTCAGGCACGTTGGTTAACACTAGATCTAAAATGCTCGAAGTAGTAGGTGTAATGCGGGTTGGTTGGGTAACCATTTGCGTAAAGTTGAAATCAGAACAAAAGGTCAAAAAATTAGAACTGTCAGTAGAAAACGGACTTAACTGTGGTACATCACTGGACCAAAATATATTTGGGTAGTTAAAATCTCCGGCTAAAAGGACTGGTACATTAGGAAAACGTTCCATAACTATGTTAACAGCATCGTGAAGACTATTTACAAAGCCCGGATCACAGTACGGTGGACGATAGCAGATACCCAAAATATTCTTTTTATAACTTGTGCAAATTTCAACAAATACGATCTCTAAATTGGTTACAACAGGCACAAAAGACGAAGAAATATTATCCGCAACCGCGACAAGTACACCACCGCCGCATCTCTCACCTCTATCGCGACGATACACATTGAAACGCTTTGTAGAGTCAAACAATTCACTGCTGTTAATTTTTGAAGTAAGCCACGTTTCTGTTAACAACACAACGTCAGCGTCACATGTGTCGACCGCCGCATTTAGTTCATCGCGTTTCGATACGACACTCCTTATGTTCGTGAAAAGAAAAGAAAGCGAATTTTTCGGGCGCCATCCCCCACCCCTCACGTGTCGCTACTGCGGTGAGTTTGCAACTGATAGCGGTGCTCTGGAAACTGAGTGCTCATCTGAAAGCTGCTGATTAACGAATTCCCCAGAGGGACCGCCAAGTTCGTACACACTGTCGTCAGAAAAATTGTAACCGTAACGTTTATCACCTATGAGCAACTTATTATGGCCGATGCTTGAAGGAAACGTCCCTTTGTTTGGCAAATTCTACAAGCTTCTTTCGCACCTGCCGTGTTTGAAGGGAATAATCCTCGCTTACAGTGATGCCATTCTCTTTGAATTTTCCGCTGAGCGATAGTAATTCCTGCTTTAAACTTAAATGATGCGAACTTCGCAATAACAGGCCTATTTTGGTTGGGCCTGTACGTTCCTAGCCTGTGTACTCGCTCAAAATTACTGAGTAGTAGGCTCCCGTGTCTACCATGGCGACTACGTCAAAGCCGTCGATGGACACCTTGACGTCGGATGCCGCCTTTCTCGAGTTCCGGGTACTCCGGGGCGTCGCATCTCGGCTTTGGCGTGTTGACAGTAGAGCACTGTGCGTCGTTTGTCTTCTCAGCGGCAGTCTCGGTCATATCGGGCACGCTTGGCGCGGTGTATCTGTCGCCGTGTTCGGTGTTCTCGTCAGGGTTAGGTTGGGTCTTAGGGATGAGGGCATGTCGTGAATCACTATCTTCGGCACGTCCTTGCGTCGTTGGAGGGTTTCCGGTTTTTATCCGTAGAGCAACTTCACCTCCAGAATTTGCTTCTTTTAGTTTCCCCCGCGTGGGCTGGGCGACCTTCCACGGGCGAAGTCAGCATTGCTACGGCGGTTCGGCGATTATTACGGCCAAGGTGACGGCGAGCGGTTGAAACGGGCTGGGCCATGGTTTGTTTAGGAGAGATACTCGTCGATATGACTTGGTCGTTGGCCAGGGAGAGGGCGTGGTGAGTCAACGGAGTATCCTCACAAACCTAGCCTCTTGCAAGGGCAGCAACGGTGGATGTCGGCCTCTCCTCAGTGGTAGCACAGAAGGCGATTATCGGGCGTTCGCCACACGTCGGTCTTCCTCAGCGTCTGGTTTTGGGCTGCAGGTGGTCGTGCGGGTGGCAGTGGACGGCTGCACGGCGGGGCTTCTTGACGACGGGTTTGAGCAGGTTGGGGTCGACGAAGAGCGGTGGAGTAGGCCATCGCTTGTGGTTCGTGGGGTGCTTCTGACGACGTAGAAGTCCCCATTGCGAGTTTGACTTCTCGGATAACGTCGGTCATGGAGGCGATGTGGGGTTGCAGCGTGGTTGGGAAAAGCCTTCTCAGTTTCTTCCCGAACGACGGCGCGGATCGTTTCCCGAAAGTCTTCCTTCGCTAATCCAGGAGTGTTCACGGGGTTCGCCAAAAATGCGTTCAGTGGTCGATCGTATTGCTTCGAATGCGTGTCTAGGGTCCCCTCGATTATCAAAGCCGCGGTCACGAACTCAGCAACGGTTTTGGGCGGGTTGCGAATGAGTCCGGCGAAGAGCTCTTGTTTTACTCCCCGCATCAGAAAGCGCATCTTCTACTCTTCTGCCATTTTGTGGTCGGATCGTCGGAATAGCATCTCCATCTCCTCAATGAACAAACACCTTGGTTAGGATGTTGGATTCGCGTCTGCAACAGCACCTCAGTCGTTTTTTTGTACGACAGTTGTGAATATTTTCGCAGCTTACGCTTTAAATATGCTCTTTGATGTTAGCGATCTCTCGTGATTTTCAAACCAGACTTGACCCGAGTCTCTGAGGTAGAAAAGAACTTGCCTCAGATCGTCTTCATCATCCCATTGA
This sequence comes from Haemaphysalis longicornis, assembly GCA_013339765.2. Lineage (NCBI taxonomy): Eukaryota > Metazoa > Arthropoda > Arachnida > Ixodida > Ixodidae > Haemaphysalis > Haemaphysalis longicornis. The sequence continues at coordinate 47,157,292 of CM023448.1, read as the reverse complement.
ATAAAACTTCGGACGCGCTCCAACTTCTCCATCCACTCTTCCGGGTCTTCACAAGAGAATCCTCAGAAAAGGGGGGGGGGGGAGGGGGGCTCCCGAGGTTGCTGAAGAACGACTGGAGGATTGGCATGTTTGACCATGGTGCTGGTTGCGACTTCTTCTTCGCTTTCTCCGGTACTAGACCGAGTTCGGGTGGTAAATCTTCCAGGCGGACGCTGGCTGTTCTTAGACTGGCTTGGCGGCTTCAAGAGGTTGTACGGAGCATGAAGGGTGCGTAAAAAGCACCTTCACCAGATGTCACGTAGCCAAAGACGACGCAGCTGTCTTGAAGAAACAACAAGTTTATTGGAGAGAAGTTGTGCTCACCTAACAACTCAAAGAATACACAGGCGGCGAGACAGCAGTCAAAAAAGTTACGTGCGTAGGGGAGCGTCGAGAGTCGAATGCCGCGACGTCTGCTATGCAGGCTTTTATCTTTCGGGGCGGGTGTTTCCGGAACCGTCGATTTGCATTCAGAACATTGTAGATCAAAGAAGATTATTCTGGGCAGTGACGTTAGTGTGAAATGGCTTGCTTATCTGAATGAGATAGCCCGTTCGGCATAAAAATAACCATTGGAAGACGCGCTTAGCTTGGGACAGAGATAAAAGAACTGGGCGTGGCCGGGCAGTAAAGACAAACAATAAATAAACAAACCCAATGCACGGTTTGTGGCAATATAAATATCTATGAAAGATCGCTCCGTTGGTCGCTTATTTCCTGTATCAAGCAGAAGTTTTCTTTAGAAATACCAGGGCTATGACACGGTTCAAGAGCGGAGCGGCAAATTGTACATAGGCGGAGACGGGAAGAAGATCAGACAGTGTTCACATAATATTGTTAATACAATTTCCGTGAAATTGAAGGACTGTTTTTTTTTTTCAGCATGTTCTGTTATATTTCCATCTGTTATTTTGAAATCGGTCCATAAATATAAAATACATTTAAAATGAACAAAAAACGTATACAAGGTATCCCATTAAAGCAGTCGTATTGGAACACCTTCATAATGCTCTTCAACCTTGGGTGAGGAGAGCTTGCTTAAAAAACACAATTACTTTTACTGGAAAGACAAGCAATGATTCATTTTTAACAAATATATGTCTTTCAATCTTTTTAAGCGAAGGTTCTTACACTGACTATTCAACCACTATCCCAATGTTTCTAGCAACAGCACAACTTTGGCCTAGTTGCAGAAAACGTGAATGCATTTCACTGAAAAAAAGAAAATAGGCCAAGAAGGATGGTGATTAAACTTTATCCTAAGGCACCTATTTGTATTCAGAGAAATCAATACGCCGATGCTTTTCAAAACGACAAGCTGGAGATTTCCTATTTAATTCTGCTACTGCACTCTGAAACACGCGATGCCGAGGGTTACGAAACCGGGAAGACTGCACGAATTCTTGCAGGTACTTCAAAATCTTTATATTCAACCATTTTTGTTTTCCTCTCATAAAACACTTGTGTCCTCTGCTGCCGGTATTTAAGGGAAGCCTTCCTGGCATGCAGTGTTGATGTTTTTTTCCCCCTACCATGCAGCAGTTTAAAAGAATGCAGATGAAATTGATTTAGGCTTTACGCTTTGCAAAATCGATGCAACCATGTGGTTTTTGTGTTAGAATACCAAAGAAAAATAATAAAAATAACTTATATTTATAAATACCCTGGTCATATCGCACTTTAAATGCGATTGAAGAGATACGGTGGCTGAGTTTCCGATCGCGCTCGGAGCAGTGCGGCTGCAACAAAGGACATCCCGATTCCGATTCACAATTTGTACCGGTTGCTTTCAAGTACACCAGAGGGTGCAAAACATATGTATCGCTTCATCCCCCTAGTACCTTAGCGCAGATCTTGAGTACATAAATATGGACATTATTGATTAACCATTCTTGGATAGTCTGCAGGGAGTCCTCGGATTGCCCTCAGGCAATACGCTATGTAGGAATACATTAAGAAATCCAGTTGCGGATGAAGTCCTGTGTACGGACCCGGACGCGAGGCGGCACTCGATGAATGTTATCCAGCCATTATCTAAGTAAATTTTTGCTTGTAGTTGTGGCTTTACGGGAAGTTATCTCATTTTATGGTATGACTAAGCGGGGAACGGAGTATAATAAATTTCGCCCGATTGCGTTTAGGAAGGAAACATCGATTCAGTCTTAGCGGGATAGGCGCCGATTGCGATTGAAAGTGGCCGTGTAGCAGCGCCCGTTCCAGAGTGATCTCGATACAGATCGACTCAATCGGAATTAAAAGTAGCCGTGTGACCGTGGTATTTGGTAACAGTAATGAATAATTTAGAATATATGTTTGACTAGGAAAAGGTTACCTTGCTTTATGCGAGATAAGGAATTTTCATTTTAATGGAGCATGATGGGCAAATAGCACATTTTGCAGCAACGTTGCGTTGATTGTTTTTCCACCATGTTCACGATGGCCTTCAAATACACTCCGTTCTTTTCTTTCAGTGCTGGGCTTGGAGCAACAGCTGCTGCAAAGGCACTAGGTGCTTGCCAGTTGCCCTTTTGGGGGGCGCGTGCTTCCCGTACGCTTAAAGTACCGATATTGTGGACGGTAAAAACGACGCGCAACAATAAATATTTGACGAAATCGGTTGCTGATACGATCAGTTCCAGTAAAATGGCGTAATACACATGAACTCTTACTAATAGAAGATCTGTCACTAGTACAAAGCAGAAGACCAGGCGTTTTGAGGTAAACAACAGGGGTACAGGCAGGATGGCCCCCTGTCGTCAGTTGTGGCGGATCACGCGCCGCGCAGACGAACTACAGAAGCCACAGAAAACCTTGGTTCTAACCGGCTGAAAGTGGCATTCCAGCCACTCTACCCGTCTATCAGCGAAGCGTCCGCAGGGTAGTCCTGCTCCAATCCTAATATCACCTTCCCAGTTTTTTGCTGCCACTTTAGTGGGGATTTTTCTTGCACGTAATGGCAGCCATTATGTTCGCGCATTGGCCATGGAATTTTTCTAAAATCTCACCAGAACAAGCGCAACAAACAGCTATATTTCTGCGTACCAGCTCTCTGGCATCCTGACGAAGACGTGTTGTTTCTGCGGACGAAAATACTGGTTTTCTGACAATGAAAAAAACAAACACGCTTGAGCAACCACTTCGATCTGTTTATGCTTGCTTGTTGCTTTAGGTGAATGCTTAACCATAGAGTACTCGACATGTCATAGCTAAAATTGTTCTCACTCAAAAAAATGAAACTTTATGGCATTTCTCCATGTTATCGCTCCTCAGAAAGAGCATCTGCTTTAAAATAAAATGTAGTTTTGCGTTTTTTCCAAGAGGTCCCGGCCACAATTACAGCGGTTTTTAAGGGTCAGCCCCCCAATCAGCACAGGACTGTTCGCCCTAAATAAAGCCCGTGTACTTTAGCCGGTCATTTTGTGTCCAGCCTTTTTCCGGCAGCCATGTTCGCCCGCGTCCAAATGTGGGCCTTGTGGCCGCATACTGCCGAAGTCCCATGGCTGTCCAAAGGCCAGTTTTCGTCGGTCAATCGACCGGCTTACGTTCATACGGCTAGATTCCATCCGTACGGCCCCGGCCATTCCAAAGCCACTCGTGTACGGCCGAAGTATGGCCGCCGGAGGACAGCCGACATGCGGTCGTCGGACTCCAGCCCGAATAAAGCTTCCGGAAATACGGCCGTGCTACGGGCATTGGAGTTCAGCCGCAGTACGTTAACTGTACTGAGGCCAGTCACTGCATGTCGCGCAAGCAGATGACTCAGTCGCGCTGTGCAGCAGCACAAACCCAGCATTTTGGGTCCTATGCAGCCACATCAAAGTGAGCCCCGGCGCAACCACCAGCCGTCGAGCCTTCAGTGCAGCCTTGCTTAATTATCAGGGTCAGTTTACACCAAAATTCATTTTTTCAATATAGCTCAAAAATAGTCAGTCCTTTTCTCGGTGTGCCTCATTTACTTTCGAATACAAAAATATTCAGTTGTTTGTAGAGCTGGAATAGATGTAATGTCCATGTTCTGATATCTTCCGTGGGGCGGCTCATCTGCAATAAACGGGGAAGAAGGGGGGAGCGAGAGGCTGTTGAATTTCACAAAGCTGAAATTGCCGCTTATAGCCGGTTTCATTTAGGACAATCTTCCTGAGCACTTTCATGCTCTGACTACATCAACTGTTTCTACAACAGTTGCTTGACCAGTTTTGTTGTATATAAAACCGGTGCGAATGCCTTTACGAAGCGTTTTGGTACTCCACAAAAACTGACGAGCATACAATGTAATTTTCTTCAGTCAAAAAGTATGTCCAGTATTTGCCCATGTTTCTTGCAAGGAAATTTTCTACTCGATCAAGTTTTCTGGTGATCTTTCACAGAGATCGAACAAGTGTTTTTGTTTTCAATCTATTTTTTGCGTTTATTTTATGAGTTACGTGCACACAACCTATAGGGCAAAATAACTTATTTTCCTCTAAAGTCGTACTGCGGTGTAAAAAATTTTAGACGCGTTGCGAATAACGTCTTGCTTCAGGTGGCTGCAGATGTATTCGTCTTGGTTCACGCAAGAAAAGCCGTAAGACTAAAGTTTCATAATTTGTTTAAAACCAATAACATAGCAATGGTAGTATTCGTGCAGCCAACCTTGCAAACTGCAACGAATAAAACAATAAATATTTCATTGGTCAAGTTTGAATGAGTAAGGTTATCAACCCGTCCGAGGCGAACTTGCGGCTACGCACGTTTATTTTTATTTATTTATTTGTTTATTTATGTAGTTTTTTATTTATTATTTTTATTTTTATTTATCTGTATATTTATTCATTTAAATATTTATTTTTTTATTTGTTTATTTGATACCTGCTTGCCTCTGCATGCATTACAGCAGGCAGATATACAACACTAAGCATCAAATATGAGACCAAATCAAATACTTCCACAAAGCGCGGTCAAACTCGTCCTTATAAACAGTTGGTACAGTGATGCGTGGAAGATAAATACAGTCTCGTATTGATCTAAGATAAAATGAATCGCGCAAGGCGTCACCTTTAAAGAAAAATAATTAATTTTTTTTAATCTAGAGGTCCCACTTTGGGAGATGTAGAAAGGCGCTTGGATATACTTCTCCCTTATATTCCAGGTTTCCAATGATATATATTACGTAAAAATTTCAACCTGAGGCTTCGTCGCTGATATTTCCGGTCTTACCATTCAAGTTTACTTTTACTTTCCGTTATTGTAAGTTGACAGTGCCAATTGCCTAATACGAATCGCACTTCCCTATTCTGCATGTTGTCGAGCGTATCAACCAGATCTTTGCTGTAGGAATACCAGAAAACACATTCGTACTCCAACATCGAGCGCACATGAGTAAAATACGGTTGTTCCTTTAAGGCAGATGGATGTTCGCTGAAATTTTATCTCAGACAGCCAAAATATCTGCAGCCGTGACTTTTGTGTTGTGAACGTGCCTTTTAACCTCTAACCTCTCATAAATAAACTCCTAGTTATTTACATACCCCGGCCGTTCTTAAAGCAGTGTAATTTACGGTATATGTATTCAATTGGTATGAAGGTTTTCTTGTAAAGGTGACGTTAACACACTTTTTAACAATCAATGACTTTTCTTAATCAGCACACCAGGATGTTATTAAGTTAGAAATCATGCGGCAGGTATTCGGAATCACTTTAATTCGCTATAGTCCTGAAACATACACAGTCATTCGCGAACATTTTCAGAAAGAATTTGAGGCCGTTTGTAATAACATTTATATATTGTCACGAAGACAAGGACGATGCAGTCGTCTGGAATGAGAAACACGTTTATTGGAGCGAACTTGTGCTCCCCTAACTACTGAAAAGAATACAGAGGCGGCGAGGCAGCGGTCAACAAAGTGACTTGCACAGGCGAGTATCGTCGAATCGAATGCCCCGGCATCCGCACAGCAGGCTTTTTATCTTTCGGCGCGCGTGGTTCTCGAAACGTCGATTCGCATCGAGAACATAGTAGATCCAAGAAGATTATTCTGGGCTGTTCACCTTAGATCAGAATGCTCTCCCTATCACAACAGATAACACATGCGGCACAGAAAGAAAGAATGGAACACGCTCTTCCCTTGGCACAGAGATAACACAGACCGGCGCAGCCGGGCGGTAATAGCAAAACACAAAGCACACGCTGCGTTTGAAGGTTCTAGGAACGGCAGCGTTGCACTCCTCGAGGTACTCGATTATGACGCGTAAGTCGGGTTCGGCACGCTGCTGGGCGGCTAGGTCGCTCTCCGTCACGATCCCGAAGAACGCGCTGTCTTCATAAGAGTCTTGTGGTGGTGGGTCAACGGGGGCGCGGGACAGGCAGTCGGCGTCGGAGTGTTTCCTGCCGGATTTATAAACGACTGTAATACCGAACTCCTGCAGGCGCAAGCTCCACCGCCCAAGACGGCCAGAGGGATCCTTCAAATTGGCGAGCCAACACAGCGCATGGTGGTCTGTTACAACCTTGAATGGCTTTCCATACACGTATGGGCGAAATTTTGAAATCGCCCATATAATAGCCCGGCACTCTTTCTCAGAGGCAGAATAGTTTTTCTCCTCCTTCGACAGACCACGTCTGGCATAGGCGATTACCCTTTCGCAGCCGCTTTGCTTTTGGACAAGGACGGCACCCAAGCCTATATCACTGGCGTCCGTGTGCATTTCCATTTCGGCATTTTCGTCGAAATGAGCGAGCACGGGTGGGCTTTGCAGGCGTTTTTGCAGCTCACAGAATGCTTTTTCTTGGTCGTTTTCCCAGCTGAAAGGGGTGCTATCTTTCGCAAGCGCGTGAGTGGCTCTGCAATGCGTGCGAAGTTTGCGACGAAGCGCCGGTAGTATGCTCACAGCCCGAGAAATCTTCGCACGCCCTTCTTGTCTTTCGGCCTTGGGAAGATGGCAATGGCTGAAGTTTTTGCTGGGTCAGGTAGGACTCCCGTGGCGTTGATGACGTGGCCCAAGAACTTGAGTTCCCCGTATGCGAAACGGCACTTTTCAGGCTTCTGCGTCAACCCTGACGTACGAATGTCCTCGAGTACAGACTCCAACCTTGCAAGGTGTTCGTCGAAAGTCCGGGCGAATACCACTACGTCGTCGAGATATACCAGGCAGGTGTGCCACTTAAGGCCAGCTAGCACAGTGTCCATGACTCTTTGAAACGTCGCTGGTGCTGTGCACAGCCCAAACGGCATCACCAAAAACTCGTATAGGCCGTCTGAGGTTATAAATGCAGTCTTCTCTCAGTCTTTCTCGTCCACTTCAATTTGCCAGTAGCCGGTCTTCAGGTCCATCGATGAGAAGTACTTTGCGTGGCAGAGGTGGTCGAGGTCGTCGTCGATTCGGGGGAAGGGGTACACGTCCTTTTTCGTGATTTTGTTCGGTCGCCCGTAGTCAACGCAAAACCTTAATGTGCCGTCTTTTTTCTTTACGTGGACGACGGGCGCAGCCCAGGGGCTTTTCGATGGCTGTATAATGTCGTCGCTGAGCATGTCGTCGACTTGAGTCCGGATGGCTTCCCGTTCGTGTGAAGAGACGCGGTAAGGTGACCGTCGGGTAGGTCGGGCTCCATCTTCAGTTTTTATTCGGGGCTTCGCTAGAGGGGTCTGACGTAGTTTTGCGCTCGACGAAAAACATTCGCTATAGCGACGCACCAAAGACAATAATTTGTTCCGTTTTCCTTGCGGTAGCGCCGGATTCACGTCGAAGGTCTGCCGGAGCTTGAAGGTTTCTACGGGTGTGCGTTCAAAGTCGGCGACCGCGATCACGTCACTTGCTTCTTGGGCTTCTTCGAGGAATGCAATTGCCGCGGCCTTGTTTTAATGCTGGTACTCCTTGGTGATATTAGTAACCAAAATGTGGGATTGGTGATTCTTGAAGCGGGAATGCCTCTTGCGACAGACACACCACGGTCGAGAAGCACGCTCTGATCAGTGTCTACGATGGCGTCGACGTCAGGAGCAGCATCTTCACAGTAGACTGCGAGCATCAAGCTTGCGCCGGGTGTCCAGGGTGACATGATCATCGGCAATCCTTACAGCAGCACGTCGTTCGGGGTTCGGTTCCGGCGTCATGGAGTGATGGGGGAAAAAGTTGTTGACTTAACCTGCACATCGATTATTGCACCGTTGTTCATCAAAAAGTCCATTCCAAGATTTACGTCGCGGGAGCAGTTAGGCAGAACGACGAACGCCGCAGGGTACGTTGTGCCGTCTATGGTGACACGCGATGTGCACGTTCCACTTGGCGTCACGGAGGTGGCTTCCTGCTGTGCGTATGTGCGGACCGTCCCATCTGGTCATAACTTTCTTCAGTTAGACGCAAATGGTCCGCTCATTACCGAATAATGAGCTCCCGTGTCTACGAGGGCGACTACGTCAAAGCCGTCGATGGACACCTTGACGTCAGATGCAGTCTTCCTCGAGTTCCGGGTTCGTCGGGGCGTCGTATCTCTGCTTGTACGTGTTGACGGTCGGGCACTGTGCATCGTCGTTGTCGTCGTCTTCTCAACGGACGTCTCGGTCAGGTCGGGCATGCGTCGCGCCGTGTAGCTGTCGTCGTGTTCGGGAGTCTCGTCAGGGTTTGGTCGGGTCGTCGGGATGAGGGCATGTCGTGAATCACTGGCTTCAGCGCGTCCTTGCGTCGTTGGAGGGTTCCAGTTTTTCGCCGTAGAGCAACTTCACCTCCAGAAGTTACTGCTTTTATTTTCCCCCGCGTGGGCTGGGGGACCTTCCACGTGCGAAATCAGCATTGCTACGGCGGTTAGGCGACTGGTATGGGTAGGGCGACGGCGATCGGTGTGAGCGGGCTGGTCCTCGGTTGATGTTGGACATGTATTCGTCGATCTGGGCAGGGCGCTGGCCTGTTCGGGGGCGTGGGGCATCGACGGAGAAACCACGCAGCCCGAGTCTCCTGTACGGGCAGCGACGATAGATGTGATCGGCCTCTCCGCAATGGTAGCACAGCAGACGATGATCTGGCATTCGCCAATTGCAGTCTTCATCGGCGTCTGGGTTTGGGCTGTGTACGGCGGTACGGTCGACGGCGGCGACAGAGGGGACGGCGGCGAGAGTGGACGGCGGTACGGTAGAGCTTCTTGTAGACGGGTTGAAGCAGGGCGGGGTCGACGAACAGCCGAGGAGTAGGGTCATCGCCTGTGGCTTCGCGGGGTGCCTCGGATCGCATAGAAGTGCCCAAAGCGTGTTGGACCTCTTCGCGGATGACGTCAGTCAGGGAAGCCACTTGAGGTTGTGGCGTCGTCGGAAAAAGCTTCCGAAGCTTCTCCCTGACCACTGCTCGGATGGTCTCACGCAGTGTGTCGGAGCGTCTAGCCCCGGCGCCGATCGTCTCGGAAACCAGCACTTTGACCGGGCGATCGTACTGCCTCGTTCGAACTTCCAGCGTCTTCTCCATCGCGGCCGCCTCAGACAAAAATTCGGCCACCGTCTTGGGAGGATTGCGGACAGGCAAGCAAAAAGTTCCTGCTTTACCCCTCGCATGAGAAACCTGAGTTTCGGTTCTTCTGTCATCTCCGGATCCGCACGTCGAAACAACCTCTTCATCTCCTCAACAAAGATCACTACCCCTTCGTTGGGGTGCTGCGTTCCAGTTTCAAGTAAAAGCGCTGCGCGTTCTTTACTGACCACGGTAGGGAAGGTGCGACTGAACTCGCGTTTCAACTGAGCCCAGTTTGTCAAGGAGCTCTCGTGGTTCTCGAACCAAGTGCGAGCCGAATCTTTTAAGTGAAAGAAAACGTGCCGAAACGTTTCTGCGTCGTCCCACCTGTTGAATTTCCGGACGCGCTCCCGTTTCCCCAGCCATTCTTCTTCGTCTTCTGCGGGGGCTCCTTGGAGTGATGGTGGTTCCTGTGGCTGCTGCAGAACGACAGGAGGATTGGCTTGGTTCAGCATGGTGCTGGTTGCGACGTCTTTCTTCTTCAGTCTTCTCCGGAAGTAGACCAGACTCGGGTGGTAAATGTTGCAGGCGGAGGCTGGCTCTTGTTGGACTGGCTTGGCGGGTTCCCGAGGTTGTAGTGGCATGAAGGCTGCGTATCCCGCACCCCCACCAGATGTCACGAAGACAAGGAGGATGCAGTTGTCTTGAACGAGAAACACGTTTATTGGAACGAACTTGTGCTCCCCTAACGACTCAAAAGAATACAAAGGCGGCGAAGCAGCGGTCAACAAAGTGACTTGCACAGGCGAGTGTCGTCGAGTCGAAGGCCCCGGCGTCCGCACTGAAGGCTTTTTATCTTTCGGCGCTCGTGGTCCTCGAAACGTCAATTCGCATCGAGAACATAGTAGATCCAAGAAGATTATTCTGGGCTGTTCACGTTAGATCGGAATGATCTCCCTATCACAACAGAAGATAACACATGCGGCACAGAAAGAAAGAATAGAACACGCGCTTCCCTTGGCGCAGCCGGGCGGTAAAAGCAAAACACAAATAAAGAAACCCAAAATATGGTTCGCGGCAATATACCAGAAACAAAAGAGGGCCCCGAACTGACCCTTGGAGAATACTTGAGGTCACAGGAACCTATCAGGACGAACCACCATTCAGAGTGACCGACTGCAGATAATGCATAATTACAATAGAAAGAGACGGAGAGAAAATCAAGACAGAAAACGTGATAGTGAGGCTCACAATTACTACTCGGTCAAAGATAACGGTCCCTGTGTTTATGAGGTCGTCCTTATTAAAAAAACAAGGGATAAGTGAAAAGCATTTCGAGCATTAGGTGAAACCTAAACATTCTGGCCATTACAGAGAGTTTGGCTTGTCAAGGTACCCTGTGCGAAAAGCAGTGATAGTGATCACACTCAAGCCAACTGGCAAACCAGAACACAATGGCACAGACGTTTTTCGCCCACATGTCTCATACTCACTCCCTGTTGCCCATACAAGTAAAAAAATCATGGACCACTAAACTCGATAAAAGTAGGTGGGACGCAAGGCCAAGGCAACCCTGGAATTTAAATACACGCATAAGTTGAAGGAGACTATAATGTTCACTACCTATCTAGGTACGTAAGTAAAACGGCCTTGCCGTCTCTTTCCCTTACGACTGTAAATTATGGCCACCACCCCCCCTGCCACCGACGCTTCGCAGTTGTGAGCGGCCGTCTCAAGAGTAGAAACCTTTGGTCGTGTTGTGCGCCTTTTCGCGCGGCCCCGGTTGCCCCCTTTGCCGCCTGCGGCCGGTGGGCCAGCAGGCACGCAAAAAAGCAAACGCAGGGCAGCGACGCACATGCAATGGAAGGCATTGTAGGCTGTCAGGTTCGGGGGACACTAATAACTAGAAGAATAAGCTCTGTGAACGAGACTCGTTTTTATAACACTCGAAACGCAAACAATATACAATGAAGGAAAGAGCAATGCAGAACTAGTACCAAACGGAGAGCAACTGATAAACTATCGCAAAAGCGGTATAGGAAACCAAAACAGGTTAAAACAGGAAAAAGGCGCCATCAGGTAGTTAAGTTGAAGGACGTAGTAAGAGGTGATTACGGACACAGGTCCGTGGCAGCGTTGAAAGGTTCACACCGCGTGTACATGCCGAAGCAGGGAAGAGCGGTCCGAGCTTCCCTCCCCGTCATGGCGAACGCAGCTCTCTTGAAGTGCCGCTGTGTTTCACTGATGCCTGGTGAGACGAATTTCTTGTGGAGAAGATATTGTGACGGGGCAATCCCTGTTCGCGCCAAACATGCGGTGGGCGCTGCGCCGCTGTTAGAAGACGACGAGAACGACAACGCTTGCCCCGGACTCACGCTGCTGCCTAATCCAGTGCTTCCCAGCCTATTTTGACTTATAAATAGTTTCACCTTACGCGTATTTGCCCCGTAACATCCTTGGTGGAGGTTGCGTGGTTCGAGTGAACAACTCATCCCGTACCCTCGCCCGGACGTGCTACACCAGCTCCACCCACCACGGAGCTTCGTAGTGGACGCTCGGTTCCTCGTGTCACCATGCCGGACCGATGGAGCGACCGCGTCGACGACACCCCTCGTCATCGTGTCTCATCCCCGGGAGCCTGGCCTGTTTACCGGAACAGACGACGTTGATGTCGACGACTGGCTCAGCCTCTATGAGCGTGTCAGCGCTCACAACAGGGTGGACCCTACCATCATGCTGGCGACTGCGATCTTCTACCTGAAAGAGGAAAGTCCCGCGCGCAAGTGGTTTGAGACGCACGAGACCGAAATGACCAGTTGGGAGGTGTTCAAAACGAAGCTGCGAGCGGTATTGGGAAAGCCTCTTGGCCGTCAGCTTGCTGCCCGAAAGGAGCTCGCTTCGCGCGCCCCAAACGTCGACCGAATCTTACGTCGCCTCTATCCAGGACGTCTTGGCCCTTTGCTCGAAGGCTGACAGCACCATGACGGAGACCGATAAAGTAGGCCACATACTGAAGGGCATTGCGGATGATGCATTCCACCTTCTTATGTGCAAAGACTGTGCCACAGTGGAGTCGATCATTACGGAATGTCGCCGATTCGAAGAGGGCAAAGGACGCCGTATCGCCCACAACTTCACAAGGCTTCCGCACACAGCAGCTACATCTTCATGTGAAGATGGACGTCCCCCAGCCCGTATTTCCCGCCGTCAAGATCCCGTTCCGCCGTCGGGAGATATAACAAAAATTGTGCGCCGAGAACTGGAGGCTATGTCCCCTACTACTGCGATGCCATAGGGGCCGGAACGACGCCCTCGATAGACGACGCCCCCGACTGCCTGCATGGCGCCAGATACTTTTCGTCGATTGACCTGAGGTCTGGTTACTGGCAGATAGCCGTTGATGAGCAAGACTGCGAAAAGACTGCATTCGTGACCCCTGATGGCCTTTACCAATTCCGGGTTATGCCATTTGGTCTGTGCAATGCTCCGGCCACATTCGAGAGAATGATCGACTCCCTTTTGCGTGGTTTTAAGTGGACCACATGCTTATGTTATCTAGACGACGTCATCATCTTCTCACCCACATTTGAGACACACCTGGAGCGCCTGTCAGATATCCTTGAAATATTTCGACGCCGCTGGTCTCCAACTAAATTCCAAGAAGTGTCGCTTTGGCCACCGCCAGATAACAATTATCGGGCACCCTGCTCGACGCCTCTAGAGTTCAGCCCGACCCCGACAAAGTTCGAGCCGTCACCGATTTTCCCGTGCCGCGCTCAACTCACGATGTCCGCAGCTTTGTCGGACTTTGCTCCTATTTTCGCCGTTTTATAGAAAATTTTGCCCACATCACTCGTCCTCTCACGGACCTTTTGAAGAATGGTGCCACTTTTACATGGGGACCCAATCAAGCCCAAGCATTCAGCACTTTGATTTCCCTCCTAACGTCACCGCCCATTTTGGGTCACTTCGACGCTTCCGCTCCCACCGAAGTGCGTACTGACGCAAGAGGCCACGGGATCGGCGCCGTATTGGCCCAATCGCAAGCCGGCGAAAACCGCGTGATTGCGTACGCCAGCTATTTGCCGTCAAAGTCCGAGCGCAATTATTCCATTACAGAGCACGAGTGCCTTGCTCTTGTCTGGGCCCTCGCAAAATTTCGTCCCTACTTGTACGGCAGACATTTTAAAGTCATCACAGATCACCATGAGCTGTGCTGGCTTACCAACTTGAAAGACCCCACCGGAAGGCTTGGTCGCTGGGCATTACGTCTGCAGGAGTATACGTTTTCCGTCACCTATAAGTCGGGTCGCTTGCATAAAGACGCTGACAGCCTCTCACGTCACCCTGTTGAGGCCCCTGAGGCCACCCCACCTACTGATGTCGCTTGCGTGTTCGCAATATCTGATTTTCTCCACATCGGTGACGAGCAGCGCCGTGACCCGTCGCTCCGTTCCCTCATTCAACGACTTACCTCTTCATCACCGATTCTTCCACGCGCAACTTCACCATACGAAATGGCGTCTTATACCGCCATAACTTCTGTGCTGACGGTCCGGACCTCCTCCTCGTTGTGCCGAGCCACCTGCGTTCGACCGTTATGTACCAGCTGCACGGCGTACCCACCGCAGGCCACCTAGGGATAACCAGAACTTATGATCGAGTGCGGCGTAGGTTCTTCTGGCGTGGCCTTTACCGATCTGTACGCCGCTACGTTGCTACGTTGCCTCGTGCGACAGCTACCAGCGTCGGAAAAAAGCCTTCCACACTTCCTTCTTGAGAACTTCAACCCATCGACGTTCCCCATAAGCCATTCTTCCGGGTGGGTCTCGATTTACTTGGTCCCTACCCACTGTCGTCAGCGGGAAACCGGTGGGTCGCCGTTGCGACAGATTACACGACGCGGTACGCCATCACCCGCGCCCTTACAACAAGCTGCGCGAGTGACGTCGCTGACTTTCTTCTCTACGACGTCCTTCTGCACCACGACGCTCCCCGCCAGCTTTTGACTGACCGCGGGAAAAACTTTCTGTCCAAAGTTATCGACAACATCCTCCGCTCTAGCTCGACGAAACACAAGCTTGCCACGGCCTATCACCCGCAAACTAATGGCCTCACCGAACGCTTGAACCGGACGCTGACCAACATGCTGTCTATGTACGGGTCTTCTGACCACCGAGACTGGGTCCTTGCATTATCATTCGTAACTTTCGCGTACAACACCTCCGGCCATGACACGTCCGGTTTCCTCCCCATTTTATCTACTGTTTGGCCGTAAACCGGCTTTGCCTCTGGACTCGCTCCTTCCTGCCTGCTCCTCTGAATACGCTCGCGATGCTATCACTCGCGCCCATCAAGCTCGTCAACTGGCTCGCGACCAGCTTCTTGCTTCGCAAGTCTCACAAAAGACACGGTACGACGAACGTCACCGCGCGGTCAACTTTCCTCCAGGATCCCTCGTCCTGCTCTGGTCCCCTGCACGTCGTGTTGGCCTGTCCGAAAAACTGCTCCAACCCTATTCTGGTCCATACAAAATGTTGCGTCGCGTCACAGATGTGACATATAAGGTTGCTCCTACCGTCTCTACTTGGGCCTCGCCCTCTACTGTCCCGCCTACCAGTGTTGTCCATGTCGCCCGCCTCAAGCCAAATCAGCCCCGCTGACCGATTCTCCTTAGACAGCACCGAGACAGTGCCTCTTCCACCGGGGGTCATGTGACAGGGAAATCCCTGTTCGCGCCAAACATGCGGTGGGCGCTGCGCCGCTGTTAAAAGACGACGAGAACGACAACGCTTGGCCCCGGACTCACGCTGCTGCCTAATCCAGTGCTTCCCAGCTTATTTTGACTTATAAATAGGTTCACCTTACGCGTATTTGCCGCGTAACAATATCTTGGAGGTTGCGCTCGTGGAGGACCTCTTGGGGCAATGCAAAGGTCCCGTCACCCGACCGCCACGCATCCCGCTCACGCTCCACACTTCACAGTCTCTGTTCTTTCTCGGTGTTTTTTTTCGGACTCTCTTCCCTGCCACCGGCCGCTGTCGCTGGAAGCTTCTCATTCGCCGGTGGCTGGCGCGAGCTCGTGCCGTGGTCGCTAGCACTCGGCACCGTAGCAGGTGTCAATGCACTTGGCTGAGCGTCTCCGCGTGTCCGCAGCTACGTAGTTCCTTTTCTTTTTCTTTTAGTGTTGCGGGTGGCGTGCACAGCCCAAACGGCATCACCTTGAACTCGTATAGACTTTTCGGGGTTAGAAATGCAGTCTCCTTTTGGTCTCTCTCGTCCACTTTAATTTGCCAGTAGCCGGTCTTCAGATAGATCTATGAGAAGTACTCTGACTGGCAGAGGTGGTCGAGGGCGTGACGGATTCACGGCAGATTGTACACGTCCTTTTTAGTGATTTTGTTCAGTCTCCGGCAGTCAACGCAGAACAATGAAGTGCCGTCTTTTTTGTTCGCGAGAACAACCGGCGTAGCCCACGGACTTTTCGATGGCCGTATTATGTCGTCGCTGAACATGTCGTCTGCTTGAGTCCGGATGGCTTCGTTCTCGTGTGAAGAGACGCGGTACGGTGACTGTCGGATAGGTCGGGCTGCATCTTCGGTTACTATCCGGTGCTTCGCCAGAGGTGTCTGACGTAACTTTGAGTTCGACGAAAAACACTCGCTCTAGTGATGAAGCCAATAACTTGTTTCTTTATTCTTGCGGTAGCGCCGGATTCACGTCAAAAGGATGCGGAAGCTTGAAGGTATCTTTGGGTTTGCGTTCCAAGTCGGCGACTGCGATCACACCACTTGCTTGTTGCGTTTCTTCGAGGATCGGAATTACAGCGCCCTCGTTGATATGCTGGTACTCCTAGCTGAAATTGTTGAACAAAACGTGGGATTTGCGTTGCTTAAACCGCGCAACGCCTTTTGCTAAAAACACACCGCGGTCGAGAAGCAACCTTTGGTCACTCTGCACTATAGCGTCGACGTCAGAAGCAGCGCCTTCACAGTAGACGGTGATCATCAAGCTTGCGCGGGGTGCCAGGGTGGCATGGTCGTGTATTTTTCTGTTGTGGTTATTAGCAGCTGACTGTTCCCTTTGTTGGAAAGAATTATTGCTGGATAGAGGAACTGGCGCATAGGTTTGCTCTCAGCACATAACTGACTTCGCAAGGAAGGGGGTTACACTACAAATGTTTCTTCCGGAGGACTATCAAAGCCTACATTCATTCGGTCGTTCATCTTTTATGTGGTATGAGGTTCTAAACTATAGTTTAAATCGCGCCCTGACAAGTCTGGAGCGCTATCAAAGCCTATATTCATTCTGTAGTTCATCCTTTAGGTGGTATTAGGTTCTAAACTATTGTTTAAGTCCCACCCTGACAAGTGTATGTGGTTTTAAGTGTTTTATTGTGACAAAAAGTTGGGCACAAAATAGATCGGGTTCGGACAAGCATCAAATGTCAACTGAGCGATAAGAAACTGTAAAGAGAGCGAGTGCTGGTGAAGCAGACTACAGATCCAGAATCCCTAAGCCGACGTCATGGAGGCACGCTTCGTGGCGCCACCCGTGGTCCCACTCACCACCAATGATCCACAAAGCCCTGGGAAAAGGTACCAGCATTATTGCAGCTTTCAGCCAACCGGTGATTTCAAATACATTTGTCGTCTGTACAACTACACCGTGGCAGAGAGGCTCCACAACCCACACACAAATAAAAATCAAAACAATAGCGCAGTTTTTTCTAATTGTAAGCTTGATAGAATATTTACCCAAGTGTTCTGACAATCTTAATGCAAAAACACACTATAAACTGTTAAAAGGTCACAAGAATTTTTATTGATTTTGTTTAGCCATTACGAACACACAGGATAACAATCGAATGCCATTACAGCATAACGGATGATAAATTAGAAGCATAAACACATCACAAATAACTCTACGTCACACGCGGACAATTTTTCCTTGCCCTCGTTGCAAACTTTTTCCACACGGCAATGGCACTACAATTTGCGTGCACACTCCTTGTTGTTATGTGCTCAAAATGCTATAATAAAGAGAATGTGCGAAATGGAGCGTAAAAATTATTCGTTACACTATGCACCCGTAAACAAGCATTAGATAGTACCTCTGCCGGCATAAGTTACATGTAAAATACAACTCTTTATTTACGGCCACAGATAGATAAGAAACATAACAACGCAATAAAACAACACAAAAGCTTTCGTCTTACCTTTCACCAACCAAGAATGTTCACGTAAATATCCAAATATTCCAACAATGAATCGGTCCAGCATTACCCGTCACGCGGAGGCTATTTGCGCAGCAACATGCTGCAGCCATATAGCTCTGCATCATAACACTTGTTAAAGGCGAAAATTTCTTCTTCCGCAAAGAAATCGTCGGCTGAGGCTTGCTTCAGTCGGGCGTGCGCGCCAGGACATACGTGTTTGCAAAACGATCTTTGCGTCCAACTACTGGTTGAAACTTACAGCAAAAAGCATACGATAAAGAAACATGGCAACTCGTAACACCACAATAAAAGCGGAAATGCGGATGGTAAATGAATAGCGTACAAAAACTTTCCTCTCTTTGGTAACAGTGAGTGGCAGCTCTAGCAGCCGCCCCATTCAGGTCCGACAGCTACATTTGCAGGCCGAACAACCCTTCCCCTCTACTTTGTTATTGACTCTTCCTTGGATTACAAAGACAACCACAAACCCAGGCTCATTCCCCAGAATCAAGGGTAGGTCGGTTAGGTAATGTTAGCTGAAGAGAGAGGGGGAGCAAGAGGATCAGTGACGAGGTCTTCGTCCTTTACTTTCTTTATATATTTTATATCACGCCGTCAGCAAAAGCCTGGTTGGTCACGGCTACGGAGGGAGGTAGAATAAGCACACACATTTTAGTTGCCGCGCGTGCCAAGCAAGCGCCGATGCAACGGGACTGCCTGTGAGCTGTTTTCTGTTGTCGCCGATCGCTTGTGTAATGCACTGAGCACACCACATACGCCGGTCATTCTTTTGCGAATAAAAGCAACATATGAACAAGTTGGATGGTTTAAAAACACTGCAAACGGCCACTATAAAGTAAGGATTGCGCCGACATTGCAGACAATCAGAGCCACAGACCTGCAAGCACACTGATTAGAGTTGACGTAAAGCAGACGACAAGACGACAACAAAAACCGAAACAACAGAGGTCCGATGGTGAAGGATATGTTTAGCAGTAGCCACAGCCGTGGTCCTGTTGAAAGCGTAAATCTGTAGGGCATGCGGGGTGTTTGCCGAATACGTAACAGTCGCGAATATCAACAATCTTGGGTGGTGATGTGACTACAGTTACGGTGTGTCGGGGCCTAGTGAGCGCAGACTTGCGTAAGTCTTGATTGAGTATCGGGGCTAGTAACTTTATTCAGCCCCTTGTAGTGACTTCCCGTGAATATGGACCTATATGCTTATACGTTCTATGTGATGTGGTTTTAACAAAAACAAACCACCACTGGCGTAACCAGTGAAGTTGTTGAAGGAATCACTTCCGTAACTCGCACAAATTATTAACTAGCTCAGAAAAATACAGAGCTAAAGGTAAAAATGAATGTTGCCTATATATTTTCCTACAAAACTTCATAATGATCTCTATGACTAACGGCTGGTGTAATTTGTGAGAAACACGTGACCCTGCAGGGCCGGCCTCATCTTTGCTAATTGTTAATATAGAGACCCCTTCGGATGCCCGCTGTATTGGAAGCACCCACTCCTCACTTCAGAGCAGTCTTCATTGACAACGATTGTACCAGCCTGGCTTTGGGCCTGTAGTGTGCATTCCCAGCCTGCCTTTCCAGAACTACAGATTACTTTGCCAGAGTTGTTAAACTAGAGCACCATATTGGCACCAATATAAGTGCTAGCGCTGCTATCATTTCAAACACGGGTTTATAACTCTATGCTGAGTACAATGCACAATATTTGATAGCTGTTTCCCAACTGCTTTGAAAGTAATTGTCAAGAAGACCCTGACAGACCACACATTTCAGTCAGCGGACAAAGAATGTACGCCCAAATGATAAACGCTACAGAATGGTAGGCACAACACAACTGTCGTGCCTCGACAAACAAGTCAGGCCTTTGAATCTTCTTTGTTTATTCATAATCCTCGCAAATAAAACAGCGCTTCGTTATTTTGGGGGAGCCGAGAGATATAAAAAGGTATGCATATGTCGAAACACGACAGTGGTCGTGTACCTGCCGTTCTATAATTCTTATGCGATTTGTATGGTTGTATGTACGAGGGGTTGATTGTGTGCAAGCGGGATGATTTGTCCTTTCACATAAATTCCTTGTTTTCTGCATAAAAATGAGTTGTTAGTCTGCGGGGCATCCTCAGTTATTTGTGTCTTTTTCTGGTATTGCTTTATTGCGCAATTCTATGACAAATTTATATGTGAGCACATACGATCGCTTAAAACTCCTGCTGACGGACGCAATAGTTACAACGTTTTTGCAGAGTAGCTATTTAGGCTTCCGTTCAATCCGCGATTAGCGTCGTTCAAATCTCGCCGTTTTAAAGTGGAGAGGAGTAAAGTGCTACGCAAAGAAATGTGAGGAAACGTCCGGAGTAGGCACGGATCCAACCTGTAGGTGCGGGGGGTGCGAACCTAAAGGAAAAAATGCATCTCGTGGTCGTGACGGAACCACAGTTCCTCGCGTAATATAACCACCATATCTGATTGTGCTATGATCTCATTCAGGGCCCTCATCATTTCTTATGGGTTCGTAGCACGTGCATTGACCATTAGCTTTGGCTGAGTGTAAGCGGACTGTATCTTCAGCATTCGGCCGTTAAAGCTAGGGGAGAACGCCAGCTCCTCTGTTCTTCTCTTTTCACCTATTAATTCCGAAGGTGGCCGCATTTTTATGTGTTGGGTGATTTTTAAAATAAAAACAACTTGCTGTAGCTGCTCGTTATTTGCGGTTAGCGCGGCTATTTAATTAACATTCGCTACCTGCAAAAATTGCCCTACTTTTTGGGCGGGCCTCCAAAAGAAGTCATGTTTCATATACCCTTTTTAATGTGTGTGTCAGGAGCACAAAATGATTTCCAGGGCATATTTCTCTAACACCAGTTTTTTCTTTGTTGTCAAAACAGGTATGTGAAAACAAAATGATCAAATCAATAAGTTGTTTGTCCGGGGCGGAAGGAATTGTTCATTTTTGCTGTTTTTTTTTTTGTCCCCTTTTTCATAGTTCGAAAAGCGTAGAAGTGATACTTTTTTTTCCTTTTTACATTTCAACTTACACACCGCTCCCTTTTAAAAATTTGACTTGCCTTATAACCCTCCAACGTATTTTTTACTGATACCAATTGATTAGTTCCAGTACAATGCCACTGACTCTCGCGACATGTTTTTATGTGGTGAGCCCCACATGATTCAAACTGTGCTCATTTTGTTTCCTTGGAATAAATCTTGCGGTTTGACGTTATCAGAGGCACCAATGCCCCACTAAAAAGGTAAAAAATTATTTGCCTGCAGTGGCTGCGTTTGAGCTTTGGAGGTCGCAACACAATATTTGGGACAAGACGCGATGGCAGAACCAAAACAATGTATGAAAACCCGCGCCGTGGCTGAGTTTGTTGTCGTTCAGGGTGTTCTCTCAAACTGCCTGAGCTTTTTCATCTTTGTGCCCTCGCAAAAGTGCCTTGCTCGCAAAATATGTGTGTACTGAGCTAGAATCTCCCCTGCGATCTTTGGCCGACCCAGTTCGCGCTGAATAAGATCGCAAAACGAGCCTTCTATTTCGCGCCACCCAACATTTTTCAAATGACTACAAAAAGATCAGCGACTCCGTCCGAATAGACATTCAACTAAGCAGCAACATTGACACCTGCCGATATATCCCTCGCAAACGAAACTGGAAGGCGAACAGCTGCAGTGTATAGGCGGTTTTGAATCGCTGTCCCCTTGGCGGAACATATCTGGCGACTGGGTGTGCTTTTTGTTGCATTGAAGTCTTATCCAGAAATCGGGTGAGGGTGGGGGGAAATGAGGAACGGCGTACTTTGTCCGAGGATCTGTGGACGCGTGCCATAGTCGTTAGTCCTTGGATTGGGTAACGGAGTTGCGCTAATTATGAATTTCGAGCAGAAACGAAACCTGAAACTGTTGTACTGTTTGGGAATGGTCTTGGGGTAAGTAGAACTACCAGAGTTTAGGACAACTTGCGCAAAGGCAATAAAAACGCCTAAATCTAAAGTAGTTTTTTGGCGTGTGACGGATTTTTTTTTTTTTTTTTCTCAGTGGCAACCAGGCACTTTGACATTTTCAGCCGATTTATGGGATTATTCTTCAGAGTGCGTTACCGGACTCTTGAAAATTGTTTGCATTCTCCATTCATGCCCTTTGTCAAAAAAAAAACTCTGGTGGCAGAGTAATCCGAGTTGCGTTCTTCGAGGGTAGCCATTAGGCGCGGATTCCACGCCCCCTTTTCCACAACCAGGTGATTCAAAAGCGTTCAAAATCACGTTTCCGTTAAAATGAAACCAACTTTTTGAAAGGCCATTTCTGATTCTCCGATTTTTTGTTCGGACGCCTGGACGCGATTGAAAAGGCGCTCCCAAAGTCACAAATTGACTTTTGATAGGGGCTCGAAAGAGTTAAATTACCAAAATCAAATATAATATGACATTCAGTTCTTCAAACGCCTCTATTCTGCTTTTGCTGCCCTTGCCTCGTATACCACAGAAGTGCTCATTTCATACCTGACCCTGTTTCTTTAAACGTGGTGTGTATGATGCAGTTTATTTTGTTCGTTTTTTTGTGCATTGGCATTTTCTCTGGACTTCTTCGTTCCGTGGTGATATTTTTTTTCTTTATTTCAAACACGTTGTCGGCATTCTTGTTTTGACTCCTCTTTCACCCCTGTTTGTCCAGGGGGCGGATAAGGATTACCTGTTTCATTTTTTAGCGTTTTTCTTTTTTTTTTTTTGTTTCCGCCCCTTTTTTCTCATGTTCGCACCGCGTGAGTGGCTCTTTTATCTTTTTTTTATTCATTTTTACACTTTGCACCTCTCTCTCAACTTCTTGACTTTTGCTGCCCAAGATAGAACCCTCAAACCACGTTTTTATGGGGTGTCCAATTGTTCGTTCAGTACAATGCCTACTGATTCTCTTTCGCTGAATTTTTTTATTCGTGTCGGTAGGAAAAAGTTTTTGGCATTCCACATCTGACAGCAAAAGGTACCCCAAAAATATATAATTTTTTAAGAGAGGTTGTGCTATAGAGGCAAATCCTCTGGAAAGTTCATGTTGGCTACTAAAAAGGTACGAAGTGAAATTATTTGCCTAGCAGTGTTTTTAGCTGCGTTTTGAGCCATTTGGATAGGTCGCAACACAATATAATGAACTGAGATTTAATTAGGCTCCAACCAATACAATGCAAAAAAGGCAAAAACCCGACGTTTCGAAGCCGGCTCGGCTTCTTCTTCAGGGGTGACAGTGGCCACGCTGCAGCTCCAGTCTTATAGTCTCACATTTGCTGGCCTCGCACAAAGCCCCTCGCTGCGGCACGTAATCCGTGTGTGTACACCGAGGGGAGAGTGCCAAGCGAGCGATTAACATTCCCAGGTGTGCGTTGAATATGCCACGATTCGAGGAAAAGCCGCTTCCTCCAGTTCGTTTCCCTTTCGAGGATGGCCGTTCCGGGGAAGTCAATTTTGTGGTCGGCCACTTCGCAGTGTTCGGCGACTGCACTGCGGACTCTATTTTGTTTCCGGACGTCGTTCTTGTGTTGTCCTAATCCTCTCCGGCAGGTTTTTGGTCTCACCGATGTACGAGGCGTTGCACCCCGCGCACGGGATGCGGTAGACGACCCCGGGTGCCTTCTCTATTGTCAGTCCGGTCTTTGGGGCGGGGGATTAAGCGGCCTATAGTTGTCGAAGGCTTGTGGGCTATTTGTACTCCTACCCCTTTGAAAATGCGGGCCAAGGCCTCGCTTGTTCCTGGAATATACGGCACCGGCACGCGTTTCAGGGGTCCGACGGTTGAAGTTCTTGGAGAGTTTGTCACCCTCTTCTGCTCTTTGCGGCGGGTTACGGAGTGAATGAACTTTTTCGGGTAGCCGTTTTTCTTGAGGTCCGCAAATACACGGCTTACTTCTTTCTTACGTTCTGATTCGGACGAGCAAATTGCATCAGCTCTGTTAATTAAAGACGACACAACTGAGGCTTTGTGGTTAGCGGGGTGGGCCGAATTAAAATGAAGGTAGCGGCCGGTGTGCGTCGGCTTCCTGTGAACGGAGAACACCAGGCCCCTGCCTCCTCTTGTCACTTGGGCGTCAAGAAAGGGAATGGAGCCGTCTCGTTCACATTCAACCGTGAACTGGATGGCGGGATGAACTGAATTTAGGCGTTTTTTTCAGGCTGTCAACTGCGGAGGTCTTCACTATGCAGAAGCAGTCGTCTACATACCGAAGAAAAAGTTTGGTTGCGGCCGGAAGGAGCTCAGAGCCTTCCCTTCCACGTGTTCCATCGTCAAGTTAGCCATTGTTACAGAGATGGCGGCCCCCATTGCGGTTCCAGTTTGTTGTTTGAAAATTTGTCCCATTATGCGAAAAATATGTGCTGGCCAAGCAGAACTCCAGTAGGCGGCATATCTCGTCAGCAGTGAGCGGCGTCCTTTCTTTTAGGGTTGCGTCATTTTCGAGGGCAGTTCGGGCCGCGGATACAGCCAGCGGTACAGGAACACTAGTGAACAATGACACGACGTCGAACGAGACCAGGCTCTCGTCTTCGTCAATGCACACCTGTGACGCAAGTTGCACGAAGTGGCTGGAGTTGCGTACATGAGTCGCCGTCTTCCCGGCGAGGGGGGCGAGGATGCGGTGCAGGAAATTTGAAAGGCGCTCGGCACGGGGATGATGTGAAGTCTACGATCGGGCGAAGGGGGATGCCAGGTTTGTGGATCTTCGGTAATCCGTAGAAACTTGGTGCGGAGCCGTTTCGACAGATCAAGCGAAGGTATAGAATTTTTGTTCCGGGTGGTTCTTGAAAATCGCCGCGAGTAACTTGTTCAGCTGCGTCTGCGTTTGGTTTGTAGGATCCCTCTTTAACTTCGTATACGCGTTTCCAGTCCAAGAGAGCCGAAACCTTCCGGTCGTAGTCCTGACGGTCTAACACCACCGTCGAGTTGCCCTTGTCGGCAGGTAGGATGACAATGCTTTCGTCTTTTCGAAGTTCCTGGAGTGCTCGGTTTTCCTCTGCGGTCAAATTTTTTCCCATTTTAAGCGGCAATTTCGATAGGAGGCCAATCGATTTAAGTCTTATTTCATCTCGGGCGTGCGGCTGTACTTGTTGAACGGCTTCCTCTACCGCGGCAACGACCTTTGCAAGGGGGGGGGGCTCGTAGCCACATTGTAGCTGTGTCCTTTGGCCAGAACAGAAGTTTGCTCTTGAGTGAGAGTGCGGGATGACAGGTTGGTCACAAAACCTTGATCTTGGGCAATTTGGGGCGAGGGCCTTATCGACAAACAAGAAAGTTTCTTATCTTGCGTGATCCGGTGCTTGTCCGCAGTCGATGCCGCCACGCTGTCAGCAAACTCGTCGACGGAGGCCATCAGTGCGGGGATGCGGTGCTCCAGTTGGCGCTTGGCAAAGAACAGGTCCAGTTCTTTCTTCCTGATGGCGGCGTTGCATTCGTGGAGGCGGGCATTGACGAGTCGATGTTCGGCTTTAGTGATGATATTCAGGCCTTCGGGGGTCGACACGGGCCGTTTCAGGCGCAGGCTCTCAGGGACGACTTTCCTTTCTTTACAGGTGCGGTTGAAGTCAAGATGAGTTTTGAAGACGGAGATTCCTTCCTTGATGCGTATGTAGCGCTTGACGAGCTGCATGGTGTCATGGCCAAAGCCTTGGCTGATAGACTTGAAAGTGAACATTTCGACAGACTTCTGTCTGGTTGGGAAGTTACTGAACTGAGATTTAATTAGGCTCCAACCAATACAATGCAAAAAGGCAAAAAACCCGACGTTTCGAAGCCGGCTCGGCTTCTTCTTCAGGGGTGACAGTGGCCACGCTGCAGCTGCAGTCTTATAGTCTCACATTTGCTGACCTCGCACAAAGACCCCTCGCTGCGGCACGTAATCCCTGTGTGTACACCGAGGGGAGTGCCAAGCGAGCGATTAACATTCCCAGGTGTGCGTTGAATATGCCACGATTCGAGGAAAAGCCGCTTCCTCCAGTTCGTTTCCCTTTCGAGGATGGCCGTTCCGGAGAAGTCAATTTTGTGGTCGGCCACTTCGCAGTGTTCGGCGACTGCGCTGCGGACTCTATTCTGTTTCCGGACGTCGTTCTTGTGTTGTCTAATCCTCTCCGGCAGGTTTTTGGTTCTCACCGATGTACGAGGCGTTGCACCCCGCGCACGGAATGCGGTAGACGACCCCGGGTGCCTTCTCTATTGTCCGTCCGGTCTTTGGGGCGGGGGATTAAGCGGCCTATAGTTGTCGAAGGCTTGTGGGCTATTTGTACTCCTACCCCTTTGAAAATGCGGGCCAAGGCCTCGCTTGTTCCTGGGATATACGGCACCGGCACGCGTTCAGGGGTCCGGCGTTGAAGTTCTTGGAGAGTTTGTCACCCTCTTCTGCTCTTTGCGGCGGGTCACGGAGTGAATGAACTTTTTCGGGTAGCCGTTTTTCTTGAGGTCCGCAAATACAAGGCTTACTTCTTTCTTACGTTCTGATTCGGACGAGCAAATTGCATCAGCTCTGTTAATTAAAGACGACACAACTGAGGCTTTGTGGTTAGCGGGGTGGGCCGAATTAAAATGAAGGTAGCGGCCGGTGTGCGTAGGCTTCCTGTGAACGGAGAACACCAGGCCCCTGCCTCCTCTTGTCACTTGGGCGTCAAGAAAGGGAATGGAGCCGTCTCGTTCACATTCAACCGTGAACTGGATGGCGGGATGAACTGAATTTAGGCGTTTTTTCAGGCTGTCAACTGCGGAGGTCTTCACTATGCAGAAGCAGTCGTCTACATACCGAAGAAAAAGTTTTGGTTTCGGCCGGAAGGAGCTCAAAGCCTTCCCTTCCACGTGTTCCATCGTCAAGTTCGCCATTGTTACAGAGATGGCGGCCCCCATTGCGGTTCCAGTTTGTTGTTTGAAAATTTGCCCATTATGCGAAAAATATGTGCTGGCCAAGCAGAACTCGAGTAGGCGGCATATCTCGTCGGCAGTGAGCGGCGTCCTTTCTTTTAGGGTTGCGTCATTTTCGAGGGCAGTTCGGGCCGCGGATACAGCCAGCGGTACAGGAACACTAGTGAACAATGACACGACGTCGAACGAGACCAGGCTCTCGTCTTCGTCAATGCACACCTGTGACGCAAGTTGCACGAAGTGTCTGGAGTTGCGTACATGAGTCGCGGTCTTCCCGGCGAGGGGGGCGAGGATGCGGTGCAGGAAATTTGAAAGGGCTCGGCACGGGGATGATGTGAAGTCTACGATCGGGCGAAGGGGGGCGCCAGGTTTGTGGATCTTCGGTAATCCGTAGAAACTAGGTGCGGAGCCGTTTCGACAGATCAAGCGAAGGTATAGAATTTTTTGTTCCGGGTGGTTCTTGAAAATCGCCGCGAGTAACTTGTTCAGCTGCGTCTGCGTTTGGTTTGTAGGATCCCTCTTTAACTTCGTATACTCGTCTCCGTCCAAGAGAGCCGAAACCTTCCGGTCGTAGTCCTGACGGTCTAACACCACCGTCGAGTTGCCCTTGTCGGCAGGTAGGATGACAATGCTTTCGTCTTTTCGAAGTTCCTGGAGTGCTCGGTTTTCCTCTGCGGTCAAATTTTTTCCCATTTTAAGCGGCAATTTCGATAGGAGGCCAATCGATTTAAGTCTTATTTCATCTCGGGCGTGCGGCTGTACTTGTTGAACGGCTTCCTCTACCGCGGCAACGACCTTTGCAAGGGGGGGGGCTCGTAGCCACATTGTAGCTGTGTCCTTTGGCCAGAACAGAAGTTTGCTCTTGAGTGAGAGTGCGGGATGACAGGTTGGTCACAAAACCTTGATCTTGGGCAATTTGGGGCGAGGGCCTTATCGACAAACAAGAAAGTTTCTTATCTTGCGTGATCCGGTGTTTGTCCGCAGTCGATGCGCCACGCTGTCAGCAAACTCGTCGACGGAGGCCATCAGTCCGGGGATGCGGTGCTCCAGTTGGCGCTTGGCAAAGAACAGGTCCAGTTCTTTCTTCCTGATGGCGGCGTTGCATTCGTGGAGGCGGGCATTGACGAGTCGATGTTCGGCTTTAGTGATGATATTCAGGCCCTCGGGGGTCGACACGGGCCGTTTCAGGCGCAGGCTCTCAGGGACGACTTTCCTTTCTTTACAGGTGCGGTTGAAGTCAAGATGAGTTTTGAGGACGGAGATTCCTTCCTTGATGCGTATGTAGCACTTGACGAGCGCATGGTGTCATGGCCAAAGCCTTGGCTGATAGACTTGAAAGTGAACATTTCGACAGACTTCTGTCTGGTTGGGAATTTACTGAACTGAGATTTAATTAGGCTCCAACCAATACAATGCAAAAAGGCAAAAACCCGACGTTTCGAAGCCGGCTCGGCTTCTTCTTCAGGGGTGACAGTGGCCACGCTGCAGACTGCGTCTTATAAGTCTCACATTTGCTGACCTCGCACAAAGCCCCTCGCTGCGGCACGTAATCCGTGTGCGTACACCGATGGGAGAGTGCCTAAGCGAGCGATTAACATTCCCGGTGTGCGTTGAATATGCCACGATTCGTAGGAAAAGCCGCCTCGCCAGTTCGTTTCCCTTCGAGGATGGCCGTTCCGGGAGAAGTCAATTTTGTGGTCGGCCACTTCAGCAGTGTTCGGCGACTGCACTGGCGACTCTATTTCTGTTTCCGGACGTCGTTCTTGTGTTGTCCTAAATCTCTTCCGGCAGGTTTTTGGTCTCACCGATGTACGAGGCGTCGCACCCCGCGCACGGGATGCGGTAGACGACCACGGGTGCCTTCTCTATTGTCAGTCCGGTCTTTGGGGCGGGGGATTAAGCTGGCCTATAGTTTGTCGAAGGCTTGTGGGCTATGTGTACTTCTACCCCTTTGAAAATGCGGGCCAAGGCCTCGCTTGTTCCTGGAATATACGGCACCGGCACGCGTTTCAGGGGTCCGACGATTGAAGTTCTTGGAGAGTTTTTCCCCCTCTTCTGCTCTTTGCGGCGGGTCACAGAGTGAATGAACTTTTTCGGGTAGCCGTTTTTCTTGAGGTCCGCAAATACAAGGCTTACTTCTTTCTTACGTTCTGATTCGGACGAGCAAATTGCCTCAGCTCTGTTATTAAAGACGACACAACTGTAGGCTTTGTGGTTAGCGGGGTGGGCCGAATTAAAATGAAGGTAGCGGCCGGTGTGCGTAGGCTTCCTGTGACGGAGAACACCAGGCCCCTGCCTCCTCTTGTCACTTGGGCGTCAAGAAAGGGAATGGAGCCGTCTCGTTCACATTCAACCGTGAACTGGATGGCGGGATGAACTGAATTTAGGCGTTTTTTCAGGCTGTCAACTGCGGAGGTCTTCACTATGCAGAAGCAGTCGTCTACATACCGAAGAAAAAGTTTTGGTTTCGGCCGGAAGGAGCTCATAGCCGTTCCTTCCACGTGTTCCATCGTTAAGTTAGCCATTGTTACAGAGTGGCGGCCGCCATTGCGGTTCTAGTTTGTTGTTTAAAAATTTGCCCATTATGCGAAATATATGTGCTGGCCAAGCAGAACTACAGTAGGCGGCGTATCTCGTCAGCAGTGAGCGGTGTCCTTTCTTTTAGGGTTCTGTCGTTATCGAGGGCAGTTCGGGCCGTGGATACAGCCGGCGGTACAGGAACACTTGTGAACAATGACACGACGTCGAACGAGACCAGGCTCTCGTAATCGTCAATGCACACCTGTGACGCAAGTTCCACGAAGTGGCTGGAGTTGCGTACCTGAGTCGCCAACCATTAGGAATTCCAAAAAATTGTTTTTAATATTCTATATCAAAGAAACTCCTTGAATCATATGCTTTGTTTGATAATACTACTGAAATTTTGAGGTGTTTTATTGCCCTTGTTTTTTTCCTGTGTTTTATTACAACACATTTGTGAATCTTGTTTCTTGCAATTCGATGCTACTGCTTTACTCTTTTTTTGTTTGGGAAAACATCATCAGATAAATCATGTCTCTTACAGTTTTTCGTCCAGAAAGTTTGAATACAGAATAATTGTGCTTGTTTCTTTCGGCTCAGTAATGCTTCCTCACTTATATTCTATTTGGAATACCACAGAACCCATGAACAGGACAAATTCAGGCTACTTGTTTCAAGAAGGGCTTGCGTTCGGGCTAGTTGGTATTCCATAACGTTCATCTTCAGCTCCAAAAAAAAACAGGGACACAGTAGACTACTGTGTTCCTCTTTTTTTGTGCGCTTAAGAAGACGCTACAATGTTTGGCTTCCAAAAACACCTTGGAACGCAGGACGTCATAGTGCAGGTCCACAAGTCCATAGTCAAACAAGCGAGGAAGAACGAAACTAGAGCCATCCTAGCCTTAGCGTTCGACAACGTGACGGACGCCAGCTTGTTGCGAAACTTCAACAAAACGGGGCGCGGGCAGCGAACATTCAAGTACATTCAAGACTTCCTCACAGACTGGACTGCGAAAATAGCCATCGGCGTGACGAAATCAGTCCCAACACTGTCGGGGAGAGAGGCCCGCCTTAAGGGTCAGAGATTTCGCCCCTGCTCTTCATTGTGTCCGTCTAACCCTTTCCAAGGCAAATAAAGAAGATAAAAAGAATAACCCATGCTTTCTATGCAGATTACTATAAGGCACGGACGATAAAGAGCCGGTATTAAAGGGTGGATTGAGGAAGCAGTACAACAAACAGCCTTGACGATACACGAACACGCCAAATCATGTGGCCTGAGCTGCGCACCCCAGAAGTCCGAGCTCTTGCTAGTCCAGCCGGGAGTCAACAACAAGACAAGATGCAGTATCACTGTCAAAATTATTGGAGTTGAAGTCAAGCCAACCCAAGACTTTCGGATACGGTGATTGGTGCTGCGAAACGAAGGGGAAGCAGACGCACTGATCGCTAAGGTCCAAACAATGACCGAGCAAGGGCTGGGTATGCTCCGGCGAGTAGCAAACCACTACGGGGGCATCAAGGGCGACGATGCCATCCGTCTAGTACGGGTTTTCGTCATCTCGCGAAGTACCTATTCTGCACCATACCTTCACACGACGAGGACACAGTAGAGCAACTAAATGCATTAATACAAAAGGCAATGAAACCGGCTCTGCGACTCCCCATAAACTCATCAACAATGTGCTTGTATGAGAGGGGGGTCCACAATACCATCGACGAAATTGTGAAGGCCCACCTTTCTAGTCAGAGAGTATGGCTTAGTCACACCGAGCACGTAAGAAAGGTACTCTAGAAGTTAGGATGGACAATTTAACCTACACTAACGATGATTAACCTACAAAAAAAAATTGCCGCAAGCTTTAAATCGAAGCCTCTGCCGAAAAACATGGCACCGGGAGTAGACAAGGACAGCGATCGGCCAGAAGCGGTTGTGACAACGAGAGTCCGACTGGTCGTTTCCGCTTCGATAAGAACCAGGGAATCTACGACAGCGGAAGAAGTGGCCGTAGCCTTGGCGCTCGTTAAATCCGGCGTCAAGGTTGTGGCGACGGACAGCAAGAAGGCATATAGCAACTACCGAAGGGGCTACCGAATAAAAAGCCACCAGGACAAGCCGTCGAGCTCGTGTGGACTTCGGCTCATTCCTGAATAATTGGAAACACCATCGCTGACTACCATGCCCGAGAGATGACACACCGGGAACCCGAGAGATCAAGCGGTGGGTAGGACGACCCGATACCGGTCATGAGACGAGCTACACCGACATCACTCAGTACATGATTATGGTAAAGTTTTTTATCAACCAGTCGACATAGAAAATGCTTTCAGTTCTACTTCTCTCGGCCACTCCCTGTACAAACCACGCAGCGCCTAAATTACCCGCGACACGTGTCAGAGTCCATTTTTTCGGTTTTCCAAAGAAACCCTGGTTAAGTGCGCGTGACTATTCTAATCTAAAAAAATACCAGTCCAGTTGACTATAACATTCATGACAGCTGCATTGAAAAATAAAACACCCTTATATTATCTGAAGCATTTTCTTTTATTGGTAGCCTAATCTTAAAGACCAGGAATGTTCCTCTGGAGCTAACAAGTAGTAAGGTAACACCTGTGTTGAAGAAGGTTGACCGGACAAAATTGGACAACTACCGTCCGATTTCAATCTTGTCCTTTTCCAATAAGATAATAGTAAAACTAAAAGAACAACCCCTGTATAAATAGTTTGTGAAATATATTTACTCTCTTCAATACAATTTGGTTTTCGTCGTGGTTATTTACTAACCTTGCGTTAATGACTTTAGTAAAGAAATCTAAAAATAAATTGACGAAGGTAAATATGTGGGCTCGGTATTTATTGGTTTTAGTAAAGCACTTGACTCTATTAGGTCAAGTGCTTTGACCTGAAAATCAAAAAATAAATTGACGAAGGTAATTATGTGGGCTGGGTATTTATTGGTTTTAGTAGAGCACTTGACTCTATTAGGTCAAGTGCTTTGACCTTTGATCTATTGACTCTACCTGACTCTAACGGGGTTGGAATGAAAGGCAATTGTCGCTATGTATTATCTCGATGCAACGTTTTTACTCATTGATGTGTTTGGTAATACTGGTGATAATTTAAAAAGTTTTATTGGTTTTGATTGCTCTTCCTAGTATTTGTGCATACAACCCAATTGTGGCTATTTTTTCTTGCAACTGGATGCTACATCTCTACTCATATATTTGTTTGAGAACCCTGGTAAGCTAAATCCTTTGAGACCCATTTTTAACTAGTAGTTTTTCGACACCAAAAGCTGTACTTTCTGTTTATTTCATATCGAGGCGACTGCTTTATTCATTGATGTGTTCCGAATAACAAAGAGCTAAAACTAAGTTTTATACTCATTGATGTTCATCTAACCGTTTTTTCTACTGGATTCAACTGCTTTACTTATTGCTGTGTTTCAGAATTCTGGTGATACGTTAACAAGTGTCATTGTGTTTCTTTGACGTAATGTTTTGTAATACAAAACAATTATGGTTCGCGTTCCCTTCATCTTGACGCTACTGCTTTACTCATTCATTTTTTGGGAGGAAGATTGTTAAGGTAAATGATGGCTTTTACACCATTTTCTCGTGCAGAAGTATTCCGACCTTTTTGAATACAAGAGAATTGCCTGAATCATTTTATCTCGAAGCAACCGCTTCGCACAATGCTGTTTTTGGGAATACTGGAGATATGATAAGAAGTTTCATCGGCTTTGTGGGTTCCGTCCTATGTTTTACAACACAATGCAATTGCGGCCACCGTTCCTTTCACGTGGATTGAACTGTTTTAACAATTTCTTTTTTGGGGAATCTTTCAAAGATAAATGTGGACTCCTTGACTATTTTCCCACGCACAGGCTTTTGAACGCATAACACTTTTGGTTCGTGCCTCTTTCACCTCAATGCTACTTTCTTACTTATTTATTGATTTCGAAACTCGGGTAAGGCAAATAGTAAGTACAGTGTTTTCCCATGAAGAAGTTTTTGAATACCTAATACTGGTAAAACCTGACTCTCAATCAATGATCAATAAGTGAAGCAGTAGCAGCAGTATAAAAGAAACAAAACTACACGTTTTAGTAATACAGTATAACCTCGATAACACGACTTTCAAACCAGCCAACCAGTAACATCTCTGTGACATCCCAAAAAAATCCAGAGGTCTATGTCACAGCAGTACCTCGTTTAGACATCCTTAGAACGTGCAAAATTTTTGTGAAAATATTTGGATGTTGAGATAACGTTGCCGGTACCAAAGTGTAGGACGTTATTTCATCTATTCTAACACGTACTCTCGATCTTGCGGCTGCTTAATTTGTGGACGGTATTTAGACATTTTTGCTAACGTTGTTCAGATGTTGCTGGTATGACCGATTTTTCCTTTGTACACGTCTATCGAAGTTACATTTATTTCAGCTATATCTGCTATACCTTATTTTCAAACTCTCCGCAGGCATACTGGTTTGAAGTCACCGAGGTGTTTTGTATTGATTTTGTACGGGTTTTGTCCAGATGGGTTTTGTGCAAGTTTTGTAATCCACCAATATTGCCTTTACGGGAATATCAATGCGGAGGACATAATAAATAAATTAAACTCAACATATGCCTGAACAAAATCTGATACTCATAGAAGTTTTTATTCAGTGAAACCACCATTTTACTTGGTCCTTGGGCTCGCTCTCTGCTGTTTCTTTGCGCGCGGTTGAGATTCTGTGCTTGTCCGCACCAGATCTCGCGTATGCCCAACTTTCTATCGTAAAAAAGAATTAAAATAGCGTAAACTTGTTCAAGGCGTAATTTTAGCTATAGTTTTGATACCGCTCCCATTAAAACATTGCCGGCGTCGCCCAGGCATTGCTGCGAAGCTAGTCCTGTGCGGAGCGCGAAGAGTCGGAGCTAAGAGTCAGCCTCTGTATTCAGTAGTGTTTTGAACAAAAGTAACAACCGGAGACTGACAACAGACAACTGCGAAAATGGAAGACCAGAATAAATTCCAGGCCTTCGGAGCTGTCGGCTTTGGCAGACGACATTTGGCAACCTTGCCTAACGCTCGAAAATATTGAATCAGTCACTTTACATTGTCATGGCATAAAAGTGCACTGACATGCAATATGGGGCACTAATAATGTAGGATGATTTTCAAATAACCGGCTGTGGGTATAGGCGCGTGCTGGTTTTATACCAGGCTTCTAATCACTATATAGGCTATTGAGCAAAACGAGTAACCTGTATGGCGAACATACTGTAAGACTATGTTCAGATTTGGAGGGATATTTCGGTACATTTGCCACAGCCATAAAATCCTAATCATAAGATAGGCGTTATAGTAAAACTGCACTCAAAAGGAGGAGTACCAGAAGGAGCAGAATACTTTACAGTAAAATCGAGCTGGTTAGAGGGCAGGCTCCTGAGTTCAAGACGAAACAGTAAGATTCATTTGTTCAATTCACCCAACGTCAGCCCGAGTAGGCCAGGATTTGTTATTTGCGCCTGAAGGGGTTGGAAAGCAATAGAGAGCTGTGTTGACATATTCATTGGTTTACAATAGTGTTATACTGAAAATTTCCGTGTATACTATTTATTGCGTTCGTTAGCGAGTATATCAAGTTTTCAACACCGTAATTATGTCATACCAGTTGGGGTTGAGATTGAATTCGTTACGAAAACAATCGTTCCTAGAAATTAGGTGCACAAAAGCCACCTTCGACTACTGTGGACAACGTTATCTGCGTCGTAGCACAAATCTCATTGCATTGCATATCCACACGAACTTTGTGCGCCTCGCAAACATCTCCAAATCTCCTAGGATGTCTATAAAGGTGCAGAAAAATGAATGCGTTGGGAACAGAAAAAACATTCATCTAACACAAGTCAACAAAAACGAAAGAAATAGAAAACAGCCGTTTTATTTCCTGCTGTGTGACCCGCATCTTCATGCGTAGCATTAGACTGTTGAGTCTTCATAAGAGCGCCTCAGAAATATTTAAAAGGAGCCGAGGCAATTTGAATACTTATCGAGGGGCTCTGAGGACTGCAAGTCACAAAAACGCTAGATAGGACGGGTTACACACGATCGTCTGAGCGATGCTCTATGAAAGACGTTCTCTCTATCCTCGTGTGTTGTAAACTTGTGCAAGATAAAGCTTGAATTTGTTTAAATCTGTAAGAATCTGTTTAAAATACGCTTTTTAAAGCTTCAAAGCATCAAAGCGGGTGATGTTTAGCAAAGACACTGCTACCAGTCAAAACCAGATGACCGCGGCGCGGGTGTAGCTGCGGCGCGAATGTAGAAAACGACAGCGGAGTGGTTCCGTCGCGACGTCAAATCCAGGGGGCGCCACTCAAACATTTTGCCGTTATATGCCCAAAGTGGGGTATGAATACCTCCCGTTAAGACAACAACTACATACAATACACAAAACCTGTACTAACGTTAAAGTTTGGGCAGTGGAAAAGTTTATTGTTTGATATGCTGTTTTAAAACCGAATATAATGACGGTTCTATAAAGCCAGATCATTGAGCCAATACAATCCGCTGGTCATGACTTTCGGCGTACAGCAAATGGAACTGCCAGAAGGGTGCTGCGTCGTTCAGTTTAAACGTGTAAGAGGATGAGAGCCTTGAACTTTACTCAAAGGCCTACTGTTACTACGCTCAATGAATGAAGACTGTGTGCAGCCGTGTGAATTGTGTTGTGAACTTAATTCATCTGCAAGAGCTCAGCGAGTCGAAAGAGCGACGACAGTGGTCGCCAATGCAACCCTATTTAGACCGCTGCCGTTGCGACCTTCTTCATTGCCTTCCCCTCTTGGGTATTGTGCATCTCAACTTCATTACTAATAAAATATCACGCTGTATTAGTTTTGACCGCGTATCTGTGAAAAGGAATATGGGTTGTACTTGTAGCTGGCGTTGTGCAAATTGTGCCTTCGGAATAAATCGGTAGCGTTACAGACGCGACGGAGTGATAAGTAGATAACCACTTGCGCTTTGGTTTTTTAGTAGAAAGTCTTAGTACCGCGTTTCTTAAGTTTGCGTACACTGAACGCTTTACTTTTGCGTCCCGCTACATAATTACCGCGAGGGGTGTTTTAGTAGAGCGACTAATCCGTTTTGCGTATCCACGCGCCAACGCATACTGCGCCATCTCTCGAATGTTTTGCGAAATGACTCACCGGCTGATCTGATAGCAGAGTGCCGGAGTGCTTGGACAATTTACGACTATTCAAACAAGTTGCAAACAAATGCTTTCCCGTTCGTGGTGCATGCGACACGGCCACAGAACGACATGAATATTCTTTTACTTGAGTACTTTTCATAAAGAAAGCGTTGAAGTCCCGCGCCAATTCTTTCGTGTAATCCCCCAAAACGCCATTAGCTGAATTCATGGGTTTGACGCATACAATTTATTCAACTTCAAAACAATCCAGAGTTACGTTTCGAACAAACACAACGTCATGACATGCGTTGCAAGTCCGAACCACAATTGACCGGCGATCAGTTGCATCCTCCTGCCCGTCGCATAATCGGCTCTCACTTCGCGTGGATTTAGCCGGGTCCAACAGCCAGTCGCTAAGCCCTGGCGCGGAAGCCAAGAAAGCTTTTAGCCACGCACACTGTACATACCCGATACAATGTTGAGTCGTACGTTGCTCGAGAATGATAATCGAGAGCATGGGAAGCACTGTCCACCGCAGAAGCACAGCGTCGCATCTCATTGCGAACGCACCCACAACACACACACACACCGCTTCGTTCACTGGCCTGGCTACAAAGCTTCATTTGGACAGTCAGCGATGTCACGACGATATAGAGCTGCGCGAGGTAGATGTGCTAGCACTCGACGTATTTAAAAGCAAACTACTTTCGACAGAAAAGCGGAGACTTGTTTGCTCTTCTTGCCGCCATGTTGGAAACGCAAGCGGCCTAACATACGCACGCTATTTCACTGAAATAGCATCCGCTCGTCTTCCGTCCACTGAACGCAGAAGCGGCTTAACCTACGGCGCATGCGCAGTGAGAATGACGGAAAACATAGCGTTCACTAAATGTTTGCGTACGGTTGCGTACGTTATTCTAAAACTATCTAGTTTCCGCCCCGTTCGTCTGTTCTCTCGAACCAACCAGTCGAAGTTCAAACTCTTGTGAAGCATGCCTGAACATAAATGGTCGTTTTTGACGCGATTTGCAATGAATTAAGAGCGCACGTAGACGAGGACAAAAGAAGAAGAGAAGAAAACACAATTCACTGAACTGTAACTGAGTTTTATTCAGACACGAAAGACATAGCCCGGGATACATCCGGTACTAATGGCAACACCACCTCACGTAAACATCATCTCCCGCACGTCCAGCTACACCCGTTGCTCCTACACGCTCCACAATGCTGATTTGCCACAGCGGCCCAGCTGTGTGGACGT
The DNA here is from genome assembly GCA_013339765.2 of Haemaphysalis longicornis. NCBI lineage: Eukaryota > Metazoa > Arthropoda > Arachnida > Ixodida > Ixodidae > Haemaphysalis > Haemaphysalis longicornis. The sequence goes on along the minus strand of CM023448.1, from coordinate 47,119,743 downwards.
TTCGTTCATATTTTTTAGCGGAGCCTCGTTTCCCACCCGTGCGTAAGGACACAACGCCTTAGAAGTGTCTGCGGGTGTCTTCTTGTTCGCAGCATACACGGCGCCTTTTGTTCAGCTAGTAAAAAAACAGAACGAGAGGTATTTCACCGGAGCGGCGAAACCCTGATATGTGGCAGCGATGTAATGAACACGAGTGTCAGGCATTTCTCATTTTTGCATACTGTGTGTTTATATTTCTGTGATTTGGGGTGACAAACTGTAGAATGAGAAAATTTGTGTGAGGGTACTCAGCACGCAATGAAACGAAAACGTCCAACCACTAAGCGCGCAATTGAACGGGAGATGATAGGTGTCACATTAGGCGACAAGAAGCGAATGGAGTGGTCCTGGGAACGAACGCGTGTTAAGGGCACGTTAGTAGAAATGAAGAACAAGAAATGGACGTGGGTAGGGCATGTAATGCGAAAGCAAGATCACCGTTGGTCAATAATGGCTAACAGACGTGTATCCCTAGAGAAGGCAAGCATGGCAGGGGGCGGCAGAAATTAAGTAGATGGGAGATGAGATCACGAAGTTTGCGAAGCTAAATTGATCGCAGTTAGCGGAGGACCAGAGTAATTGATGATCTATGGGAGAGACCTTTACCCTGCAGTGGGAGTAGATTCGCTGGTTATGATAATGACTCATTTTAGGTCCTTCAGCATTTTAAGGATAAACAGCTTAAAAGAATGCAATTGTGACATTACTTTTTAGCACACCATTCTGTTGAATATTGCAACCTTGTTTTCGTACATGTTGGTGCCTCTTTTATGTCTAGCGCTGCACTCAAAATGAAACACCAAGCTCGTGCCAAGACTGACTGCCAACTTTTACTTGGGGAAGACCTACCCCGAACAGCATGTTATACAGTCAATTCATCCCACCTATTCAATGAACAAAGCCTGCTGTATGCCCTAAAATTGAACCAGTATCAGATACAGATTGCGTGTATCATGTTTTACTTCACCTGCATCTTGTTTGATTTCTTATTTTTTCATCTGCTACTCATGCTTGTTGCCTAACACCGCCACATGGTCGTTGTTTGAATGCAAAGGCCACTGAAAAAACATAAGCAAAATGTACTCAATTTATTGAAAGCCTGCCTAAACAACTCACGGCAATCAATCTCTAACCTCGGCAATTCGAACACCAAGGCCACTGCAAATTTGATATAGGTTTTAAATTAGGAGAGGGCTATGTTTAAAACTGGTTGTGCAGTAAAAATTATTTGTACTAGGTACTTTGATGCTTCCTGCTGTACAACGTGTAATTCAACTAAAAACGTAGGCCTAACAGGACAACAGGACGAGTTTTTGAGTGATGTGCTTTTTGGAGGTTTAGTTATGCATATATACCAAATAGCCGAACTCGCCATTCTGCAGCAGGATGTATAAGTCCATGGCAGTGACGCTGTCCGGGTTTGTGGATGATTCCTTTGGGCAGATTTTGTGTACATGGCTTCATCAGTGTGTTTATTGTCACTTCAATGAACCAACCAGTCAGGATAGACAAAGAAATATATGTTGCAAGTTCAGATGGAACCTATAGGTGGACTAAAAGCTTTTCAGAGTCCCCATTCACGAAATATAGTTTTTATAAATAGTGGTACTCACATTAGCAGCCGTAGTTATTTTTATTCTTGCCTTATAGTTGGAATGCTGACGTTGAATTACATCCACTCCAAGCTGTTCCTTGTGCTAATGTTACAAGCATCATCTAGCGTTCTATTGGCTGCCAAGTCATCCTTACTGTAGGTTAGAGCTTTTTATTGACCCTGGAAGTATCTGCCCCGTAGGTGAGTAGCGGTAAGGTGCAGCTGTCATACACTGTCTTTTTTATGGAAAATGATAGGCGGCCTTTCTGTGTTATACCAGTCTTAAAAGCTGTATTAACAACACAGATTTTCTCAGTACCCATGCCTAGATTGAAGAACTGGCTTGAAAGGGAGGTGTTAGTGCAACAGTCTGCCCAAGGCACCTGCTCAAGCTACTCTTGACGGTCACACTTTGCGTAGAATTTCTCCTTGTTTGGGAAAAAGAGAAGCACGCCTTTTTGCACCTGCGGGTGGCATTCTGCATTGTGTGTAACTAGATATCTTCATGTTATTACAGACAACAAATTCTTTCACCAAACATGGTATAGGACCCAGATTTGTATTGTCAGTCACATCCTGCGCAAATATCAGCTTTGTCAAAAACCTGCGGCTTCTTAGTTTTTATTGCTAGAAGAGGTAATAAATTTCTTTAAGCTCTTGGACAGCTCTTGGATATTTGGCAGTTTCTGGCGCCACAAAGAAGAATGCAAACTGTTCAAGAACCCCTTGTTGGAAATCGTAGTGGAAGAAGATGTGGCTCCTCGCTCGAGGGCTAGAATATCATCATTGTACATACCTAAGTCATCGCCATTAAAAGTGTCATTCGATCTGGGCTCCACGGCTTCGTTTCCTGGTGCCGCACCCGCAACGAGTTGTCCGATCCGCAACATTTGGTTCCGAAACCAGGGAAAACGAGCGGCTCCCACCGACGTGGACAGCGAGCGACGGCGGCGATGAGTTTCTTCTGGAAACGGAGACGTGTGTAGCTGGACGTCGTTTTGGGAGCATTTCAACGGCGCAGTCCACACCAACCGGGCTCTCACCGCTACCGATAAGTTTCATAACCTCAGAAACTACTTGTCAGGTGAAGCAGCAGCTGCCATCGCCGGGCTGCCAACAACGGAGGCCTGTTATGAAAGTGCCGTTCAGCTGCTGAAGGACAGGTTCGGCGACAAGAGCCGTATCATACAGCGGCATTTTCGAAACCTCCGCGAGCTACAGCCCATGACGTCTCACTCGGAGGACAAGGAGCTGCGCAGGCTTTATGACTGTGTTCAGCTGAATGTCCGATGACTAAATGTACTGGACGTACCCACAAGCAGCTTTTCGGCAATGCTGTACGACGTTTTGCTGGAGGCGTAGCCGAAGGAAATCGTCTTGGCATTCCACCGCCATGAACGTCTTCAAGGTGATACGCAGGGAGCGGTGCCTTCTGCTTCAGTAGATGCAACCAGTGCCACAACGTCTTGCCAGAAGCTAGAGCAGCTCTTGAGATACACGCAAATCGAGCTCGAGGCAAGAGAGCAATGTGCTCCAGTAGGGACTCCTACCGAATCGAGCGACCCTCTCCAGCGTAACAACCAGTCAACGTCGGTGCTTCACGCCTCGCATGCTTCGATGGCCAAACGAAACGAGTGCTTTTTTTGCGGATCGGCCAAGCACAGTACCGAGGCTTGCGACGCTTCTCTGAACATCTTAGAAAAGAAGAAACGACTGGAAAAATGTATGCGGTGCTACCGATGTACGAGGAGTGGCCACCGATCAAAGGAGTGCCGACGAAAGTTCATGTGTACGGCATGCAAGGGAAGGCATGCAACCGTCATGTGCGACCCTGGCTACAAGTCAAAGGAAAACGAAGTCCAAAGCGAAACCACGTGCAATTTCCTGGTGCAGTTTCCAAGACTGCATCTACTGCGCTCACTAGCTGTTAGCTGGGCGAAGATGTTCACCTCCAGACCTTCCGGTTGTGGATCATCGGTCCCAGCGACGCGCGCTACATACGCGGCATTTTGGACGGTGGCAGCCAGCACACGTTCATCAAGGAAGGCCTTGCTTCGCAGTTAAAATTAAAAGTCGTGGGAGAGAGAAGCCTCGCCGTCAATACATTTGCATCGGCCGTTCCTTATAAGCTACGAAGGTGCGAAATAGTTGAGCTCCGGCTTCGTAGCCAGTTCGACGATGCGCATCAAGTGATCGAGGCGTTCACCGTACCCACGCTCTGCCGAAACATCGCGGATACGGACATCAACGGCGCTTTCGCTACACGCCTGAGAAAGTTAGACCATCGGCTGGCAGACGAAAGAACGGTTCCAGAGGTATGTGAGGAGCCAGGTATTAGCCTTCTAGTAGTCTCCGACCAACTTTGGAGAATAGCGACGGGCACACGATTCGGTGAAACAAGGTTAACGGTTTAGTTGCCCTAAACACTATGCTTGGATGGACGCTGCAGGGTCCAGCTGAGAAACGAACCCCGAAACCTTACCCCCACCAAGAAAAGTGCGGCGTTCTTCAGGCGCAAGTACTTCAGAGAGTGGACAGGAACTCTGACATTCACAACGCCTGCCTAACGAAGAACAACATCGACACGACCCACAACAAAACCCTGGGTGGATATTTGGAACCACCGTCTACGCGGCCCGATCATGGCTGCTGTGGCAACAAGGCATGAAATAGATCAAGCGAACCTTCACATAACCTTCGACGGACGTCAGACGACTTCGCATCGCTGGAGCGGGACAACCGTACAAGTCGACGGTCCTGGTCAAGGAAACCAGCAGTCAAGCTCAACGATTCATTACAAGATGAAGCTCCACGTTCCACGACCGAAAAATGAAAGCAATCAGCAAGAGGGCCGAAGAGACAATCTAGTCTGAACTGCCCTGTATGTCGTGTTTTTGCCTAGAACTGTGGTGCTATGTTTTCGCCAGGAGACATTTGCCAGAGCCTAATAATTTTCCATATCGGTTTTGTGGCCGGGAGAATGTTGGAAATCGTAGAGGAAGAAGATGTGGCTCCTGGCTCGAGAGCATGAATATCATTATCATTGTACATAACTAAGTCATCGCCATTAAAAGGGTTACTCGATCTGGGCTCCCACGGCTTCGTTTCCTGGCGGCGCACCCACAACGAAGTGTCCGATCCGCAACACCCCTACCATAACTGACAATGGAGGCATGCACCATTGAAATACCATTGAAATATTTTCGTGCTTCCATGTGTTTTTATTTTGTGTTGTTGTTCTTTGAGCGTATCACTTGGTGTGAATCACGTAGTCATGTAAATTTGTCTTGTTGTTACTTATATTCAATAATTTCTGTGTTCCCCGTTTTTTTTTGTTCCCAAATCATATCTCTTTGTGTGAAAGATTGAAATAGTGTAACTTTGTATTGTTTTCTTACTAGAAATAAATAGGTTGTTTCTAATGTTTTTGTTGTTTTATTGTTGTCCTGCCATTTCAGTAAGCGTGAATTATTTCATCGTGTAAACTTCTACTGCTCTTGTAACCACTCTACAGTCATTTCTACCTTTTCTAGTGTCCATAACCATTTCCATAAATATTGTTTTTTTTTTTAAATAGCTTAAATTTGTATGAAACTCACAACCACCCCTCAAACCAATTTTGTGCTTCCGAGGTGCTTTTTTTATTGTTCCTCAAATTTTTCACTAGATGTGAACTATTCAGCTTCGTAAAGTTTCTTTGTTTTGGTAACCACCAATTGTTCATTTTTTGACACTTTTTATGCGTTGTTTTTCATCCATTTCACTAAATGTGAGCTATTTCACGTTGCATAATCATCTTCTGCTTGTTGCTTGTACCGTGGGTTTATATGTTTGCTTTTTTTCTTGTTCTTTGTATACCTTTCTGCTGTGTGTGACTAATTTATAGTAATTAATCTTTCTACCATTCTTGTGATTATACAATAAATACCCTGTGGGCCAGGGCAGATAGGAATCAAAATAAAGTGGTTGTGTCGCGAAAGCATTTTACACAATTCGGAAGTCAATATAAACTGTTTTGCCTGAACTCTTGCGTTTTATGTGTAATTTGAAAGCTTTGTTACTACCCAGCTGCACTTACTTACAGCTACGTTGGCAAGACTGTCAGTTTATTTATTTTATTGTTGGATTGTATCTCTGATAGTTTCATTGCAGAAGGCCTCTACAGCCGTGCTGTGTGGTACAATTGGATGACGCCACTGTGGTTGCCTTTGTGTCAATGGCGCTTGTGCTGATCAGGACTGGTTTTCTGTTACCTACTGCCACTTGTTTTGGATGCGACATTTCTTGTTTAGAGCGGTGCTTCGTGTGCTTCTGAAAGGAGTGTTTGGTCAGCCTGACACTACACATATGAGACTTCATGCAGTGTGCAGCACTTCAAAAGTGAAAACACAATATTCTAGAAACCAGCTGCCAAGTAACAGGAAACAGTGCTAAATAGCTAGCAAGACATGTATTTGAAATATAAATGCCCACAATACGAGGCAACCTTGAAAACAAGGCAGGCCATACTTCCAATTATTGTATAATAAATGTAATTTAAAGAATACAGGTTTATCTCAACAATATTATACTAAAGTACAAAAGTCATGAATATAACAAACTAATGCTTGTGCCAAAGACAAAAAACAATGTAGAACAGACATCTACATACGTCTTGCATGCGTACCACTACAATATCTATAAGGCGTACCACTAACGTAACGCCCCGTAAACAGCATATAAAAGTACCATGAGTGGTCTCTTCTACGTTATTCTTCGTGTGCTTTGGATGAATTTTTTGCAATTGTAGCAGCGTTGAATATATAATTTTTGACCCCAATGGTACGTCTCCTGGACATCTGTAATGTCGATTGCTGACGTCTCCGGGATATCAGCATGACGTAACGTGGTTTGCTGGGAAGGGACTGCACGGAAGCGTCATATAAATGGGAGTCGTACGATTTACGGTCTCACGTGACAGGCGGGCTGATACCTTATTTAAAGTACTACATTTAGCGCTAACCTCTTGTACTTTGCTAAGCCCTGAGTGAACTTTAGAGTTTCCAAAATAAAACGTATAAGTGGTGGCCCTCCTGTCTTCTACGTTGTCTACACTAGCCTGCCAGCCATGCACCCCACGCTATGTGCCCCCGTGCCGACCGATGCTATTTATAGCCTCCCAGCTAAATCGGGAAAGAAGTGATCGCATGTACAATCTACGAACCTCCAAGGACAGCCTTGAAAACTGAACCACTGCCGACCATATGCTTTAACGTGCCACCATCCTCGTGTACTCATTTCAACCGAGCTAGACTACCCCAATAGCACCGAAAAGACCACACTTTGAGGTCTTGCTACAGAAAAGTTTGGAGGGATTCTTGCTCCGCACGACGTCACCGCTACACTTTCCTTGAAAGTGTGGTCCTCTTATATAGAGTGGCCCAATTTGCGACTGGGAAGACAATGAAGCAGATGTTACTGCCGAAAGTTTTTCGGGAGTTCATCATCCGAGCCGCACATAAGAACGTCCAACCTCGACATGCAGGTATTCCAAAGACGGCTCAGTGAATTTTAGAGGAATTCTACTCGCGGGATCTTCAAAATTATGTTAAGCGGTTTGTGCGCTCATGCCACATCTGCAGCAAGAGAACGACCGACAAGTTTCCGCTGCATACACGCTCCACGACATGGTCTAATGCAAGCGACGGACTTTGATAGTTTGAGAACAAACCTTTCGTCCGCTTGCTTATTCCATGCGTGTAAAACAGCCGTGACAAGGCATCCTGTAACACACTATTTCTGACTGCATACTGTGCGTAAGTGTGCTGTGGCCGTGACCGGGAGCCGTGACTATTAGAATAGTTGTTGGATCCCCTAACAACTTTCTTATGGTGGGGTTGTGTGATGAATGACCACGTGAGTGATTGGCCGCTAAAGTGAGCCAGCAGAACGACTGTGATGATGACGAGGAAGAGGGCCACGAATGAGTGATCGCAGAAGCTGGTACGCGAACGGCTGGAATCCAAGCGACGAACAGGGTACGGTTTCGTGGGAACTACCCTAGGGGAAACTTGGTCCACAGGCCACCTGGAGGACAACCGTCGTTGCCCTCCTCCAAGGCTCGAGAGCGCGTCTAGGCAACGCCATCGCGGCGCCGGTGTGCCGATTGCTTACGTACCGGTCAGGCTGTTGGGCGCTTGCATTCCTGCTGTTGGAGCCGTTAAAAACGCGTCGCGACTGAGTGTGAGCTAACTTGCCTATTGGGGATTGCTCTCGTACCTTCCCAAATACGAGACTATGTTGTGTACCTTCTAACTACGGGCTGTGAATCCATGTGACCCATGTCCGTCCTGTCTACACATCCCAGCTAGTACTGTCCTGTGCTTGTCCTTAGTCCACTTAAATATAGTCTTCCACGTATTAACCAGTGTTCTTGTCTCTGCCTGCGTGGACCTCGGCCCACTCATAACACACTCATTGATGTGTTTGGAATGCCGGAGATAAACAAGGATTTGTTCCCTTCGTGCTCGTCAAACCATATTGAATGCAGGGAAATACTCTAATATTTCATTTTTATGCAACTGCGTTTCTCATTGCTGTTTTTGATATTACTAGGTACTGGTTAACAAGTTTCATCGGCTTTGTTTGGTCCGGCAGACTTTTTCTAATACAAAAATATTGTGGCAATTGTTCCCGCTATATCGAATCTTATGCTTTGCTCATTCTTGTTCGTTGAACCCCCGTTACGTAAATCGTGTATGAAAGTTTACTCATGCAGAATTTTATATGTAAATAACGCTGGTAGTCCTTGTTTCTTTTATGTAGCTACTACAGCTTCACTCCTTGGCGTCTTTTTATTACTGGTGAGCTCAAACTATACTCTATAGCCTGATTTTCATCGAACCGTTTTGAATACAAGGCAATTGTCTGTGTGATTTCATTCTCGATTCAACTGCTTTACTCAATGCCTAGTTCGGGAATGCTTGTGATATGTGTACAAGTTTCATCGGCGTTGTTGTTCGAGATGATTCCGAATACAAAACAATTGTGGATATTGTTCCTTCCATCTCAATGCTACTACTAGCCTCATTTCTGTGTGCGGGAGCACAGGTGAGGACAAGTGAGCCTACTGGACTGTTTTCTCATTCAGAAGTTTTGGAATACAAAATGCTCGTGCTTCTGGTTTGTTTCATCCCGATGCTTCTGCTTCAGTTATTGGCGCCTCGGAAATTCTTTTGAAGTCAAAGTAAGTTTTACACTGTTTTATGTACTTCCTGCCATTTTTAGAGGAAACTGTTTGTGTTATTTTATATTGATGCAGCAGCTTTATTCACTCTGGTGTTTTGGAATGTTGGTGGTATGTTAACAAGTTTCATTGGCTGTGTTTGTTATTCAGATGTTTTTGAATACAACACCATAGTGGCTATTGTTCCTTCCGTCTGTATGCTTCAGCTTTTATTATTCTGTGTTTGGGTACGCTGGTAAGGTTTAAAGAGTCGTTACACTGTTCTCTCATGCAGACGTTTTGAACACACAGGGCTTGTGGTGCTTGCTTGTTTCATCCCCGCACGGGCACTTTGAGTAATCTTGGTGACGGTGAGCAGCGACACCGCGGACCGAGATATCCCACACATAAGCCGTGTCCAACCGTGGCGAGGTGTTTAAAGGTGAAGGGTAGAAGACGTAAACGGTGGCCGTCGGAGCCTTGGTCAAGCTCCGGCCGATGGGCTCCCTGCTTGTCTACCAGGCAGGGAGCTTCGGGACCTCTTTGACTACCAGGGTAAGGTCAAAGGAGAAAGTACCCCCGTCTCCCTGGTTTTATACTATGCCGTATGGTATTTTCAAAACCCCCCAACCGTGATCTGCCCTTTAAAAGGAGCCGCACCGAAGTATCGTTTCCCTCATTGCCATCTTTGACATTTCCTGAACCAGATCATTACTCTCGATTTCTTGTCATGGAGTCCCTCAATACAACCCACCCTCTTGCATCTCAGTGAGTCTTCGTGATCGCCAAGTATCTTGAAACCATAATTGGGAAATCATATACGTGCAAAAAACAAACGTCTGGTGAACTCCTCATCGAAATAAATGACAAGCAGCAGTCTGCAAAGCTTCTAGCTCAGACTAGACTTGCTGATCTCGACATCAGGGTCACACCCCATCGGAGCCTCAACAGCCCGCAGGCTGTGATATCCGAGGCAGATCTCGTGAAAGAAACGTATACGGATCTCCTTGCCGGCTTGAAGGATCAGGGCGTCACTGCCATGAGACGCAGCACTATCCGCTGAGACGACAAGGAGATTCCCACCAAGCGCATTATCTTGACTTTTGACCGCGCAGTTCTCCCTCAACACATAAATGCATGTTTTATTCGTTGCTCCATCCGTCGGTACATTCCGAACCCGCGACGCTTTTTTAACAGCCAGCGGTTCGGGCACGCTACGAACTCTTGCCGTGGCCGAACGACGTGTGCAAAATGCGCGGCGCACGATCATCCGAGCGAGAACTGCCCATCCGAAACCCTCACTTGGGTAAACTGCGGCGGGCGCATGCGGCTTACTCCCGCAAGTGCGAAAAATTCCAACTAGAAAAAAAGATCATAAACATTAAGGTCACTGAGAACATCACCTTTGTAGAGGCGAGAAAGAGGTTCCCCTCTGTCTCTCTGGGTAGTTACGCCAATGCAGTTCACTGGGGGGCGGAGCGGCGTCTGGTGTCCACAGGGACCCAGTTCAGCGAGTCTGACCTCGTCCCTGACCCGCCCCCCCACTCCCTGGGGTTCCTCAGACAGCCTAATCCATTGCCAAGTCGCTTGCTGATAGTGCAGCGGTTGTTGTGACAACCTCTTCTGTAGGGATCGGTGCCGCTCCCGCCTGTGCCTCCCCGTCTTCCAGTGCGTTGGAGGGTGCCGACCGGAATGACACCGAGGGCCCCGCATCGGCTCCCACCGCCACCGCACCTCCCGTGCCACCTCTGGTGCCCCGGACGCCCTCGGCGGTGACGGCTCAAACGAAGGGCTCCCGGGGACAAGTCCGGGGTGCCTGGTCCGCCTGGCACCCTTCTGTCATCTGACGAGGAGATGGATGTCACGCCGTTCCTGCCTGCAACGCAGCGGAAGGAGCGGCCTCCGATGTCCAAGCCGACAGAAAAGCCTAAAAATCCTAGAATAACAGCCCCGAAAGACGACACATGAACAAAAACACACACACTCCAGTTATTCATAAACTTAAATAATGGGAACAGAAAACATCATCCAATGGAACTGCAGAGGCCTCTTTAAAAATCATGACGATGTGTATGAGATGCTGCATGCCAATGAGCCAAGTATCATGTGTCTCCAAGAAACCCACCTCAATTCTAAACAAACAAATTTCTTAAATAGGTACATGGTATTCAGAAAGGACAGGGTTGGCTGCACACACTCTTCAGAAGGTGTGGCCATTATCGCCCGGAAATCATTAGCATACCACCCTCTCTCTTTAAAGACTGTCCACGAGGCTGTAGCGATCCGAACGATAATATTTAATAGGTTGAAAACGGTATGCTTCATTTACATCTCTCCGGATTTTGCACTTCTGAGCTCTGATTTCGAGGCACTGGTTGACCAGCTGCCCGAACCTTACATACTAACAGGCGCCCTTAATGCGCACAACTCTCTTTGGGGCTCCTCCACAACGGATTCCCGAAGTCGCCTGATAGAGAAGTTTCTTACATCCACCGGAGCATGCCTTTTCAACAAAAAACAGCCTACATACCATAACATAGGTCACAACACATACTCACATCTTGACCTGGCTATTAGTTCTAAAATTCTTTTTCCAAGTCTTGAGTGGGGTGTGGGCACGAACCCATATGGTAGTGTCCATTTCCCCACATCATTAACGTATATAGGTACAGGCCCGAGCAGTCCATCTTCCCATAAAAGGTTTAATGAATCAAGAGCTAACTGGAATACATTTACAGAGACATACAAAATACACCACACATCCATAGGACACCTACACGTTGAAGAAGCTACCCAACTGCTCACAGGCGCACATCCTCGACGCCGCCGAAAAGTCCATTCCCCACGCCTCTGGTGCCCCGCGCAACTAGCGGAGGCCGTGGTGGAATGAGGACTGTAGGCGGGCGCGAGAGGCCCAGAACAAGGCGTGGGGTATCCTCCGTCGGTACCCCACGTCGGGAAACCACCTCTTGTTCAGTTTAAACGGGCCAAGGCATTCGGAAAACGTGTGCGCCTTGAGGCAAAAAAGGAAAGTTGGCGCTCATTCATGACATCTATAAACTCATACACAGACACACGCAAGGTATGGACAAGTATATTCAAACTCAAAGAACAGCAGACACACAGCCTGCTCCTGGTCAGTACAACAGGGGACACACTGGAAGACCAGGCTGACACACTCGCACAACACTTGCTACACGTGTCCTGTTCAGCACTGTACATGAACACTTTTATGAAGTATAGACTCCAGTTAAAAGAAGTTCCTACACGACAACAACCAATCACAGACCTCTTACAACACCCTGTTTTTACTACATGAGCTGAGGGCAGCTCTGAGCACGTCTAAACCCTCAGCTCCAGGCCCAGACAACATTACACATACCATAATACAACACCTACACGCAGACACACTTCAAAGCACTTCTACATCTGTATAATAAAATATGGCTTTTGGGGCACATTCCACACTCTTGGAGGGAGGCCATTGTAGTGGCTTTCTTGAAGGAGGGAAAGGACCCGTCATACCCCTCAAGTTACCGCCCAATAACCCTGACGAGCTGTCTGTGCAAGCTCTTCGAAAAGATGATCAATCGCAGGCTCGTGTACATCCTCGAGTACAATGGTCTTCTCGAGAGCTGCCAGGTAGGCTTTAGGGTGGGGCGATTGACGAAAGATCAACTGGTTGCACTTGACTCATACATCAAGGATGCTTCGTGCATAAGCAGTACTGTTTAACTGTCTTTTCCCACCTCAAAGAGGCCTACGACACAGCTTGGCGTTATGGGATCCTTAGTGACCTCAAGTCATTCGGTGTTTCAGGTAACATGTTGAACACCCTTGTTAGTTATTTGTCAGAGAGAACGTTGAGAGTGAGAGTTGGTTATGCACTTTCAAAGGTTCACGTCCAAGAAAATGGCGTGACGCAAGGTGGCGTGTTGAGTTGCACTCTCTTCAATGTAAAGATGAACTCTCTTGGAAAGGCACTGCCGCCAACAATCTCTTATTCCATGGATGTAGGCGACGTGCAAATATCTTTTAACTCATTTATTATGTCAATATGCGAACGTCAAGTCCAGCTTGGTGTCAAGAAGCTTGCCGGCTGGGCAGACAAGAATGGGTTTAAATTGAATCCTGCAAAAAGCTCCTGCGTTGTGTTCTCGAGGAAGCGCGGGATCCTTCCGGACCCTGACATTACTCTAATGGCGTGTCGCATCCTGTGAACAAAAAGCACAAGTTTTTAGGTGTTGTGTTTGACCAGAAACTCACATTCATTCCTTATATCAAGGAACTTAAACATAAATGTCTGAAAACAATGAATATTCCGAAGGTTCTCTCCCACCAATCATATGGTTTCGACAAAAAACTCCTACTACGGCTCTATACTGCTTTGGTTGGGTCTCGTTTGGACTATGGCAGTGTGGTATATGGGTCGGCGAGTAGAACAGCGTTGCAAATTCTTGACCCAGTGCTACACTTGGGGCTTCGTCTCGCTTCGGGTGCTTTTCGCACTAGCCTTGTCGAGAGTCGGTATGTCGAGTGTAATAAGTGGAGCCTTCAGAACCAACGAACGCACATGGATTTGCTTTATGCTTTTAAATATTCATCACTGAATAACCACTATTTTTATCCTGTTTTTAACGATACCTCAACATCTCTGCTCTTTGTAAATCGCCATTCGTTCCTCTGCCCTTTTCACTAAGAGTGAGAGAGCCAGCCTCGAATCTGAGTGCTTCGTTTTTAGATGTCTACAGGTTATCCTTTTCAAACATTTTACTGCCTTGAAAAGTTCGTCCTGTGTCCTGTGACCTTGCTTTATAAAACTTGACAAAAATCGGGTACCACGAGCTGCAATACTGCAGCACTTTCTGTCTTTGCAGTTTAAATACACATGTGCAGAATTTTATAGTGACACTTCTAAAACCTCCTCTATGATGTCATGCGCTGCTTATGATCCCAATTTCACTGCAGCCAGAAATATGAGTGTGCACACAACAATTTGTTCAGCAAAGCGTATGGAATGTTACTGATTGTACGACACATACTTGAAAATAAATTCCCAATTCCATCATCTATACAGATTCTTTGAGTGTTGTTCGCGCACAGTCATCACAAAAGCCCCCCAAAAACCAAGTAGTTAATCTTGTATTCACGACTATCATTTCCGTGTCTGCAGAAAAGCATAAGCTGCTCCTCTGCTGGGTCCCAGGACACGCAGAGATTGCTAGGAACGAGTTGGCAGACGAGAGGGCCGCTGCTGCTGCAGTCAGGAACACTGTAGACATTACAACAATACCCTACACAGACCTAAGATCACACATAAGACAACACTTGCGCAGAACATGGCAAACACACTAAAACGAACAGACAGACAACAAACTACATGCAATAAAGCCACACTTGAGACGGTACACAGCTGACTCACACAAAAGACACACGGAAGTAGACTTAGGTAGGCTGCGGATAGGGCACACCCATTTAACGCACTCGTATCTGCTGACGAGATCTTCGAGACCCCAGTGCAGCAGATGCGGAGAGGCCCAATCCGTAGTACACGTTCTAATCACATGCAAGGCAATTCATACAACACGACACAGACACTTCAGAGAACTCTACAGACAACATATCCTCCTACATCCCTCGCTGTTTCTTGGTGGCGATGCCATGGTTTTTATGAAACGTGTGTGGGAGTATTTGTAAGAAGTTCAGTTTTTAAACCTCCTTTCCTATCACGCATAATCAAATCTGGCCCTATACACCAGCCATAACCATTATCTCTAATGGATTTTACTATGTTCGGTTTACGCGTTTTTACACCTACCTTTTTTGTGGTAATCACTTCTCTTCGTTAAATAACTTCTCTGCCGCTCTTGGCCCTCGTTGGCCTTGCGCCATTAAACACCAACCATCATTAACACTTTCTCCTGTTATCGCTGCGACGCTGAAACGATGCCCCGCAGAACAAAGTTCTCTAAAGGTTGCCTCACCGTGAAAGCCTTATAGATGCTTTCTCTTAAAATGTTGCTCCTGAATTCGATATTATCGTAGCTAGCGACCAGAGCTGCCCACCGGAGCCTGGTGTCTCCGTTGTAAGGGGTATTGTGTTCTTGAGGCACGAAAAGTCGCACGTTCTCAACCAGAATTTCACCGATAATATCAGCACCTTTCACAAGGGCGCTAACAAAGCATTACTGGAGGATATTCAGATAGAAGTTTACGGGATCGTCGTCGCCATCTTTCAGGATAAATCGGACGATGCCTTAAAATCTGGTCATATGTTTGGCGTGAAGCCAGCGCTACCGCAAGAAAAATTAGCAAAACTTTAGGGCATCGCTGCCCCCCTTCCGCTACTGTTTTTCGTCGACCTCCAAGATACGACGTACGTGAGTGGCCAACCAACTAATTATCACCAAAGATGGAACCCAATCTAAACCGAAGTGACTCTACCTGGTGTCTATAGACGAGCGCAAAGCAATACAGATTTAAGTTGAAGACTTGCTTAACTACGACATTATAAATTCATGAAAAAGCCACCGAGCAGCCAAAGTCATGCTGTTGTAGAAAACAGCACTGACGATTGCTATAAAACTGCAGTCTTCTCGCTTCTTGCCCATGTCGGCATCGTCTCGGGAAGTGATCGCTTAACCAGCCAAAGCAAAGCGGCCCTCGCTGCTTTGCTCTTATCTCACAGCGAATCGCCGCCACCAGTGCCCACATCTTTGCAGATCTTGTGTGAACGTCCAGTGAAAATTTCACGTGGTGCGGATGTGCCACGTGCGGAGATGTCTTGAGCATATTGCTAAAAATGGTGTTTGAAGACTCCGCGCTAATGTGACGTGGTTCGTGTTTTGTATGAGCCACACACCCAACAGCCGGAAGCATCATGTTACAAATCGTGATTGAACATGCGGCGCAAATCTGACGCGACTCAGACGGGTAGCTAACGGAGCAGCGTCTGGAAAATGTGCGAGGGGAGAGTAATATAGACAATGCCTGGCGCCGCATGCCGCCCTTCTCTCACACTGTATATGGAAAGAAACTGTTCGAAAACTAAAAAAACGGTGCCTGGCTTATAAATTCCTCCACTTTTAAATTTCGCAAGTAGGTCTCCGGAAGGCCATTTAGGGTGGTAACTGACCACCATACCGTGTGTTGGCTAGCATATTTGAAGAACCCCTCGTGCGCCTAAGAAAATAGAGCAATATTGCAGCACTTTGTGTCTCTGCAGTTTAAATTCTCACTTGCAGAATTTTACAGTGACGCGTCTAAAACCTCCACTACGGTCTCCTGCGCTGCTCATGGTCCGAATTTCAGTGCACCAAAACCATGAGCGTCCACACAACATTTTTTTCAGCAAAAGCATATGGAATTTTACTGATTGTATGACACATACTTGAAAATCAAATTCCGAAGTCTATCATCTACACAATTTTTTTAGTGTTGTTCGCGCACTGTCATCGCATACACCCCCCAAAAACCACATAGTTAATCTTGTATTTAACACTATCATATGTGTGTATGTGCAGAAGCATCAGCTGCTCCTCTGCTGGGTCCCAGGACACGTTGGGATGAGTGGGAATGAGTTGGCAGACGAGAGGGCCGCTGCTGCTGCACTCAGGAACACAGTAGACATAACAACCATACCATATGCAGACCTCAAGCAACACATAAGCCAACGCTTGCGTAGAACATGGCAAACAAACTGGAGTGAACGGACAGACAACAAGTTACACGTTGTAAAACCGCGCTTGGGACCATACACCCCTGACACACGCAACAGACACACAGAAGTCGCCTTGGGTAGGCTGCGGATAGGTCACACCCATGCAACGCACTCGTATCTGCTGACGGGATCTTCTATACCCCAGTGCAGCAGGTGTGGTCACGCCCTATCTGTAGTGCACATACTAATCACATGCAAGGCACTTCACACAACACGACACAAACACTTCAGAGAACTCTACAGACAACATATTCCCCTACATCCGTCGCTGTTTCTGGGTGACGATGGCATGTTTTCCGTGAAACGTGTGTTTGAGTATTTGTAAGACGTTAAGTTTTAAACCTCATTTCCTATCACGCATAATCAAATCTGGCACTATACACCAGCCATCACCATTGCCGTTAATTGATTTTATTGTTATTCTGGCTTTAGTAGGCACTACTTTCTTTAAGATATTTTGTTTGGCGCTCTGTGCCCCAGGTGGCCTTGCGCCAAAAAATTCCAACCATCATCATCATGGCTTGTTTCATCCCATTGCTACTGTTTCAGTTATTGATATCTTTCGAATGCCGGACAGCTAAAATTATCTTTATACTCTTTCATGTTCATCCAACCACTTCAAATGCATGTAATTGCGTTCACTTGCTCATCGGGATGCAACTGTTTGATTTATTGGGGTGTTTCGGAATACTGTTGATATGTTACAAAATTTTTTTGGCTTTTTTTGTTTGTAGCGATGTTAATAAAAATAACACAATTTTAGCTATTGTTCCTTTCTTATCGATGCTATTCCTTTCACATTTGCTGGTTTATGAACACTGGAAAGGTAAGAAATTTCTCTTATCGTTTTTTTTTCATGCAGAAGTTTTCGAACAGATAATGCTTGCTGTTCTTTGTTTCTCGATGCTACTGTTTCACTTAGTAAGGTGTTTGGAATAGCAGAGGTGTAATCAAATATTTATACCCTTCGTGTTCGTCAAACCACTTCGAATGCAGGGCAATATTTTTATTTCATTTTGATGTAACTCCGTTTCTCATTGCTGTGTTTCATAATACTAAGGACATGCTAAGTTTAATCGGCTTTGTTTGTTCTTGCAGATGTTTTTCAGTGCAACACAATTTTAGCTATTGTTCCCTTTATCTCGATGTTACGGCTTTATTCTTTCTTGTTTGTTGATTCCTGGTAAGGAAAATCGTGTCTGACAGAGTTTTCTTATGGCTACTGCTTCCGTTATTGGTGCCTTAGGAGTTCCGGCGAACTGAAACTAAGTTTTATACTCTTCGATGTTCTTCCGAGCGTTTTTGTGTGCAAGCAATTGTTTGTGTTGGTTCATTTAAATGCAACAGCTTTATTCATTGCTGTGTTTGGGAATACTGGTGGTATGGTAACAAGTTTCATCGGCTTTTTTTTTTGTTCTTTCAGACTGACGACGCGCATTCATGTTTTGGTCTCACGAATGTTAAATAAGCACGTTATTTTTATTTCTATGCCCGCAGATTTCAGATTTCGTCGCAGGTAACGAAGTGTCTTTGATACTTCAAAACAGATTGTGTCGATGTGTAATACACATGATAGTGATGGTGTCATGTGAACGCTTACGTATTTATACGATGTTACAGAGCATATCGGAACAGCAATAGTGTTGTAAGTGTGGTGGGTGATGGAGCGTTTACGAGATAATGAGATTATTTTGCATTTCGATAAGTTAAGGGGCATGAGCCAATTATTGCATCATAATGCGATAGTGTAGAGGTCATCTTGTAGGGTGCTCTATCGTCGGGGCTTTTAATTGCAGAGTAAAGGACACAATAGTCGGCCAAAAGTCTTAGTTTACTTTTTATGTTAGTTGGCAGATCATTTATATCAAATTAAAAGTAAAAGTGGAGACAAACTGCCACCCTGTGGTACCCCCGATGTAACAGCTGTAAGCGGTGATTGGTTGTTTTTGGCTAACGTGAATTGCATGCTGCCTGTAAGGAAGTACTGAATCCAATTTATTATGTTTGTAGGTAAACCGAGGCTAGTTATTTTTAGGGTAGTTGGTTATGTGGGACGCGATGAAATGCCTTTGCAAAGTCTAAGAAAATGGCGTCCGTTTGAAGGTTATTATCCATGTTAACTAGAATGTCGTTCACAAACTAAGCGAGTTGTGTTTCGCATAATTAAAATTTCCAAAATTTATGTTGGTATGGGAAAAAGAAATTCATGCTTTCCAGATGATTCATGACATGCGATGCATGATATTATGTGTTCGAGAAGCTTGGACGATATGCACGTCAGAGAAATAGGGCGGTAAATAGCTGGGGAAGAGGGATTGCCTGATATAAAGATGGTGGTTATTTTTGCTTTTTTCAAGTGGCCTGGAACGTGGCTTCGGCGAACGGAATAATCAAATACTAGACTTAGGATTTCAATTGAGACGAGGATAGTATTTTTTCGTAACTTACGGTTAATCTCCTGGCAACCGGCAGATGATGTTAGCTGCAGTGTACTATTTATTTCGGCTATACCTTTAGGACTAAATTGAATGTCGAGCTGTGCACTGAATGGTGTGTATGGTTGAGCTCTGATAAAATGCTTTATTAACAAGAGTGAACACAGATTTAAAGTTGCCGTTGAGAAATGTACCGCATTTGTCACTGTATATAAGTTGACCATCCCTGTTTGGGAGTTCAAGTTGATTAGTTTTCGTCTTGCGGGACAGTAAGCGCAGAAGTTGTTGGGATTATTTTTCATTATGAATAGTAGGTCCATTGAAAAGAATTTAATTTGGCATCGGTTCGCTCTTTTACGTATTGAGTCGCAAATGGCTGGTAACGGTCCCACGGTTATGGTTCATTTTTTTGCTTTGGCTGATCGGTAGAGACGTATTTTCTGATTCTGAAGGCGTTTTAGGCAGTTAATAAACCATGATTTATTAGACTCATATTTCACAAGTGGGCAAAGAATAAATGTATTTTTAAAGTTTATAGTTCGTTTTTGTACAATTCCCCTTTAGGATTAGGAATGCGTGTTTCGTAGGTTTTACAGAAGGAAGAATAAAATCGCATACCACGCTTGTAGTCAGTAATCAGTTGAGTGCTAGGGGATCTTCTCAATAACGGAAGGGCTATGGAGATGTCGAGCAGACTGTGGTCACGAATGCCGGGAAAAACGTTTACGCTTTTAATATCATCAGAGCAGGTGAATAGTAACAGATAGAGAGTGTTGTTGCCCCGTGTTGGGCGTGATACAAATTGGTGAATGTTAAAGTCTAAAGTAAGAATAATAAACTGGTTGGCTTCAGCAGGAGTGGTTCTATTCGGTGTCGAAAGCAGAGTCCAGCTTAGCTCAGGGAAGTTGAAATCGCCAAATAGGAAAACGGGAGTGTCCGGCTGTTTGGTATTTAGGTCAGTTAGGGTATGTGTAAATGAATCACAAAAGGATCGGTGGCTGTCAGGTGGCCAGTAGCAGACGCTCAAAATCGCTTTGACAGCGGGGTTTTGTATCAGGATGCACAATATATCAATGTTACCGTCCTGTAATACGATTGATGATGAGAGTGTGTTTTTGACAGCGATGAGGACGCCACCTCCTCTGCCGTCCGATACAACCCCGGCAAAACAAATTAAAGTTTGTTAGAAGAGAGGATCTCGTTGTCACTAATATTGCTGAGCAGCGAAGATTTCGGATAGTACTAAGAGATCGGCTTTAGTGTCATCAAGGGAACTGTTAAGTTTGATGCGTTTTGGGATTACGCTTCGGATTTTGGTGAACATGACGTTAAGCTGCAGGAATGGTAACGGTCACCGTTGAGATGGTAAGCTTGGTGAACAATCTTGTTTACGTCATTTAACGATATTGTTAGTGCCGGGAGGCGGTTCATAATGACCCGCAATGCTAATTGAAAAAACTGTGCATTCAATAATGCTATCGGTGGCAATGTTGTAGATGTAACGTTTATTGCCCACGAGCAGCTTCTCTAATTTTATTTTGAACACGCAATTTTTAGGTTTTATGAAGTTTAGTAGCATGGACCGGACTAGGCGTGTGGCCGATGCGAAGTCTTCCCTATTCGCGTGATCAGTATTTTTTAGTTTTGGCCTCCATGATAGCATGCTCCCTTTTGATTTAAAGTATTAAACCTGACGATGATAGGCCATTTTTTGTTGAGAGAGGGGGTTCAAATACGATGAGCACTTTCAATGTGACATGCGTGAAGTTGGAAGTTTAGGTTTGTTCGGCAGAAAGCCACACCTTTTTCTTCCGATTCCTCCCATTACTTTATCTGTTTCGTCTAGACTTAGAAACAGCAGCTTATTTCTTCCGAGGCGGTTGCCTAACTCGATGCTTTCGTTTTTTAACGTTGTGATTAACTGGTCTTCAGTGGTCATTTCGGCATTCGTGTTACAGTTGCTTAGTTTGAATTCGAGGGCAGGCAGTGCATTGGTTATAGTGGACAACTGGTTGGTTTGTGTTTCATGGTTAGCTTGAGTTTTTTTTTCTTTTTTGGTGTGTAGGGTGGCTTTCCCGGCTTCTAGCTTTTGAATAGCGGTTAGGATAGGCTCAGGGTTAGTTTGGGTGGGCCGGGGCTGAGTTCTACATCACCAGATAGCAATAAAAGCCGGTTTGAGGGTACAAGACAAGCGCCGGCATCAGGAGATCAATTGCACAACAGCAATAAATTGCATAGCACTGGGGCCAGAAACCCTGAAAAAAAAAACGGTTACTGCTACGATAATATTTGGCACAGACGAGCTAACTAACATGTAAGCAGAGCAGAAACTCGAGCATTGTGCTTATGGCGGTGTCGAGCCCAAGCACCGGTGTAGTCAGTTGGGTTAAATGCAATTTGCTGGGGTCCCGTGATTGATGACGTCGATGTAGGGGGTTTTCGCCAGGCGAAGGCGCCTGATTCGGCCAAGAAAAGATTACTGGAGAAGCTCTGACAGCATGGCGGCGCGCAGAAGATCCAGGGCGGTGTTGAGGACGGAGGGAGAGGTTCGGTCATGCGCAGTGTATCCAAGGTGGAGGGGCAGTGGCAGGTAGCCACGACACGACTGCCTGGAAGCAGAGCAGAAACTTGAACATTGTGCTTGTGGCGGTGTCGAGCCCTATGCAGCCGGTGCTGTCGGGTGGGTTGAATGAGATTTGCTGGGGTCCCGTGATTGATGACATCGATGTTGGAGGTTGTTGCCAGCCGAAGGCGCCTGGTTCGGGCAAGAACGGATTACCTTGGAAGCTGTGACAGCATGGCGGGCCGCACGGGATCCAAGGCGGTGTTGAGGACGAAGGGAGAGTTCCGGTCTTGGGCAGTGCAACGAAGGCGAAGGGGCGGCGGCAGGTAGCCCCGACACGATTGCCTGGTAGCAGAGCAGAAACTTGAAAAAAGTAAAACAGCAGCGAGATCAGAGAAACAATAGCCACAATTGAGTTGTGTAAAAAACATCTGGAAGAACAAACAAAGCGATGAAGCTTTTTAACATATCCCAAGTGTTATAAACACAGCAATGAGAAATGCATTTGTATCGAGATGAAATATTAAACACTATTTGCCTGCATTCAAAATTTCTGGACGAACATCAAAGGGTATTAAAATATGTTTTAGATCTACGGTATTCCAAACACTTTAATGAGTCAAGCAGTAGCACCAAGACGAGTGAAACAAGCACCACAAGTGTAATGCATTTAACACGTCTGCTTGAGAAAACAGTGTTAGAGGCTTTATTTTTGTTACCAGTGTTTTCTAATAAAGAAATGAGCACGCCAGTAGTATGGTGATGAATGAAGAAGAAGCACAATTGGTATATATTCAAAACATTTGGATTCAAAACAGTGTAAAACACTTCATTAATTTTACTAGGATTCCCCAAGCAAATAATTAGTAATGCAGAAGCATCGACATAAAAGGAAGAAGAGCCACAACTGGGTTCTTTTCAAAGATATCTTAAACTAACAAAGGTGATAAACTTGTCAACTTACAACCAGTATTCCCACACACGGACATGAGTAAAACAGTTGCACCGAGAATAAAGCACACCCTATTTCCTAGCATACAACCGCAGCCGAATGAACAAACAAATGAAATAAAACCTATTTTAACTGTTGAGCTATCCACCCATATCAATCAGTGCAGAAGTAGCATCGATAAAAAATATAGTAGAACCACAAGTGTAATGTGTTTAAAAAGTCTGGAAGAGGAAACAGTGGATAGAATATATTTACCTTACCACTGTTCCAAAACAAACCAATGAGTAAAGCAGTAGCATCGACAATGAAGGAAAAAGTTAAAAACCTGAAAAAAATCTGAACATCTGAAAAAAAAACAACGCTAATAAAACTTGTTAATATATGACAGTACTCCAAAATACAGCAATGTTTATAGCAGTTGCATCCTGATGAGAAAATGAACACTCTTGCCTTGCATTCCAAACAGTTGGATGAACATCAAAGAGTATACATGGTAGTTTTAACTCTCTGGCATTCCAAAGACGTCAGTTGCTGAATCGGGATAAAGCAAAGAAGCACCACAATCGTAATGTATTCAAACAATTTTTCATTAAAAAACAGTGCAATTTATTTACCTTACCAATGTTCTTAAAAATAAAGCAGCAACATAAAGGTGAAAGGAAAACGAACCATATTTGTGCTGTATTACAAAACATCTGGAAGAAAAAGCAAATACGATGAAACATGTTATCATATCAAGACAATGCCCAAACGTTTTCCCTGCCGAATCCCTGTGATGGTTACCCTTCGGCAATGAAGCACTCCATTATCTCGTTCCGGGGCCGTCATCTATTACTTCTTCGTGATCCGCACTTCGAGCATCGAGACGATGCTTCTTCCGAAGAGGGGAGCAACGCCACAGTCAAGTCATTAGAAGGCAAATCTAAGGCACTCAAGAAGCGCAGGGTGGTGCCGTCAATCCCTCGTTCGCGCGAGATTGTGTGTGCACGGGAACACCCCGGCTAAAGGAGGAAGAGGACTTTTCTCTCGCGCGCGGGCTTCCCACAGCAAATAGCTCATATGCCTTGTTAAAATGATTCTGATCAGGCTCTCTCGCTCCTCTTTGTTCTATTTCTGTCTTCAACCTATATTCTAAATTCTTTCTTCGACTGCACCTTTTTGCCTATATGATTTTTTAGTTAAAAAAAATAATACACTCTTCTTGGCCTATCCCCCTGAGTTGGTATGCGCCACTTTATGGGCCACCACCACCACAGCAAACAGAGACTCCATTAAACTGCTATAGGGCTTTTGGTCTGTTTCTTATTAAACTATACCCCTTACTGTTAACCAGTTTACGCTACATTTTTACGCTACATTTACGTTTACACTACATTTTTGGTGAAGGTGCTGGATAACAGCCATGAATCTCGCATGCACAGCGAGGACACCTCCTTTGAAGACCGGGCGCATGAAACAGCTGATGCCCGTTCACCAACGTACCAGTCGTCGGATTCGAGGTGCATCGCCTGAGTACGGACTTCTGCCCGCGACATCCAGGGCAGCGGCGGCGACATCCAGGGCAGCAGCGGCACACCCTACGGCCCCAAAAATGACAAGCGACAACCTTACGCCATGTCAGTGCGTGTTCCAACAGCCGCGAAAGACTCCAAGTTTTTATGGAGACGCATTCGAAGACTCGGAGGATTGGCTTGAGCTATATGAGCGGGTCGCGAGATTTAATGGATGGGATGAAGCGCGGAAGCTGCATGACGTGCACTTCACCTTGGAAGACGGCGCGAGGACTTGGTTCGAAAACCACGAAGCAGATTTCACAAGCTGGGATGAATTCCGGCGCAGATTTCTGAAGACCTTTGCCCGGAATGACCGCAAAGAAAAGGCTGAAGCCGTTATGCGCTCCAAAAACCAGGGCCCCAATGAAAGCGTTTCGATGTACTACGAGGAGATGTCCCGTCTTTTCCGACGTGCAGACTCGAGCATGGCTGAGGATAAAAAGCTTCGTCACCTTATGCGAGGTGTGAAACAGGAGCTTTTCGCTGGGCTTGTGCGCAATCCCCCCCGTAC
The DNA here is from genome assembly GCA_013339765.2 of Haemaphysalis longicornis. Taxonomy (NCBI): domain Eukaryota; kingdom Metazoa; phylum Arthropoda; class Arachnida; order Ixodida; family Ixodidae; genus Haemaphysalis; species Haemaphysalis longicornis. The sequence continues at coordinate 47,095,172 of CM023448.1, read as the reverse complement.
CGTGACTGAGTTTCTTACGGAAGCGACGATGGAAAGGACGCTAGAACAGCGTGCCAGACAATACGACCGCCACCCTGCTAGTGCGTCGGTGGACGTGTGTGCTGCGGCCTCGGGGACCAGTCGTGACATGTTGCGGGAGCTCATCCGCTCAATGATTAGGGAGGAGCTTCACCTCCTACAACTGCCTCACGCCTCACCGACGTACGCTTCTCTGACCCAACTCATGAAATAGGAAATTAGGCGAGCGGTTCAACCACCGGTGAACCTCGACATGCAGCCGCCCTCACGCATCTCGGAGAGCGTCATGACATACTCCACGGTTCTGCAAGAAGCCCCTACGTACGCTGCTTCGAACGTCGCCGTTGCTACTAGCGACGCGTACGCCCCATCGTCTGCTGGTGTCTTTATTCGTGGCCAGCCTGGAAACTGCCCAGCTCCTTCTGCTGGACGGAGCGCCGTACGCAAGACGGACGTGTGGCGTGCGCCGGGCGGGCTACCACTGTGTTTCCACTGCGGGGAGCCTCGTCATCTGTACAGGTCGTGCCCCTGCCGTCGTGCTGGCCTTCGAGGTTTCCCTCCAAACGCGCCCTGCCCTCGGAACGGTGAAAGACCTGCCGAAATTCAACAGTATCTGTTCGCGCAACGCGCTCCCTCTCGCCCGGAAACCACGCCAGCATCGTTTTGTTGTTACAGGTCGCCGAGCCCTCGTCTCTCCTCTAGCTCGCCTGGGCGGCGCTCGCCCTGCCCGAATCGGGAAAACTTAAACCAGTGACCTCTGGAGGTGGGGCCGCGGAAAAGGCCGTCAGCGAAGATCCTCCATCGTGTTTGCGAGGACGTACATCGGAACCGACGCATCTAGAAAGATATGGGAAAAGAGCCACCTGTGACCTCGCCGTTAGTATCGACGACTACGACGTGGCAGCGCTGGTGGACACAGGTGCGGATTACTCGTAATTAGTAGCAATCTGGCGAGAGAGCTGAGGAAAGTACTGAGGCAGTGGACTTGGCCTCACATTCGCACGGCAGGCGGTCACCTGGTTACCCCTAAAGGCGAATGCATGGTAGGGATATTATACGGGGGTACACCGACGTGGGCGATTTCATCGTACTCCCGGAATGCTCGAGGGACGTTCATACTGGGTATGAACTTCCTGCAAACGAACGGCGCCATCATCGACCTACAGACATCGACCACTACATTCAACACCGAACGAGCCATCGCCAGAAAGGATTCAGAAGCAGGGCAATTCTGTGCCCTCCGCGTACTGGACGACAGCGTGGTGGTACACCAAGAAGCAGCGTAATGATCATTCTTAAGCGTGACGTGGCTGAACGTTGCGAACGGCTAGTGGAAGACAACATGAATTTGCTTTTACAACGAAAAATTTGTGTTGCAAGGAGTCTTATCCGCCTGCATAACGGCTGTGCGAATGTGGTGCTGACAAACTTCGGGAACGAGTTTCAATACGTCCCAAAAGGGACCGCCATCGCCTCCTCGCGCGAATTAGTTCAAGGGGCACAAGTTTGCACTGTAGGAGAAGGCGGCCATCCAGCATCGCCTCCGAAAGACTTTGTCGGGTTTATCCACATCAGCAATGACCTGTCGGCAGAGCAGCAACGGCAGCTGATGGCCCTCCTCGAGGATTTCCGCGAATGTTTCTCTACTTCATCAAAATTTCGACAAACGCCCGTGGCCAAACATCGCATCATCGTCGACGAAACGACCAAGCCAGTCTACCAGCATCCCTACCGCGTGTCCTATAAGGAAAAAGAAGCCATCTGGACCCAAGTAACGGAAATGTTACGAAACGACGTGATTCAACCGTCGACAAGTCCGTGGGCATCCCCTGTTGTGCTGGTCCAAAAGAAAGACAAAACCTTACAATTTTGCGTCGATTACAGGAAGCTAAATCGTGTAACAAAAAGAGATGTATACCCTCTTCAACGAATAGACGACGCCTTAGACCGGCTGCGTAATGCAAAGTACTTCTCCTCTCTGGATCTCAAAAGTGGGTGCTGGCAGATTGAGGTTGACGAGCGAGACCGAGAGAAGATTGCGTTTTTCACACCAGATGGGCTTTATGAGTTTAAAGTACTTCCGTTTGGTCTCTGCTCAGCACCCGCGACGTTCCAGCGAATGATGGACACGGTCTTGTCCGGTTTAAAGTGGGAGGCGTGTCTGGTTTGCCTGGACGATGTCGTCGTGTTTTCTGCCAGCTTTGATGACCACCTACAATGACTTCGACTAGTTCTTGACGCTTTAAAGTCAGCTGGTCTGACTAGAAAACCCGAAAAGTGCAACTTTGGCTACAAACAGCTGCGGTTCCTAGCACATGTCATCAGTTCAGACGGTGTAACACCAGACCCTGAGAAGACAGCAGCCGTAGCAGCCTTCCCTCGACCAGGCGATAAAAAAAGCTGTTAGGCGCTTCCTAGGCCTCTGCGCCTATTACAGACGCTTTGTAGAGAATTTTTCTGACCTGGCGGAACCATTGACGCGACTCACAAAAGACGACGTACCTTTCGCATGGCGAGAAGAGCAAGAAGCCGCCTTCAATCACCTGCGGGACTGGCTACAAAAAGCGCCAGTTCTAGCTCACTTTGACGATCACGCGCATACGGAGATCCACACCGATGCCAGTAAGGTCGGTCTTAGTGTACTCTTCGTTCAGTGGCAGGACGGAGACGAGTGAGTTATAGCCTATGCCAGCCGCACTCTATCAAAGGCAGAGATGAATTACTCCACCACTGAAAAAGTGTGTCTTGCCGTCGTCTGGGCCATCAACAAGTTAAGCCGTACCTTTATGGCAGGCGGTTTATTGTTGTCAGTGACCACCATTCCGTGTGTTGGCTGGCAAACCAAAAAGACCCATCTGGGCGCCTCGCCAGATGGATTCTCCGCCTACAAGAGTACGACGTGACGGCCGTTTACAGGTCCGGGCGGAAGCATAGCGATGCTGACTGCTTGTCACGGGCACCTGTCGAGACGGCAAGCCCAGACACCGATGAAGACTTCCCCTTTCTCGGAGTCGTTAATCCTGCTGAATAGGCCCAACTACAAAGCGAGGACCCTGAATTGCTTCTTGTCATCCAGCACTTGGAAGGTCTCAATGCCCAAATTCTGCACGCCTTTGCTCGCAACATCTCGTCCATTTAGCCTCCGGCACGGAGTGTTGTACAAGCGGAATTTCAGAAATAGCTCGGACGCGTTTTTACTCGTTGTACCAACAGCGATGCGCCAGGAAATTTTATACGCCTGCCAAGACGAAACGTCGGAGGGGCACCTGGGCGTCAGCCGTACACCGGCGAGGATACGCCAGGAATATTATTGGCCGAATTCACCGTCAGCAAAGTTCCGATGCTGCTCGCTACAACGAGCACAGGCGGGCCGTGTTTTACAAACCAGGATAGACGGTTCGGGTTTGGACACTAGTTCGACAGCGTGGACGTTCTTAGAAACTGCTTCGTCGGTACTTCGGGCCATATAAAGTTATTCGCTGCCTTAGCGACGTCAACTATGAAGTGGCACCTTGTGGAAGGGCACCCTGCTCCCGACGCCTCAGGGTAACTCCAGAGATTGTGCACGTGGTCCGAATGAAACCGTACCACGATAGAGATTAGCCATGTCTTCTACAGTGCTGATGGACAGAACGTTTTCCCTGCCGAATCCCTGTGATGGTTACCCTTCGGCAATGAAGCACTCCATTATCTCGTTCCGGGGCCGTCATCTATTACTTCTTGGTGACCCGCACTTCGAGCATCGAGAGTGATGCTTCTTCCGAATAGGGGGGCAATGCCACAGTCAAGTCATTACAAGGCAACTCTGAGGCACTCAAGAAGCGCAGGGCGGTGCCGTCAATCCCTTGTTCGCGCGAGATTGGGTGTTCACGGGAACACCCCGGCTAAAGAAGGAAGAGGACTTTTCTTTCGCGCGCGCGGGCTTCCCTCAGCTAGCAGAGACGCTATTAGACTGCTATAGGGTTTTTGGTCTGTTTCTTAATAAACTATACCCCTACTGTTTACCAGATGCTACGTTTACGCTACATTTTTCGCTACATTAGGCTACGTTTACGCTACATTACGCTACGTTTACGCCATGCTACGCTACGTTTACGCTACGCTACGTTTACGCTACAATATACTCATAAACTTCTGCGTGAGGAAACTCTGTCAGACACAATTTACCTCCCCATCGTTCAACAAACAAAAAAGGAATAAAGCAGTAGCATCGAGATAAGAGGTGAAATAGCCGCAGTTGTTTTGTATTTAGAAACATCTGCTTCAAATAGAGTGTTAGAGGCTTTTCTTACCTTAACAGTGTTCCTCAATAAGAAACGAGTAAAGGATTAGCATCGAGCTGAAATGAACAAGAAAAGCAACTCTTATGTATTCATAAGCTTGCGGTTTTGAAACAGTGTAAGCCACTTCATTTACCTTACCAGGATTCTTCAAGAGAACCAGTAAGTAATGCAGTAGGGTCGAGATGGAATAAACAAGTGTCACAATTTTGTTGTTTTTAAAAAACACCACAAAAACAAACAAAGTTGATGAAACAAAACATATTGTGACGTGGCAACGAAGGAGATATATTCAGATTGTGTAAATACAAAAATAGACGGGATAGCGAAGGCAGAAAAGGCAGCCGCGATGTCCCAGGAACTGAACGCGCACCAACATCAGCGAGCGTCGTCTTCTTCTCATCCCAGAGGGCGCATACCCGCAGAGCGGGGTTGGACACTGGTTCCGTTTATAGTAAGGAGCCAAGAAACGAAGCCCGTGACATGACCCCCGGTGGCAGAAGCAACGTCCCGGTGCTGAAGACGGTAGAAGGTGTGGGCTGAACTTAATCACGGACGAAGTAGGGCTTCAGGCAGGACACGTGCACAATTTGAGACACTGGGTGCACAGTTGACGGCGGGGGCGTGACTGGAATGATTTCGTACGTCACATGAGTAACCAAGCGAATGACGCGGTAGGGCCCGTGAAGCGGGACAGTAGTTTTTCAGATAGCCCAACATGACGTGAAGGCGTCCAAAGGAGGACCAGGGAGTCAGGTGGGAAGCACACGTCACGGTGTGTCTCGTCGTAGCGGCGCTTCTGACTTGCCTGTGACGCTGTAATCTTGGCGCGGGCGATCTGGCGGGCCACATCAGCCTGGGCAATGAGATCACGTGCGTACTCAGTTCGTGGCGTGGTCGAGTCAGGCAACATGGTGTCCAATGGCAGGGTAGGGTCGCGGCCGTAAAGGAGGAAGAAAGGAGAGAAGCCGGCAGTGTCGAGGCGTGACGAATTGTAGGCGAAAGTAACGTAAGGGAGAGGAACGTCCCAGTCACGGTGGTCAGTGGACACGTACATAGCGAGCATATCCGTGAGCGTCTTGTTAAATCGTTCAGCGAGCCCATTGGTCTGCGGATGATAGGCCGTGGTGAGGTTGTGCTTAATGCGGCAGGACCGAAGAAGGTCGTCGAGAACCTGAGATAAGAAGCACTGACCACGTTCCGTGATCAGCTGGCGAGGAGCACCGTGGTGCAGAATGACGGCGTGTAGTAGAAATCGGCGACGTCCGTGGCACAGCTGGTAGGAATGGCACGTGTGATGGCGTAACGCGTGGTGTAATCCGTGGCAACGGCAATCCACCTGTTACCAGAGCAGGGATAATGGGAAAGGGCCGAGAAGGTCCAATCCAACCCGGCAAAATGGTTCAGGAGGAACATCAATTGGTTGAAGAGTGCCTGCTGGAAGTGACCGAGGCGTCTTGCGGCGTTGGCAAACATCACAAGCCGTGACGTACCTTCGCACGGACCGGTAAAGGCCGGGCCAGTAGAAGCGTCGCCGCACCCGGTCGTACGTCCGAGTGACGCCCAGATGGCCAGCAGTCGGCACGTCGTGAAGCTGGTGGAGTATGTCGGGATGGAGATGCTGCGGTACTGCGAGAAGGGCGTCAGGACCATCCGCCCGGAAGTTGCGGGGAAACAGGACGCCATTACGCAGTGTAAAGGCGTGCAGAGATTGGTCGGACGGCTCTGAGCTAAGACGGTCTATAACCTGCCGAAGCGATGGGTCGCGTCGTTGGTGGTCCGTTATGTCGTGCAAGTCGGAGAGGGCAAATACGCAGGGGTCATCATCGTTCCACGTTTGATCAGGCGGATCAACAGGATGACGAGACAAGCAGTCGGCGTCGTGGTGCATGCGACCAGACCTGTAGACCACCGAATAGTCATACTCCTGGAGTCTTAACGCCCAGCGGCCGAGTCGTCCGGACGGATCTTTGAGCGAAGAAAGCCAACATAGGGCATGATGGTCGGTAATGACCGCGAAAGATTTGCCGTACAAATATGGGCGAAACTTGCTGACTGCCCAGACGAGTGCGAGCCAATCACGTTCCGTAATGGAATAGTTACGTTCAGCGGGGGACAGAAGTCGGCTGGTGTAGGCAATCACCCGGTCGTGACCAGTCTGTTTCTGAACCAATACTGCCCCTATCCCGTGGCCACTCGCGTCCGTGCGTACTTCTGTGGGAGCCAACGGATCGAAATGGGCTAAAACTGGGCAACGAGTCAGGCGGTCAACGAGAGTGGCAAACGCTGCGCTTTGCGCGGTGCCCCAGGAGAATGAGGTATCTGCCTTAAGGAGATCCGCCAATGGCTGGGCGATCTCAGCAAAATTCTCGATAAAGCGACGAAAGTAGGAGCATAGTCCTACAAAGCTGCGAACATCCTTTGCCGAATGCGGGATGTGAAATTCTTGGACCGCGCGTACCTTATCGGGATCAGGTCGGACACCAGCAGCATCGACTACGTGGCCGAGGATCTTGAGTTGCCGGCCACCGAAACGGCATTTTGATGAATTGAGCTGGAGACCGGCGCAACGGAAAACCTCTAGGATGTCTGCAAGACGATGAAGATGAGTTTCAAATGTCGGGGAAAAACGATGACGTCGTCCAAGTAGCAGATGCAGGTCAACCACTTGAAGCCACGTAAGAGGAATTCGATCATTCTTTAGAAGGTAGCCGGCGCGTTGCACAGACCAAATGGCATTACCTTGAATTGGTACAACCCGTCGGGCGTCCCAAAGGCGGTCTTTTCGCGGTCCTGGGCATCAACAGCAATTTGCCAATACCCAGACCGAAGGTCAATAGAAGAAAAGTACGATGCACCATGGAGGCAATCAAGGGCGTCATCAATCCGAGGAAGCAGATAAACGTCCTTTTTGGTGACTTTGTTCAAGTGCCGGTAATCAATACAGAAGCGCCAGGACCCATCCTTCTTTTTCACTAAGACGACTGGTGACGCCCATGGACTGGAAGATGGCTCAATTACATTCTTTTTCAACATCTTATCGACTTCATCTTGAATGATTTTGCGTTCGCCGTGAGAGACCCGATATGGTCGCCGCTGAATGGGGGTCGCATCCGCGGTGTTGATGCGGTGGGTTATCGTCAATGTCTGTCCCAAAGGGCGATCGTCCAAATCAAAAATGTCTCTGTACGATGAAAGCAGGTGATGTAACTCGCGAGCTTGCGACGAAGGAAGGTCCGACGCTATCATTTTTGCGATGTCACCAGAGGTAGACCAACGATCCTTGGAATCATTCGGCGCAACAATGAAGGCGTCAGTTGACACGGCAGAAATTTGGCATTCCTCCAGAGGAAAAAGCGTGGCCAGTGACATCCGCTCGGGGAGAACTTGGGGCAAAGAACCAAAATTAAGGAAAGGCAGGCTGATTTGGTTGTTGGCGAGGGTGATGACAGTGTAAGGAAGAGCCACGTGGTGTCGGAGGAGGACGTCGGTTATAGGGGACACGACGTAGTCGCCGTCCGGAAGTGGCGGGCATGGAGACAAAGGGACGTAGGACATTGTGTCAGGAAGCAAGCGGACATGTCCGGTGGAGCAGAGGCGGTTGGGGAGCTTAGTGTCGGTGTCAGGACCGATCGGCACGTCCAGACGAAGAATACCCGTTGCACAGTCAATAAGCGCGGCGTTGTCGGTTAGAAAGCCAAGGCCGAGAATGATTTCATGGGGGCATGCGTCGAATACGGTGAACACTACAGGAATGTGATGGTCACCAACGCCAACCCGAGCGGTGCACGGTCCTTCGACGGTGGGCGTACGGCCGTCGGCCACTCTGACAACAGTAGATGGGCCAGGCGTCAGGACCTTACGAAGGCGGCGGCGAAGGTTGGAGCTCATTACGGAGATACTGGCACCGGTGTCTATTAGAGCGCTCACACGAACACCATCAACATCAACGTCAAGCAAATTGCGTTTCGTCGTCTTTGTAAACAGAGGATTTTCAGGCCGGGTCGGACATGCAGCATCACCTCCGGGAGCTGCATTGGCTAGTTTCCTGGAGAGGTGCGTACGTAAGAAGTCGGCGGCGAAGTGCGGCGAGGCTGCGGCGAACAAGATTGGCGACGTTGTGGTGACGGGGAGCGGCCAAGGCGGTTGCTGGGGGAGCTGCCGGGGACATACTGGGGTTGAGTACCAGGGGGGAAGTGGATAGGCCGATCGTCCGAAGAGTAGGTGGTGGGTGAAAACCGAGACAATATCACCACTTTTTGCACATACAGCAAGAAGTAAAGCAGTTGCATTGAGTTGAAATGGCACAAAAAGTCCTGGCAAAAAAGCGGCTGGATGAACATACAAATCATTTAAAACTTAGTTTTAGCTCTCTAGTATTCCAACAGTGTCAATGAGTGAAGCAGTTTATTTGACATAAAATATATAAGAACCACAAGTCCAGTGTGATAAAAAATGTCTGGAAGAGACAAGAGTCTAGGGACTTCATTTACCTTACCAGTGTTCCCAAGCAAACGAAATGAGTAAAGCAGTAACACCTAGAATGGAGGAACAAGAGCCACAATTGAACTTGTTTCAACAACACATCAAAGAGTATAAAACGCAGTTTTAGCTCTCCGGCATTCCAAAGATATCAATAGATTAACCAGTAGCATTGGGATGGAACAAAAAAGCACCGCAATTCCTATGTATTCAAAAACTTTCGAATGAGAGAACAGTCGACTCAAGTTGCCTTACTAGTGCTCAGAAAAGAAGAAAGAGCAAAGCAGTAGCATCGAGATGAAAGGAACAGGAACCATAATTGTTTTGTTTTACAAAACATCTCAAAGAAGACGCAAAGACGATGAAACTTGTTAACTTATGACCAGTGTTCTGAAACACCGCGACGAGTAAAGTGGTTTCGTCGATATGAGATGATGCAGGCATTTACCTTGGATTCGAAAATGGTAGGAAGAACGTCAGAGAATAATAAAACTTACTTTTAGCTCCCGGTATTCCAAATAAACCAATAACTGGAGCACAAGCTTCGGTATGAAAAAACAACAACTACGAGCGTTATGTATTCAAAAACGTCTGCATTAGAAATCTTTGTAGGAGGCTCTACGTCATCAGTGTGCCAAATAGAAATGAGGAAAGCAGAAGCATCGAGTTGAAAGGAACAATACTCACAACTGAGTTGTATTTAAACAGATATTGAAGAACAAAGCCCATGAAAGTTTTTAATAAATCACAAGTATTATAAAATACAGGAATAAGTAAAACAGTGACACCGAGATGAAAAAATAAACATATTTGCCTTGCATTCGGAATGGTTGGAAGGACATCAAAGAGCTTCAAATGTACTTTTAGCTCTCCGAATTCAAACGACATTTATAACTGAAATACTAGCATCGAGATGAAGCAAAGAAGAACCACTAGCGGTATGTATTTAAATAATTATTTCATTTTCTATTTATTTCATCCCCAAAGGATCGAGGGTATTTCATAAGTTAGGGTAATTGACGAGATAGACCAATGTTTCAATATAAGAAGCGAAAAAGGAAAGAAAACATACAAAAACCAGAATAGAATAGAAATACACAGCAAAATTAAACAAGCATGAGAATGGTGTCTGAAAAATAGAGCTAAATTTTAAAGGGCGTGTAAATCTAGAATTAGTGGCAGAAATACATGAGGAAGTAAAATTATAGATAACAAGCACGCTTCTCAAACACTTGGTCCGGGAACTTCAGAAAACTTTTGGAACAGAAAACAGTGTAAAAGGCTCTTTTTTTCTTACCGAGGTTTCCAAAGAAAGCAATGAGTAAATCACAAGCATTCAGGTGTAAGAAACAAGAGCCACAGTCGTATTGTATGGGACATCCAGAAGAACAAAACAAATCCCACAAAACTTGTCAACATATCACCTGCCTTCCCAAACACCGCAATGAGTAAAACAGTTTCATCGAGATGAAAAAATTAACACGTTTGCCCTAAATTCCTAACTGTCTGAAGAAAATCAGAGTATGAAACATACTTTGAGCTCACTGGCACATTATACACACCAAATGCTGAATCAGTAGCACCGGGATCTGAAAACAAAGCAATAAATAAAGCAGTGCCTCAAGATGAAATATACAAACAATTGCCTGCATTCAAAAACGGTACGAAGAACGTCAACGATTAGAGTTCTCCATTACTCCAAAGGAACTAGTAAATAGAGCAGTAGCATCGAGATGAAAGAAACAAGAACCACGAGCGTTATGTATTCAAAAACATCTGAATGAGAAAACAGTGCAGTAGGCTCCATTTACCTTACCAGTGTTCCCACACCGAGAAATAAGGAAAACAGTATTATAGACCCTAATAAAACAATACCTACAACAACGTTGTAATCCAAAAGATATTGAAAAACAAAGTCGATTAAACTATTTACATATCACCAGTATCATCAAACACAGCAATGAGTAAAACAGTGGCATCGAGATAAAAAAACATATTTGCCTTCAATATGTAACGGTTGGAAGAACATCAAAGAGTTTAAAATGTACTTTTAGCTCTATGGAATTCGGAAGACATCAATACCTGGACCAGTAGCATTAAAATGAAGCAAAGAAAAACCACCCGTGTTATGAATTCAAAATTTAGGCATTAAAAAGCAGTGTAACGGGCTCTATTTACCTTACCAGGGTTTCCAAAGAAAGAATGAGTAAATCAGTAACATCGAGGTGCACGAAACACTAGCCACAGTTGTATTGTATAAACACCTAGTATATCAAAACAAAGCCCACGAAACGTGTCAAGATATCACCAGTATTTCCAAGCACAGCAATGAGTAAGCAGTTGTATTGAGATGAAAAAGCGTTTTTGAATGCAAGACAATTGGGTGTATCATTTCATCACGATGAAACTACTTCATGAATTGCTGTGGTTGTGAGAACAGTTGATAATTGAACGAGATGATTTGGCTTTGTTTGCTGTTTCAGAGGTTAAATGCAACACAATTGGGGTCATTGTGCCTTTCATCTCGATGCTACTACGGTACTTCTTCCAGTATTGGTAACACTGGTAAGGTCAAAAGTGTCTATTACATTGTTTTTTATGCAGAAAGTTTTGAATACATAGCACTTGCGGTTCCGGTTTCTTTCATTAGCGGCTACATATTCCTTGTTTGGTGTGTTGCGAACGCCGGTGAGCTAAGTAAAGTTTCCTACACTGTTTCCTCGTACAGTTTTGAAGGCATATCAATTGGGGTTCTTGTTTCTTTCATTTCAATGCTACTGCTTCACCTATTGATGTGTTCGCATACACTGGTAAGAGAAATAAAGTGTCATAGACTATTTTATATGCAGATGTTTTTGAATGCATTAAACTCGTGTTTCTTGATTTTTTCGTTGCAATGCTACAACTTAAGTTATATATGTCAGAAATTCCGATGAGCCAATTTGTATACTTTTTCATAATCGCCCAAAACACTTTGAATGCAACGCAATTGTATAGCATTCTATATCGATGAAGCTGCTATACTGATTGCTCTGTTTGGGAAGTTTGACGATATGCTAGCAAGTTTTAGTTGGCTTTTTTGCAGGTGCTTATGAGTACAACACAATTGTCTGTATTTTTTTTTTCAATCTGGATGCTACTCTTTTTTTGTATTTGTTGGGGAATCTTTTAAGGAAAATTAAAGCACCCTGCACTGTTTTTATAACAGAAGGCTTTTAATGCATTACACTCGTAGTTCTTGTTCATTTCATCTCGATGCTACGGCTTTACTGAATGATTTGTTCGTGATAAGAGAGAGGTAAAAGAAATATTTTTTATCTTTGCATGTTCTAATACCTTTGGAATTCAAGACAACAGGGAGCATCAGTTATTTTCGGTGCAACAGCTCAACTCAATCTTGAAAGTGGGAATACTGGGTATATGTTCGCGCAATTAATTGGCTTCGGTTGTTTCTCGGGATGTTTTTGAATAAAAGACAATTGTGGTTCTTGTTTCTTTCATCATGATGCTACTGCCTTAGGCATTGGTGTGTCTGACAATACTGTTAAGGTAAACAAAATATCTTCCACAGTTTTCTCAAGGACACGTTTTTTAATACATAACACGGGTGGTTCTTTAATAATCCCTCCTGATGCTACTGGTTTAGTTATTGACGTCTTCGTAATACCATGGAGATACAAGTAACTTTTAAAATATTTGATGTTAACTGAACCATTTTAGAATGCCGTATCATTTCCTGTCCATCCAACTGCTTCACTCAATGCTGTGTTTGGGATTGTGGGAGATATGTTAAGTTTCATGGGCTCTATTTCTTCTTCCGGGTGTTTTTCACGACAAAGCAATTGTGGCTCTTGTTACTCTCAAGTTGATGCTACTGCTTTAGTCGTTTGCTAGTTTGAGAATTTTTTTAATAAATAAGGTTTTTTGTACTGTTTTTTATCCAAGAGGTTTTTAACACATACTTTTGGTGGTTTCTTGTTTCTTTCACCTCGATGCTATTCTCTCTTGGCGTACTTCCATAAGTACGCGCCCTGCTAACCACGAACACACCACGCTGGGTAATCAACAACTGACCCCAAGGCCTAAATTACCTGGCAATAAATACATGAGCCATTGTAGAAGTGACGCCCTGTCTGGGTAGCACACATTACATGAATAGTGGCCATACTGTCCTCTGTCTCTAAAAGCACACGCAACGTCCCCCTTGTTTAGTGATGAACACCCATGCAAGCACAAGCCCCGGTAGCAAAGAAAGTGTGTCCCAAGACCTGCTTGTCTACGGCCATTTTTTGGCATGTCCGGCCAGCATCCAGATTCTGGCAGCCACAGATTGTACGTTGAACACCCAGTATTCGACCTCCAGACCTTCGGTATTTCTCCTGCCGCCCGTGTTCGGACACACAATGGCAGGTACCCGGCTGCCAGACATTCAGAGTACTCTCGGCAGACGCTATTCAGAAGGAGAACGGCCGAAATACGGCCTTAGGCCATCCGTTTTTTTTAGGAAGCAGTGCTCAGCCGAAGCACGGCAAGCGTCCGGCCAAAGAATATTCGTATTCTTGTGGCAGTTGGTCTTGGAAAGGAGACCGGCCGGATTGCGGCTGCTGTGCGTTCACTTTTTTAATGGTGAACCTTGCGTCCAGCAGCAGAATATTCGTTTTCTTTGGAGTACCGTTATTTGAATGGAGCCCGGCTGACGTAAGGCACCAGAATGTACGCCTTTTCAACGGTTAGCTGTCTTCGGCTGAAATATGGAAAGCGAACGGCCGCAGAATTTTTGGCAACCGGTGTCTATGAGGAGACCAGCCGATGTTAGATGTCACATTAAATGTCATTCTTTCGGTAAGCAGCATACAGCCGAATAGCCACAAGCCTCTGGGAGCAGAGAACCCATGCCTTCATATTTTGCGATAAACATCTGGGACGTCTTGCGGTGCTGCATGTCTGTTATGACCGCCACCTTGTCAGGAGCAGGAGAGATGCCATCTGTACCAAAAATGACACCGAGAAACTTGATGCTCTGGATCCGATGGTGCACTTGTCACGGTGGAGTGTGACCCCTGTGCTCGTTAGCGTGGTAGGAACTTCTTGCAGGTGACGAGCATGATCAGCGCGTGTCTTGCAGATGACGAGAATATCGCCAATCATGTTTAGCACCGCCGCTTGGCCTTCCAGGATCCTGGATATCTGTCGCTTGAAGTACTCCGAAGGTGTCGCGATCCCACGTGGAAGACCGAGGGAAACAGTATCGACCAAACGTGGTTATGAACGTGATAAATTTCTGTATTTCAGGCGACAGCTTTGACACCGTGGAAGGTGGACGTGACGTCCAACTTGGAGAAAACTATGGCCTCCCCCAGCAGAACAAGGCATTGCGCAACTGTGGTAGCATGTGGCGTTCCCGCAGGATACCCTCTTTGAGGCGGGTTAGATCCACGCAAAGCCTGTAGCCACCCGAAGCTTTGAGGACCGCGACTATTCCTTCGCGCCAGTGTGTTGGTGTGTGCACAGGACCAATCAACCGGTCCCGTTCCAGCCTGTTCAAGTCCGCCTTGTTCGGTTCCCGAAGGGGCAGGGGCACGCGTCTGGGTACGCTTAACGAGAATGCAGTCGCATGTGGTATTGCGCGGATTGTGTATGCCTCGGGAAGTGTTCCAAGTACTAAAAAGAATTGGGTCGAGGCGTAGCCGACCGCAAGGTTATGGTGCTTCAGAAACATGGTCTATAAAGTTGCAGACGCCCAGGGCTTGAATGATCGAAAAGCCAAGCATAAGAACCGTATCTGCTGCCAGGACATACAGCTGCTGCTTGACCGCCTTGCCATGCCACTTCAAAGTAGCATTGTACGTTCCTAGAACTGGTAGGACATTATTGCCCAGCGCCTTCAATTCACCCTTGTGAATCTGAAGCTTGGCAAGAATGTCAGGAAACGCATTCGGAACAAGTGAGACTTCGGCATCAGAATCCACTTTGAACGACAATGAGTGTCCGTCTACGAGCACATGAATGAACTTAGCCTTCGGGCGACGGTCCCCCTTTGCGACATCGTGAAGGTCCACCTATTTGGCCAAAGGTTTCCCAATTTTCTTCCCGCTCACTTTCTTTTTCTTCATGCAGACTGGCACGATGGGTAAGGCACTCCGTGCACGGATGCCATGCGCGCCCGCTGAACGAGGCAATACGGGCCGGCCTCTCGCTTTACGCTAGCTTCCCTTTCTGCACTCGCGTAGCGTCGATGGCGAGCAAAGGCGGCTCTTCCGAGTTCCGAATTTTATGTTCGTTATCTGCGTCTTAATGCTAACGCGCCTCAATAAAGGCATCTTGCAACGATAACTTGGGCTCCGCCAAAGCTGATCAGGTAGCTTGCTGTTGAGCAAGCCAACTACAAAACGATCGCGAACTAGCATATCATGAACAGCAGGCGATGCATAGTTGTAACGCTTTACCATGGTACGAAGTGCGGCGAAAAATGCATCGGCGGTCTCACCCGGTTGCTTGTCCGTCAGTGCAAGCGAATAGAATCGTACAACTCGTTGACGGAGATGACGAAAAGGTCGGTGAAGGACTTTTTTTTACAGCCGACAAGTTCTTGGGGTTGGCTTATCTCTGCGTTGTCGACACAAGAACCGTTCTGGCTTGCCGCCCCGTGCAATAGAGCATGAACCGCGTTTGGACTTCCCGCTCTGCTGTATGAATTCCGGTTGCATAGCTGAAGTCCTCGAACTGCAGCAGGCACGCCGGCAATGTACTAGTACTGTCGATTTTGAACGGCGGCGGTGGGCGTAGCACAGCCCCGACCGAGGAATGAGCGGTTGAGAATGCGGCGGCTGTGGCGTACAGTGCGACAAGCGACGGAGAAGTGGCGTCGCGATCTTACTTCTGACAACATGTAGCGCGGTTTACTTCCACAAGCATGCTCATGGGTAACCACGAAAACACCCCGCTGGGTAACGGGCGATGGACCCCATGGCTTTATTTACCTCGTAATATATACATAAGCAATTGTAGAAGTGGTGCTCTATCTCTTTAACACACACTACATCAATAGTCGCCGATCTGCCCTCTCTCTCCAGAAGCACACACTACTGCTTTGCTACTTTCTTTCTTTGGGAATGCTCGCGAGATAAATAAAGTCTCTTACACTGTTTTCTCTTGCAGAAGTTTTTAATGCATAACACCTGCGGTTCGTGTTTTTTTCATCCCGATGCAACTGCTTGATTCATTATTGTGTTTAGAATAACGAAGATCATCTTAAAGTTTTATACTCTTTGATGTTCATCCAACCAATTTTACATTCAAGGCAATTGTGTGTATTGTTTCACCTCGGTGCACTGCTTTACTCATATTTTGTTTGGTAATCTTGTAAAGAATAATCAGGTCTCGTACCTTGTATTTTGGTCGTGAAGTTTGTGAATACATAACACTTCTGGTTCTTGTTCGTTACACCTCGATACCAAATCTTTACTCGTTTCTTTTTTTCTGAACACCGTGAAGGTAATAAAGGCTCTTGCACTGATTTCTCATAGAGAATTTTTGCATACATTACACTTGTGTTGCTCTTTAATTTATTTTAATGCTACTTTCTTCATTATTTTGTGTTTGGAATACCGGAGAGCAAAAACACAGTTTAGTACCTTTACTTTGTTTTTCGAACTCTTTTTGAATGCTATACAACTGTGTGTCTTAAATAATGGTGATGCATCTGTTATACTAATTGCTTTGTTTAGAATAGTGATTATTGGTTAAAAAGTTTCATCGCTTTCGTTAGCTGTGCCAGACGTTTTTAATGCAGCATATTTACTTCTCTTGTGCTTTCTTTTCGATGCAACTGCTCTACTCATTTTTATGTTTTACAACAGTGGTAAGGTAAATCAAGTCTGTTAACATGTTTTCTAATACAGACATTTTTGAACCCAAAACACCCGTGGTTCTTGTTTTGGTCTGGGCTTTGCTACGGCTTTATTTATTGACGTGTTTGTAATACAACAGAGCTGACTAAGTTTATACTCTGTGTTTGAACATCCAACCTTTCTTGAACACAATAAATGGTGGTATTATTTCACCTCAATACAACTGCTTTACTCATTTCTATTTTTGGAAATAGTGGAGATATGTTTTATGTCTTTGTGTCGACTTTTTGTCTTCTTTCAGATATTTTTGAGCACAATTCTGGCTCTCGTTCATTTATTCTCTGTGTTACTGCTTGACTAATTGATTTGTTGGGAATCCTGGTAAGGCAAACCATGCATCTTACACTGTTTTATCATGCAAAAGTTTTCAAATAAAGAAAACTTCTGGTCCTTGCTTTCTTCATCCACCCGTTTTTAAATGGAAACCAATTTCTATATAATTGCATCTCTATGCAACTGCTTTAATTTTTGCAGTGTTAAGGATTGCTGGTTATATGTCACCAAGTTTAATGGGCTTTTCTTTTATTCGTGTATTTTTGATTGAAACACATTTTTGGTTTTTTTTTCATCTGGATGCTACTGCTTTCTGATTTCTTTGCTTGTGAATCCCTAAAGATAAATACTGTGTTTTACACTGTTTTATATCCAGAATCTTTTGAATACATAACTCTTGTGGCACTTCTGCCTTTCATTTCCATGATACTGCTTTACTCATTGCTTTGTTTGGACATACTGATTATGTAAATACAGTCTCTTACAATGTCTTCTCATGGAATATATTTACATACATAAAGAGTTCTTAATTCTTTCATCTCGGTGCTTGGGCTTTACTTATTGATGTGTTAGGAATAACTGAGTTTAAAACTTTGTTTTGAAGTCTTTGTTCATCGAATAGTTTTTAATGACAAAAAAACGGGATTGAATTTTATTACTATACAACTCCGTTACTCAATGCTCTGTTGGGAATACTAGTGATATGTTAGCAAGTTTCATCGGCTTTGCTTTTGTTCTCAATGTTGTTGCATGCAACACAATTGGGGAACTGTTACTTTCATCTCGATGCTACTACTTTACTTGTTTGTTTCTTTGGGTACACTAGTAAGATAAATACGGTCTCTTACACTGTTTTCTCATACACACGTTTCTGAACATGGAACCCTTCTGATTCTTGTATATTTCATCTCTATGCTACTGCTTTATTTATTGTTTTGATGGTTCTGTATTTTATGTCATAGCTAGTGCTTCAGCCATTCGTGTGGTTGAAATACAATAGAGATAACAATAACTTTCACGCGACTTGTTTGTTCATCCAGGCGCGTTTGTATGCTAGGAAATGGTGTGTGGTTTATTCCTAATGAACTGCTTCCCTTACGGCTGTGTGTAGGAGTATAGGTAATATGTTAACAAGTTTATTCAGCTGTGTTTGTTTTCAAGGAGTTGTTTAAAAAAACCCAATTGTTGGTATTGTTCTTTTCATCTCGAAGCTACTGATTTTCTATTTTTTCGTTTCAAAATGCTAGTAAAGTAAAAAAGCACACCCAAACAGTGATTTATACCTCAGAAACGTTTGGATACGTAGCACTTGTGCTACTTGTTCCTTTAATCTCGCTGCTGCTTCCTCACTCTTTGATGTGTTTGTGAACACTGGTTAGAAAAACAAAGTCTGTGACGCCGTTTTCTCACACAGAAGTTTTTGAATGCCTAACTCTCGTGGTTCTTGATTCTTTGGTCCCGAGGGTAGTGCTTTAGTTATATATGTGTTTGGAATTCCAGTGAGCTAAAACTAAGTTGTATACACCTTGATGTTCAACTAATAGAGTTGGAAAGAGCAGCAAATATGAGTATCATTTCATATCGATGCAACTCCTTTACTCATTGCTCTGTTTAGTAATCGTAGCGATGTGATATGAAGTTTTATTGGCTTTGTCCAACCAGATGCTTTTGAGGACAACACAATTGTCGTTCTTGTTTGTTTTATCTGGGTCCTATTGCTTTACTTTTCTTTTTGTTGGGGAATTCTTATAAAATAAATCGATGATATTACACTGTTTTTACGTCCAGGCGTTTTTGAATACATTAGAAATACAGTTCTTCCTTTCATCTCGATGTTACGGCTCAACTCACTAATGTGTTTCAAATAAGGGGGATTTAAAACTGAGATTTATCATTTTTGTATGTTTATCCAGTCTTCTTTGAATACAAAGCAAACTTGCGTCATTTCATCTTGATGCAATTGATTTACTGAATAATGTGTGTGGGAATGCTGCTGATATGTCTAAAAGTATTATAACCTTTGTTCTTCGAAATATTTTTGAGTAAATCTGAATTGTGGCTGTTGTTTCTTTCATCTCGACGCTACTGCCTTATTCACTCGTGTTTGGGAACACTGGCAAGATAAACACTTAAATTTTACACTGTATCTTAATCTGAATGTTTTATTACATAAAATTTGGGGTCTTGTTTCTGTCCACTCAATGATACTGGTTCACTCATTGATGTGTTTGACAGCACTGGTAAGTTAGAGTTTTTTGTGTTTTCTCCAGCAGAAGTTTTCGAATACATACAACTTGTGGTTCTTCTTTGTTTTATTCCGATAGTACTGGTTCAGTTATTGATGTCTTTGCAATACAGTGGAGAGAAAAGTAAGTTTTATACTATTTGATGTAACTGAAACATTTTTAAATACTGTAGATTTCTTGTCAGTGCAACTGCTTTACTCATTGCTGTGTTTCTAAATGCAAGAGAAATGTTAACAAGTTTCAAAGGCTCTGTTTGTCGTTCCAGATGTTTTTGAAAACCACACAATTGTGGCTCTTGCTCCTTTGAAGTCGATGCTACTGCTTTATTAATTTCTTTGTTTGGGAATCTTATTAAGTGAATCAAGTTTTTGCAGTTTTTTATCTAGAAAGTTTTTATTGTATACCATTGGTTTGTTCTTGTTTTTTCGAGCTTGATGCTACTGCTTTGCTAGTTTCTGTTAGAACGCTGGTAAGGTTTGCTATAGTGTTTTCTCATGCAGAAGGTTTTGAATATATAACACTTGTGGTTCATATTTTTTCATCCCGATGCTCCTGCTTGACTCAGTGATGCGTTGGAAATACCGGAGAGCATAACTAATTTTTAGAATATTTGAGGTTTATTCAACCATTTTTAAATGCAAGGCAATTGTGTGTATCATTTTGTATCGATGCAAGTGCTTTACTAATTTCTTTTTTGGTAATCCTGTAAAGGTTATTCAAGTCTCCTACCCAGTTTTTTATCAAGGAGTTTCTGAATACACAATACTTGGGGTTCTTGTTTCTTACAATGTATATCGATGCAACTGCTTTGCTCAGTTCTTTCCCTTAGGAACTTAAGGAACGTAAACACAGGATCTTGCGCTGTTTTCACACACAGAATGTTTGAAAACTTTAAACTTGTGGTTCTTGTTTCTTTCATCTCAGTGCTACTCATTTACTCGTTAGGGTTTGGAATACTGCTGAGCGAAAACCAAACTTTTCATTTTTAGTTTGTTTCTCCAACTGTTTTATGCTAGGCAATTGTATGCCTTACATACTGTTGATGCATCCGCTTTACGCATTGCTATGTTTGGGCGTAGAGGTTGTATGTTAACAAGTTTTATAGGTTTTGTTAGCTCTTCCAGTTGTTCTCATTCTCAGTTTTTTTGTTTTGCAACTTCGGTAAGGGAAATAAGGTAAGGTTTTGCAACTGTGGTAAGGTAAGGGGAAGTAAAAACTTTCTCTGGTAGTACACCAAGTTCGGATGGAATACCTTGGAGGCAGCGAGTGGCTCTTGTTTTAGTGGCTTGGCGGCTTCAAGAGGTTTAAGGTTGCATAAAGGGCCCGTACTCCGCACAAATAGCAGATGGCATGCAGTCAAATCTGACACAGTTCTCTTTAAGGAATACAGGCTCATTGGAGCAAACTTGTGCTCTCCTAACAACTCAAAGCAGCATTCAAAATAGACACTTGTGCAGGCAAGCGGTGGCGAGTCGAATTAGCGGTCATTTATCTCTTAGCATGCGGGCTTCTCGAACAGTCGAATCGCATCCAGAACACCCAAGATCATAGAACAATTTTTTAGGCTTTTCACGCTAGCTCGGGACGCTCTCTCTATCACAACCGATAACAAATGTGGTACAGAACGAAACAACGTAACACGCGCGCTTCTTACGACACAGACAACACCGATAACACAGACGGGCACAGCCGGGCGGCAAAAGCAAAACACAAATAAACTAACCCGATTTATGGTTCGCGGCAATATGGTCTCTGCCATTTCACAGAGGAAGAGTGTAGAGAACACTACGTCGGCAGTTATCAAAGGCTTCCCTGTGCTCCATAGTGCAGATACGTTTCCGTCCGCGCGTGGGAGAGCTTCACCTGCAAAATCCAAAATCTTGTTAGGCTTCGTATAGATGACCTGGACACCTGAACGTTGACCAACTTTTTTGAGCTTAGCGGAGATTTTATGTATTTATAGAATAACAGATATCTTTTCTTTGGCTCTTGTTTCTTTGTCCTTCATCAGGTTTTATGTCCTCTGCTCATCGCTCAAACGATAATAAATTTTTATTTGCGACGCAAGCCTTCCGTGACAGAAAGAATTCCCTGTCTGCGAAAGCACGCAGATTCCAAGCGTGCCCCCTACATGTCAAGGCTTTCATCGACCGTGTGTTGGCATGACTTGCTTAGAGGAGTAGACAAGAAAGACAGCACAGTACTCCTCTTGAGTAACCTATATTTTGCCGAGATTAAGTGCAAGGGCGGCTTGTTAGCTCTGGGCTCGTACAACCAACACACGGGATTATCTTCTAAACGCAGCCGAAAATCTGAAAACCAGGTGCTGTCATCCCTATCAAAAAATACACCAGACCGGGTCTGATGTGTTCTGGCGTATCCTGGTGTAAACATCAGGTTTCTTTGATGTGTCCTGGCGTACACGCCAGACCGGTTTAATGGGTTCTGATGTGTACGCCAGGATTGCCTGGCGTACACATCAGGCCGGTCTGGTGGGTTCTTAGTGCACGTCAGGACGGTCTAACGGGTTCTGATGTGTACACGAGGATGGCCTGGCGTACACATCAGGCCGGTCTGGTGGGTTCTCAGTGCACATCAGGGTGGTCTGGTGGGTTGTGGTGGTCACACCAGACCGGTGTAGTGGGTTCGGGTGGGCAGATCAGGAAAGCACGGTGTGTTTTGGTGTGTACATCAGGCCAGTCTGGTGGGTTCATTGTGCACGTCGGGCCAGCTTAGTGTGTTCTGGTGGGAACATCAGGCATGGGTATGTGGTCTGAACTTGCACCAATCAGGTCAGCATTGTTTGCCTTGACGAGGTAATCTCGGGATTTATAGCCCATGCACACAACAGTGTATACTGTTGCATTTCTTCGAATGGATATGTTCTACCCACTTTCAAGACAAATTTTAAGCGTTCTCATTTTTGTTATTTTATTTAGCGAAGGTGCATCTACAGTTGTGTGGCTTTGAATTCAATAAAACCTACAGAAACACCAGCATTACATTTGAATCTAAGCATTTATTTAGAACCATATCATAAACATTGCTTATTCGCATAAGGCAGATGCGTGCACAATGATACATTTATATACATATGATAGATCATAACGTGCACTTTCGGGAACACTACTAAGCTTAGATTGAACTAAATACACTGTACACTGAGGTGTTAAGGAAAGATAACCTGGTTTTAAGTACATACCAAAACAAGACAAAGAACAGGACAAAGAAACCATCAGAGTGCAAGTATGTATCAGACTTAATGCATAATGTAGCAGCAATATGGGCAATCGGAATGAATATGCTAAACACAGTAAGATACAAAATAGAACTCATAAAATTTGGATGATCAGTGAAAATTGATAGCAGAATGACCTCACCATCACTAGTCACACAGGTTTTGTGCTTCTGAAGGAGATGCAATACAAGATCCCCATCAATAATAGATCTTAAAAAGCCACATGTGGTGTTTACTAATTTGTGACCCTTTACTACAGTAGTTCTCATGCCTCAAAGTTAGTTTAGAACAAGCGACTTCAACTGAAGCATAAAAAAATGGCTATATCTCACTTCACAACCACTTCCATTCAAGCAACTTCCACGTAAGGCTCTTATTCCAATAACGGCATATTGTATATATGTTTACACTGCATAAGTTGCTTCCTCAGCCTGACATGAAAGGAACTGACCAAATTGTGAGCCATTCATGTGAATGTGAATCACCAGTGAAGCTGAGAAGGAATAAAGGTTTCAACTATTGACAGAAGTTGCGCTCCACCTTGCCATTCCTCAGGATTATTCAATATCGGTAGATGGCCTAGTATCGGGGAATACACTTATCCGTTAATGTTGGAAGATTGGGGCACGGCACCTTTAGGCAGAGTCTTCGCAAGTCCCATGCGCTTTTTGGTAACCAAAGAGGTTAAATTAAGTGCAGAGCGAAATAAAAACACGCAAGCATATAAACCAACAAACAGACAAACAAACAAAACAGATAAACAAATGCACATACACTACAAAGTGCTAAGGAACACCTCATACTTTCGCACAAAATTTCAGTGCAAGAATTTGTGCCACCACAGATTTACTGACAGACATAGAAAATCCATGAAACACTAGATGTAAACAGCTTCACTGAAAAGCATCCAGCATAAAAGCTCACATGATGTCATCTTATATCGGCACCGTGTCTGTCAACAACACTCCCATCTGCTCAAGTCAGTCATCCGACCTAATAGAACATTTGTAAAACGGTAAAACGCCCACGCTTCACAAAAACAGCCCTTCAAGAGACCTAGGAACCTTTCAATTATTTTAACTGTCTTTGCCACGCAAGCTTGCTTCGCAGCGGATGTGCTAGAGAGCAGTACAGACTTTATGCTAGCCTCATGAACAAAGTTCAGCACTGTATGGTTTATCTTGAGGTCACATCGCGCTATCTGCAAAATTATTTCTTCTGATGGTGGCACAACAACTTAAAACATCTTGTTCCATGAGTATCAAACATTTACTTAGACACGTCAAATGGGAGCTTGGCTGTTGTTTTTGGCACACTTTTATCGCTTCTCTTTTTAATGTTGTGGTGGTCTCCCAAACTCCAGCACTCCTTTCGGAGCATTGACACAGTACAAAACACCAAAGAATACCATGAATTGCCGTTAAACAAGGAACGAAAAATGGGGGTGAAGATAATGCAGTCAGAATGCAGGTGTGGCCAGTAAAAAGAGCAATAGTAACATGCTAGCCCTCTCATGATTGAGTGGCAAACTGACATTCTGACAATGACCCGCCGGGGTGGCTCAGTGGCTAAGGCGTTGTGCTGCTGCGTCTGAGGATGCGGGTTTGATTCCTGGCCGCGGGTGCCACTTTTCTGATGGAGAGGAAAAGCAAAAACGCCCGTGTACGAGATTTCGGCGCACGTTAAAAATCCCCAGGTGGTCGAAATTAATCCGGAGCCCTCCACTACAGTGCACCTCATCGCCTGCGTTGCGTTGACACGTTAAACCTTACAATCAAACAAACATTTGACCATGACTGCTATATAAGAAAAAAAAGAAACTGTTTTAAATGCGGAGCATTTCTTATGCTCGCCTGGTCCTGCGTCGTTGATGGCGGCGCCGTCCACACGCTCACTGCACATGCCCAACTCTCCTCCTTACACCCACAGCTGCGCGATACTACACTATATCAAAAAGAAATAGTTAGCGGCGCCCGGTTTCGATCCCACGACTCTCTGGCCGCAACGGGAGGTACGCGGTGCTCTTCCCACAACGCTACAAATCCGGACAGGAGCAAGTGCTTACGAACGCGCCTTATGTCCTTGACTCATTCAAACTACGTCAAGAAGCTACTGATACAACGAAGGCACGCGAAGCTGAACGTCAACGGAAACGACGAACTGAAAAACTTTAGAGGGGGATGCTGAATTTCCCGTGGGAAAGCTGTGGCGGGAAGCGCCACGCTCCTTGCAGCTCAACCAGCCCCGTCCGCAGCGCCTCTGATGCTGATTGCGGCAGGGTTGCCCCCTAGGGATTGGCCAACCAAAGAATCCATCACGAGATAGGTTCGCGTTCAACCACCGTCGTCATCTTCCCGTAGGGGAACCGCCGAAGAAGAAGAAGAACGAGAAGACAAAGCTGCGAAGAGGAGGGGCGTGTACATTGCTCTCAGCCGGTGCACCAATGTCAACCACCTTTACCTCACCAAAGCTGACGGAGACTACCGATTCTACCACAGAGACAACATCGACAAGAACATGATGGACGAGTTTCGGCGCCTCGAGAACCACCGCCTACTCACCGTAACACAACAGCACTTGCGTGCCTTTGCCACCGGTGTGGACCCGGACGCGGAATTCCCTCTGGCGCTAGTAAAAACCAGATCACTCAACATAAACGCAAACACAATGGAACCACACGGAACCGCCACGATGCTTCGCATCCTCATCAGGGTTCCCCACGGGAAGATGGTGTAATTTTTCGCATTTTTAGAGCTAGCCGCAGTTAATCCCGCTCATAAAGATTTGGTATTTTGTCCAGAAATGGTTTGCTCTTTACATCTATGTACATACACGGTGAGATAAAGTTTTCTTGCAAGAGCACACAAAGACCTACATTCGTACGTGGGTATTCTACTCGAAAAATAAAAGGTGTGAAGCTCCGTTCTGAAATAAGCTCTTGGCAAAGAAGCAACACTTCACCATTGACTCTGAAAATGCCTAAAATCTACACAGTTTCCCCATCAGTTGACTCAAAATACTCTGAACAAGTGCACTCCGGCCTTTCATATTTGGCACTGTGCATGACGCCTCCATTTATGCGGACCCTAAAGAACTCGCAAACTGCTGTGACAGGACCAACCACTGCAGTTATAAGCTGCTCAACACGGTCTTCTAAAGGAAATGGTGGCAAGTGTGCACCCAGCCCACCGGACTGCGCTTGCCCAGTTTTTTTTCCCTGCAATCGCTCGTTGCTGGCCTCTTAAAAATGGTGGAAGGGGCACCAGTCGTTTCAGTGATTGCAGTGACTCTCTCATAACACAGCGTTCAGCTATCTGCTGAGGCACTCTCTTGGCTGCTGACACCAGCTTTAAGAGATCACCATTACCCCTTCAAAAGGAAACGTTGACGTCACCCACATCGGTCCAGTCATCCTCACAGACTTGGCAAGGTCAACCAACTGGTGCACATTAAATGTGAGTGCAGCATCATTGTACACAATAGGCACACCTTCAACAAACTTCTTGGGCATTTCACCCGCAATAAAAACTTCAGACTCTTCAATTTTACTCTTCAACAACATAAATACACTTTGTCAAAGAAGGGAGAAAGCTCAACGTATTTTGATGGTAAAATACCTTCAAGGCAAGGCATACCATAATATAGAAGCCAAAATTTCCACTCAGTGGCTTTCCAGAATGTCTTCTCCGAAAGTGATCTAGGCAACCTTATAAAAAATATTGGGGGGCGAATGTTCATCAGACGATCGTCAATTTCATCAACTTTGCTCTTATTTTTATGGGTTACTACCTATAAAGACAGCCAAAGTCCCCTAAGCTGTGACACAACTCCCTCAAGAACAGAATGTAAATAGTCAGGGGGCAAGCCCCATACCAGGTGAAGTGCGGGTAGTCCAACAATTGCTGATGGGCCTTGGACACCATCGACGAAACAACCTCGTTGAACAGCAAGCTTCATTGCATTGACGACCATTTCATGGGACCTCTCCAACATCGCATCCCCTTCGAAAATGTACTTCACTGTTCCTGAAAAGAAAAAAAAGAACAATTCAGAAATAATGCCTAATTTTTAAAAGACCTTTCAACATTATTTGGTCAGGAAAAGACAATTTAAACATGGCATCTGTGCAAGTACTGCAAGTGTTCCACAGATTTTTAGTTGCTGCTTAATTTTTTGGTTATTAACCCGCTGACGTACGCTGAAATGCAGTAATACGTGTCTACAAAAAAGAACAATTTTTAACTCTGGCCAAAAAAATTGCTGACAAACTTTGAAAAAGTAGTCGGCCATTTCGCAATTCATCATTCCACATCGTGTGAAACACTGCAGACCCAAGGTAAAATTTAGAAGCACCTAATGACATGGGGCCACTGAAATCTTGTGATAAAATGCTATCACTTCGATATTTGTTACTCCAAGTGGCTTGAATGATCGCAATGGCTCAATATTTTTAATCAAAATATAAATGCATTGCACAAATATCAAGATTAAGGAAAACAGAAAGCTGTGTCTTGGAAGCAAAACCTACCATCAAAGTGAGCATGGCAAGCCTACATACGTTAACTGGTGGTTCATGCACTTTGCAGATATTTTGTCTCCTTTTCAGCAGCTGCAACTTCTAGAATATGTTTTGTTCTTTCTGGGGCAACACTACTCCCCATGCTTGGTTTGTTGAGATGAATGGCAAATTTAAAACGTAATAAAAGCCTTTAAAACGTAATAAAAACAAAAATTGCGTGAGAACTATAAGGTTTCAAAAGAGCCTCAGCCTCAACAGCCTTTCCTTTCTGATAGCACCAGGACCACCCATAATATCCGTTGTACTGCTTCGCATTCAGTAGAGCAGCTCGTGCCGGTGAGTCGACACAACAGCACACAACGTTGACTGCATATCGCACTGTTTGTTCAGAAAAAGACCACGTAAGTGTGCCAATCTTCCGGAATTGGTCAACAAAGGTTTTCAAGAAGAGATAAGGAGGTGGATGTTCTTTTTGGAACCGGATTGCTCCAACAATGAGGTTTCTCCAGCAGTGTCGTGGGGGAAGTTCATTCAGGGAAACTTGAATAGGTCAAAGTGAGTGTTTGCTTGACTTGAACACCGGTGACCCATCACTATTGATTGTGACAGTCAAATCACTCCACCTTATCTTCTGCTCAGTGCGAGCTTTTCTTTTGAGCAAGCCATCTGTCACATCAGCATAAAAGCCAACCCAAGGTGAAGCAGCAAGCTCTTTTAATTTCTTGCCAACTAGCTCCTTAGTTCTTTTTAGCAAGGAAAGCAGCTTGTGCTTCACATCCATCGTTAAAAAATGCTTACTTGTTTCAAAAGCCACCCAAGGGTTTTTGTTTTTCCACAAATGTCGCAACGTTGATTTTTACCACAGCTTGTAGTCAAGAACTGGCAAGTTGAGCAGTAAGGGTGAACTTCCACAGTTTTCGAGCGTTGGAGGTCCCATAATTTCCTAAAGCATTACTTTGACGGTGGAAAAACTTGCTTCCCCATCAGCGTATGAAGCAGCTTGAACAAGGAATCGACCTGTGTCCAGTTAAGGCCACCTGCTACAACAAATGTAAGAATTAGCAGCATGGCTTGTAGGCGGGTGGTGGTTTGGTGCGGAAGTTTGATCTTAGAATTAATCCTGACGTACTCCAAGAAGTCATCGTCGGGATTGTCAGCTTCCCTGTCAGCTTCATCGAACTCTTCGTATGTCTCGATGCCCGCAGTCGTACAGCCGACAAAGTCAGCATCACGGGTTTTCGGCCTCCAAAGAATGGTCAGTCGCTTCCACTTCATTGTACTCCATGTGCATCGCGCTGCCAGCGGTGGTACTGTTAGCATGCTGACTTGCGTCGGCTTCAGAAGCACCACTGTCACCAAGAACGTCGTCCTCAGGCTCACCTACAGCACTCGGCTGAAAAGAAAAAAAAGAGAGAGAGACTCGCTTAAACACAGGTTTGTCCTCCGAGGAAAACTACCATGCACGCAGACAATGCAATATTTCAACCCCACAATTACTCTTATTTTTAATACAACAATCTGACAAATACAATTACAGCGATATCTGCAAGTGGTTCAAATTGTTTGTACATCTGAGCAGACACGGTTAAGTGAGAAGGTGGAATGATTACCTTGTGTTTCCAGCACATGTGTTTACATCCGCTTCTTGGTTAAACCAATTACCCTGATATCAGATTAATTTTCTTCAATTTTTTTCTGCAGAAGCCTTAGTAAAGTGGCATATTTTTAAATGTTTCACTGCATCAAGTGAAATGAAGTAATTTTTGCTGTCCTATAATTTGAGTGCTGTGATGTAAAACAAAAACCTTACAGCCAGAAATAAATTCCACAGTTGGCTAGAACATACTTTTATAGTACTGCATTCAGATACCGGTTTCTCCATGTAAGAATCAATAAAATACAAAAAAGGGGAAGGGACTGCTCTTTAAGTCCATTGTATGTTCCATTTTTACTTGAAATACAGTAAACATTTTTTATTTAGACCAGAAAATGATTTTTTTGTTATTTTCCAATCGCACATACGAAATAAATGATTTGCTATTTTTGAAAAAAGAATAAATTGCTAGATGTCGGTTTGATAACAAGCTTCAAACAAACATTCTGTGTGCATGCGTGCTCGGGTGACTCAACCAAATCAATTCTCGCGTGAGCTACTCTTTTTACCTGTTTCTTTACCTGTTTTCGCTGTTTCGTTTTACCGGCGTACCCCCTCTCCTTACCCTGCCCGCCACCTTACCATTCACTCCTGTCCAAAAAAAAAAAATACTCGCATAGTGCCCGCGCCATTAAGCTGCCATTTAGCAGTGTTATTTTTAACAGCACGTTTTATTTATTTTTTTTCGCAATGTTTTTAAAACACAAGCACTGGCAGCTAAAAGATCTTTTTCCCCCTTTCCGGGAGAACGCGGGCTTTCTCATTATTATGCGGATTAGAGCACTGCGCATATTAAAATAAAATTTAAGAAATTTATTTATTTTAAAATAAAAATTAAGTCGCTGTAAAGACACCCTTTGCTCTGGTTTACTGTGCGGATAAAAGTGTGGGGAGAGGTTGTAGGACGCAAAGGAACAGCCTAGCAGACGCTATATGCTCCTGACAATGGCGCATCAGCCGCGCCGTGGGCGCGCTTACGTTTCTCTCAACCACAAATTCGCTAATTCACTGTCGCGCCGGGTGTAGTAAAAGCTGCCAGAGTAACATAAAGCTGTCTCAGCCAGATTAATCGGCTCCATATTAAAAGCGAACACCACATATAATGGTGTTCGTTTTGGAATAGAAAAGTAATTACAGATTCATCAGTTGCAGCCGATTTCCTCTGTCGTCGACTACATATGGTTTGTCGCGGCACTTTCGCTGAAGACGATCCAGGCTCTAAATAAGAGCGGTAGCGTCGTTTAGGTGGCATTCCCACTTCGCACAGAGAAGCAGAGAATGCTGTGAGCTCAGCCGTGACATTGGAGAAGTCGTCACTCGCCGACTGACCGCAACGGGGTCATCTTAATAATAATAAAAAGCTAATAAATAATTCCCTATTACGTCCGCTGATGTACACGCGATCAAAAATCAATAATAGAATGCAAGAAAAGCTAGAAACAGAAACGCGGGAAACAGCGATGCACGGGCGCGAGCAAAACGAGCGGGAGCGGCGTAAAGGAATTTTCGGCACAACAATAGCCCCGCCCTTGGGCCTCGGGCGCGGCGCCTCAGCCTCTCAGGCTCGTCAATGATTTCCACTTTAGTAATAGTTAGTAATAGTAATAGTAATTTGGGATAGTTAGTAATATAAGCATTACAAACACAAAAGTTGTTTATTAGTAACATTTCAAACAAGTTTCGTTTGTTACTGATAGGGACTCCCAGGACGCTGGAGGGTCAGCCTCAGGCATGTTAAATGAGTGTGTACTAATTAACACTGGCATAAGCCTCTTGCTCAATTGGGTGGGACAACTAAGAGTAATGCAAAGGGTCTAGAAAGCAAAGACACATGATTTCCAAGAAAAACACTTGCTCTGACAGTATCTCAAGTAGCGCCACCTATTTACCCGTTATTTTAGGGGTTTTCGAACTAGCCTTCTTGTTTTGTGGCTAGACTCGATCGGTATTTGTAAATCGTCCATCGCTTTTCCTGCTTAATTTTTCTGATATGCCTTACTTTGTCTACGTTCGATTTTTGTTTGACAATGTTCGGAAGGTAACAATGTCAACAAACAACAAAGCGTTCCGCCCAGACAGCGTGCTGGACTTCACGGCGGGTGACATGCACAGTGTGTACTGGGAGGGGAATGCGACAACAAAGGGCGGCTACTACGAGGCCGAGCTGCTGCACATGACAGTTAAGAACGCCCAGGCCGAAGCTTTCAGCCTTTCATTGATGAAGTGCGCAGACGTGATAGAAAAAAAAAGCTTCCTCTGCGAGGGAATCGACCCTGGTCGCCTCGCGTTTACGAGCCGATGCTGCCTGATGTCCAACCGATTGAGCCAGTTCAACACCTTTTTTTTTCTTTAATGCATGGAAATGTTAGAAAACTTCAAAAGACGAGACACTTAACACACAATTTAAGCACTAACAGACAGTCGAACAAAGATCAAAACTCAGGCAAGCAAACGCACGCATCCAAAAGAGGCAGCCACTCTGGTGGATCACTCTGCGCAGCATAAACGCTCCGCACCAACGCCGCCTGTTCCCGAAAAATGCACTTGGTCGGCCTAGGGGGTTCCGCATGCCGATCAGTCATACGGCACTTCCACAAGCTAAACAATCCTAGGAGAACGAAAACGTCATATGGCACCCGATTAACATCTTCAAATGGCAGGAAGCGAATGGTGTACGGGGTGATGTCGATGTCCTTTTTTAGTGTCCGCTGCAAAACGTCCCAGAAGAACACAGCGTCCCGGCACAACACAAAACAATGATCAATTGTCTCTGGTTGATTACAGAGGCGACAATTGTCCGACCAAGGAATAGACATTCCTTTTTCGCGCAGCCATGTCTTAACTGGGAGTGTGGAAGAATGAAGCTTGAAGAAAAATGTCTTTGCATTTGGCGGGATACACATGCTCATTACGCGTTTTAAAACATTGCTTTTCTGGTGGCCTAAGTAAGGCTGGCGATAAACAGGCACCGGGAATAGACTTTCAATAAGAGTGTTCGTCATAGTTTTCCTTGACATGCTGAACAGATATTCCAAGGAAAACCGCGCGGTAAGAAAGTTAAATGACTCCACGACCTCTTTGAGAAATCCCCATGGAGGCTTCGTATTGACCTCGCCCGTACATACAAGCAAAAAAGGCAAATGGAAACTTATGCGCTGCTGAAGTACAGTCAGTAAAAGTGGGTGATCAACCAATTTGTAGAAGAAAAAACGAGACACAAGTTGGTGCACAAACAAATGCATGAGCCCAACACCCCCTGCCTTTAAAGGAAGAAACAAGTTGTCCCTGCGCATAGGTTCCCATTGAGAGCCCCACACAAATGTTGCAAAAACTCTATGTAGGGCCTGAACTTTTGCTCGCGCACAGTGAAGCACTTGAAGCACATAAAGGAGCTTTGTGGCAAGGAAGACGTTACACACTCTTGCACGTGCAAACACAGAGAGGTCTCGCCCATTCCATGCCTGCGATGCGCGCTTAACTTGCGTGAGCGCTGATGACCAATGAGGCCCTGTGTTCCGTATGTGATGTAACGGCACGCCGAGGTACTGAAGTGGGGCGCTATCCCAAATAATACCAGCGAATGTAGATGGTTTTGTTCCCCATTGTCCGATCCAAAATCCCTTAGTTTTTTCCATATTAACATCCGCTCCAGACACATCGCAGAACTGCTTAGTCACTGTAAGGGCTTCCTGGACACTCCTTTTGTCAGCACAAAAATACGCTATATCATCTGCATAAGCAAGCACCTTAACTTCGCACGATTGTAAGCAAAAACCTTTTACTCTTTGACTCTGCTGAATGCTGAGACAAAGAGGCTCGAGGTACAATGCAAACAGCAATGGTGACAGGGGGCAACCTTGTCTGACAGACGACTTGATCGCAATCGGCTCAGACAGAATACCATTGACGATAAGCTGTGTACTGCACCGATCATAGCACAGCTTGATGCCCTTATATAACACATCACCTAAGTTGACTGCTGCCAGAAGTGCGAATAAGAAATCATGAGAAACCCGATCAAAAGCTTTTGCAAGGTCAATTTGTATTAGGGCCATCTGATCTACCGAATCGGACACGCACTCCAAGACAGAACGAGCGATATGAATATTTGTGTGAATACTCCTACCCCGAATACCGCAAGTTTGGTGGGATCCCACTAAACTAGTGATTACAAATTGAAGGCGCCTAGATAAAATTTTTGCAAAAATTTTGTAGTCAACGTTGCAGAGGGAGATTGGTCGGTAACCCTCTACATGCCTTAGTTTTTCTGCATCCGCAGTTTTGGGGATTAGCACCGTGTGTCCTGAATAAAAGGTTGGCGGCAAGATATTATGATCATAGGCAGCCGTAAATACGTCCAAGAGAACTGGAGCAAGGATACCAGAAAACTTTTGATAGAACTCCCCACCAAGGCCATCTGGCCCTGGGGTCTTGTTAGTCTTAAGCGCGGAGATAGCATCCTTAACTTCCTCCAGTGTAATAGGCCCTGACACCATCATGCACTCGTCCTCTGTAAGCCTGGGAAGTAAGTCAATGAGGGAATGGAACTTTAATTGCTGAGTATTAATTCTGGACCCCCCAAATAACGTGCTGTAATGTGTGTGGAAAGCACTGACTATTTCTTTAGCTTCAGTATACCTAACACCGTTATAGTAAATTTCAATTATCTCCTTTGCAAGTGCGGATTGGCGCTCATCACTAAGACACCGGCGAGAAGGATAACTATCAAAGAATCTTTCAGTTCTGGACCGAATTAAGGCACCATGATACTTTTCAGTTACATATTTTTGCAATTGTCCTTTAACAATCCCAATTTCTTCCAAAGTTGATCCCGCATTGACTGCTTCCAGTTCGTGAAGCGCCACCAATGTACGGGAAAGTTCACGTACATAAAAGCGTTTTAAAAACGAAAGCCGAGCGGACTCCTCTATTGCGTCATTCCTAATTTCCTGTTTAAAGAGATCCCATTTTTGATAAAGAGATAGTTCGGGAGTGTTTAGAATATGGTGTAAGCAATCAGATACCCTTTTGCAAAAAATTTCGTCAGCCAGTAGAGAGGTATTAAGTTTCCACAGATCCCATTGAGTCGGCTTGTTACGTGGTCTTGACCTACCGAAGTAGATTGAGACCATACAGTGGTCAGTAAAAAATATTGGACGTACATTATAGTCCGAAACACCAGAAACTTCCTCTGCTGATATATATATCCTGTCAAGGCGAGCATTTGAACTGCACTGAAAATGAGTAAAGTGCACTGCACTTCCTTTCATCTGACCGACATCAACAAGACCATGCTCGTGCACTAAATCGGCCAGTGTGGCTGCACTGCGGTCATAGCGCGCAGCTGGCCTTGAACGATCATGCTCACTGCAGACACAGTTGAAATCGCCCATAAAGAGAAGCTTTCGTTGTGTTCGGAGGAACTGCCCCAGCGACAAGAAAAAGGTATCACGGTCTCGACAATTAACTGGTGCATAGAGGCAAATGATACGCCATTCAACACCCCCAAGAACAAGGTCACAGCAAATCAAAACGCCCTGAAGTATCTACAGTGCAGGAGAGACAAGAAAACCCTACTTGCTTGCTGATGAAGAGGAAACATCCGCCAGACAAGCCTGAGGAATGAGTGACGCACGCATTATAATGTTCTAAAAAAGGGCTCTAATGCGGCCGCTGTGTCCTCATCACCGCAAAGCTTTGTCTCCTGAATAGCGGCGATGCTTACGTCCATCCGTTTTAGGAGACGTAAGAGCTGATACTGTCTTCTCCTGTTCCTGAGTCCTCGCACATTAAGTGTGGCAGCGTGCAATGCCGTGACACTTGCCATCCCGTTGGAGCAGCTTACGTAATTCTTCCTCCAGCTGAACCACCCTTGCGGCTGGCCTTGGACAATTGAGGCTTAACTTGCTTCTTGGAGCCGGCCAGCGGCACGCCTCCACTAACCCCGGTGGCCGTGTCGGCATGGTCCAAAACAGTGGACGCCTGCTTTTTGCCGGCACTGGATGCTTTGTTTTCGCTGTCAGCTGGAGCTGGTCGTTTTATCGGTCCACTGCTGGCACCCGAAACGTCCTCAGGCAGTACCGAGGCATCCGCCCACGATGGGTATGAAACATCGCCATCGTCGATATCCCCAGAAGACATGTCGCTGCGATCGCTATCGCTTGCCGGAAGGGGCACTACAGTGTGGTCGTCACCCACCGCGTCATTTGGAGGCAGTAGATGCGTGTCCATTTGCTCTTCCTGCTGCTGGTCGCATGACGTTGCCTTAGACTGGCTGTGATGGGAGCCCCCATCCTGCTCACGATCTGGGGACACTGGAGGTGGACACATATCCTTGTTTTCTCCTGCTGAAGGAGCCGTGGGCACAGCCGTCATGTTTTCCGACAGCATCGACTGGCTAATCTCCCCTGTCGCATCAACGACCTCCGTGACGTCCATTACATGGGCGGAGAGGTCCTCATCCGTCGATGGTTTCCTGACCTTGGCGGAGCTTGTCAGCGTACGTCATGACGCATCTCTCAGCGGTGTGACCATATCGCCTACACTCGCTGCACCGGGGTGTTCGGCATTGTCTCCGCACATGTCCAATCCTGCTGCAACGCAGACAAAGAGGTGGCCGACCAGGAATCAGAACAAGGCACTGGCTTCCATAA
Source organism: Haemaphysalis longicornis (assembly GCA_013339765.2). Classification (NCBI taxonomy): domain Eukaryota; kingdom Metazoa; phylum Arthropoda; class Arachnida; order Ixodida; family Ixodidae; genus Haemaphysalis; species Haemaphysalis longicornis. Next base: position 47,059,899 of record CM023448.1, on the reverse strand, counting down.
ATGTCCATCATATGCGGCACCTCTGTGACAGAGACGCCGTCCTTAAGTATAAGGGACACTTCCCGAGCTCCAGTTTCCATGTGGTCCATACCTGGACACCGCCACATTTCGCGGACGACGGATTGGGTAGTCCCAAATGGCTCAAGAGCTTCTAGTAATCCGACGGTTCTCCATGTGACGTGGCACCCAAAGTAACTTCATTTTGATGTTCCTTGTGTCCGGGTCAAACACCATACACTTGAGTTCCTTGACGGTGATGTGCTCAAGCTGAACTACTTGTGCTTCACGGCGCTCGAGGCGCAAGTAAGCATCCACACGTGGCTCATTTGGTATTGACCAATGCAAACTACGTCACGAAGGTTTATCACGCGAGCCAGGGCATCCCTAAAGTCGGAGGCACGGTATGGACCGTGGCCTTTCAAGTCCGCATGCAGGAAAACGGTGTATCAGGACAACTATTACCGGGGTGTGGGAGGACGGAGAAGAATGATCTTTGTAGTTTATCGCATGTCCACACTTCCGGACGAAGTAGAACCTCGGCACAAGGCCGATGCGCTGTTCCCAACCGAGAGCATAGAAAAACACAGCCGTTCGGAACGGCGTCTTCTTCTTCAACACCGTCGGTACGGGTGTGATTTGGAGAGCTAGAAATGAGTGGACGTTCAAAAATAACTAAAGGAATAAACAAAGAAATAAATACTGCCGACCAAACTAACATTACGTGCTGTCAAAGAAGGAAAAAAGCATGCACACTTCCGTCTTGACGACGATGGTTGAAAGTTAAACCAGCAAATCCATCGTGCTAAATCAAGTGGCGAAGGGTGAAAGCAGCTGCGATCAGAAGTCTAAACTTGCGTGGGAGTTAAAGTCAATGCTAAACCAGTCAAAGTCTAACGTCCAAACTGTCCTCGAGTCAAAGCGCTGACTCGGGCGACAACTAAGGAATTTTTTGCGAGAAAGCTTCGCGTTCATTTACCGCTATCGCCGTCCTTGGACGGAGGAGTGGTTGATTTTTTTTATTAATTGGTGTTGCAGAACCCTCGAATCAAAGTGTGTACGTGACGAGCGGGAGAGAGAGGTTCCTTGGTTATTTGCCATTGTGCACCGTTATGCCCAGAAAAAAAAAAGTGCAAGCTCGACCGCACATATTGTGTATTCGTTGTGAGAACGAAATCGGCAATAAAGATAAAAAGTGAGAACGAAACTTGTTGGCTTCATGATGTCACAGTACCGCCATCGCGTTGCTGCCCGTAGTTCTGTTCTGTGCGCTTTATCAAAGGAAGTGTCTAGCGTTCCGTCTAGACGGAACGCTAAAAACTGCTAAAGTTCCGTCCAGACTGAACGCCAAATCAAAACCAGCCGATTAGCCGTCATTTCTCGTCCTGGGATTTGGTGTAGCTGTTCCGCCGCTGTCTACGGATGCTGTAGTCCGTGGTTCGATTCTTGCAACTTCTTTTTTTTTCTGTCGTGTTTAGCGTTTTGTGATAGATGTACTTCACGCCCGCTTTGCAATTCACGTGATGAGAGCAGTCGGTCTTGGTTTTTTACTCAAGCGGCCGAACCGCTCCCGCTCACTGGAGCCAAGGCCGACGTCATCACCAGTTACGCCCGATCTCCTGTAATTATTACCAGTGAATAATAATTAGCAGTGACTCCGGCTAGTCAGTGAGCGGAAGCGGTTTGGCCGGTTGGGTAAAAATCAAGACCGACTGCTCTCGCTTAATTATTGTGAAGCGGGCGTCGGTGGCGGCTTTGAGATCCGTCCGGATCTGTATCATCTGTGCTTATTAATAATGATTAGTAATTATCAGTCATTCTGGCTAGTCACTGAGCGATAGCGGTTTGGCCGGTTAGGTAAAAATCAAGAAAGACTGCTCTCAACGCGACTTGTGTTTCCTCTGGACGGAACTTTAGTGACAGTTGCCGTTCCGTCTGGACGGAACGCTAGACACAGCCTTTATCAAATCCAAGTTCTGTGGGATTTTTTTTAGTGGCTACTTCTTTAAAGCTGTCGCTCAATTTATGATATTCCTGCGCAGTATTTTTTTTAAGTTGTAGTATAGAGATGTTTTGCATCGCTTTTTTCAGTTCTTTTTTTTTGTTTTTCGGGATGGTCATAGAATTTTTATACGCCAGTATTTTAACGGGCTAGTGTCGTGTTGGATATTACGGCTGCTGTTCAAAAACGACATGCATAACACGTCTGCTACATGTGTTTTAGTCACTAAGCAATTGGTGAAGGTTCGATAGGCTGCAGCCTACAGAAAGTTGAAAATATTTAAAATATAAAAAAAACGTTTATAAATATTTGTAACTTGCAACCTGTACACTATAGGATTCGATTTCCTGCTAACAGTAACCATTGCGGAATTGTAGTTTTTTTTTCTTGATTTTAGGACTTGGGTTTTACTGCATTTCAACTGAGTACTGTAGCAATGCCGCAGCAGCAGTGGGACTGTTTTGAGCAGTATTCTAATCTAGAGGCACAGTTGGACTCTTGTTAATACGAAGTTCACGGAGACTGCAACACACTTCAAGTAAACCTAACTTCCAATTAAATAAAAAGGTCAAGAGCACCATTCTTATTATAGTACATGTCTCTCATCATGATTCTGCTCAAAATTTTGACTGTTCAAAACCTTGACTTTCATTGCCAAGTCGAGCAGTTGACAAGGGTTTCCATCGTAGTTAAGGCACATCGCTGAAATTGTAGTATGAAGCGTCCACCACACAAGCTGCTAATACAGTGCTATATGCAGCAACAACAACAAAAAAAGGAAGTGTTTTTAACTACAAAAGAGAGAGATGCATACGCTGGGCCAAGTCTCAACTGGCCTCCACCTTTATCATTTGTGCACTGCCCCAGTTGTGATGTCGCCAGCATCAGTACAAAACGTGGTGCCAATCTTGGGCTGGAAAATTTTATATTTATCGAGAAATTATGGTTATGTGTGCTTTTTATCCAGTATAACTACCACATTACTGATGAGTGAGGTTGTAGCTTCAAATTATCAAGCAATATCTACCATTCTATTATTGCATGTAAAGTTGCCAGGAAGAACATCACTTTGATTTAACCGAAAATTTTAATCGCTTGATTGAAATTTTGATTGAAACTAATCGCTTGATTGAAACTAAGTATGAAGGGTCCACTGCATTACCAACTTTTTAATGCCGGTGATAGATCACTGCCCCATAATAGTGGTATAAACAGTTACTGGCCACAAATGGGTAAGGGAGCAGAGGGATGATCTTGTGCGTTTGTCATAGTGATTAATTAACGATGCTTAGCAATTGATCAAGTAATCCGACCTTTCTCTCAAGCACATCCACATGTGAACATTCTGGCCATTCAAGTGCTTTTTGTCCTTTCTTACAGAGTCTAAGGAGGAAATGGACGAGTAGTACATTTCTTTGAAGCGGGTCACAGCAACAAAAGGAAGCAGCCTGCCACAGTAAGTTGCAATATTTCCAATGCAGTGGTAATAAATGTAGCAAAAAATTTTACTCAATGGTGCCAGAGCTTTACTCATGCACATTGGCAGATGATGCTCGATGCATAGCCAGTCAGTACTGCGTTCTGGCTGCAGAGCGAGCATTTGATGCAGGCTACTTACCAAAAATTCGGAATTTTGAAATGTAGTATCCATAAAATAAAAAAAGGAATGAATGTTACTGCAGCTGCTGAATAATCTATCTGTGGACACTACACAAAAAAATGTGTATATCCTTCGTATGCAACCTCCTTATGCAATGCTTTACTGCGGTTGGCCATTTTCGGCCACCTACTCAAACCCCAAACAACCCGCTGATTACAGCTGGCACTACAAATTCTGGTCTATGCAGTTTGGTGCCACTTTCCACACATGGTGCCATTGACCGGGCACTGAGAAAAACTAATGAGTCAGAAACTCCGATTTTCTTAGCCCTCAAAAATGGGTGCTCGGCTGTATCTGGACAAGACAATCAATTCAGAAAATGTAAAGCAAAATATTACGCAACGGACAAATTTCGGTTCATAGTAATAACTTTCCATTGGGCAGTAATAATAACGTTCACTTTCCGTTGGGCAGCATACTTCCTGGGCATGAACACGGAACATCAATATCAGAGCCAGATTTGGAATTAGAAGCAGACAAATCAGAGTTCCACATTTCTTCATTTGTATAATGAAGTATCTTTAAAAGTGGTACTCGAAGCATCAGAAGATGTTTCAGCAGATTCCTGTTGTCAAAGAAAAACTGCATTTGAGTTAATCTGATGTTGTGTATGGTGTCTTAGTTAAACGCTTCAATTGTCGCTATCTGCAGGCCAACCAAATAATGGCACTGAATTTCAATTTCAGGCCCCCAAAACATTGAAGAGGTGTCGCTTGATGGCGAAGGAGGCTGTGGCAGGAAAGGTCCTGAGTGACTTTGCCCTGGCAAAAGAAGTGGAAAAGCTGAAGAAAGAAATCTTCGAGGTGAAATCGGAGAATCACCGGCTCCGTGCACTGAACATGACGCTGCAGGAACAACTCCTGCACTACATCACGCAACCAGGTAATGATGATTACATGTCATTACCTTATTCCACAGTTAATACATGGACATTCTGGTTAGACATCAATAAAAAAAATTGGTCGTTTCACAAAGCACTTTTCATAGCCACGCAGGGTCGTCACGGCTTCCTCCAGTGGGACATCGTTGGAGGAACCCGGGCTGTTACCTTTTGGACATCCGATGCTGAGGAAGACTCAAATCTTCCAGGATTCAAGGTATCTGTTGGCCTGTGAAGTGCCCGTTAAAAGTTCTGACCTTTGCTGCAAAACATTATTACAGAATTTGATACATGCCTGTTTGTTGTGTTGAGGAAATTTTATGGGTTTCACAGATCAAGTTTGTTTTCTAGTTGCTTAGTAAGGTGCCAAGTTTCAGCTTCGTATGTCACCCCTGGCCGTATGCACTAGTTGTAGATTTTTCTTTTGGGTGACAGTCACTCGGTTGCAGTCATATTCCTAATGACTATTAAAGAGCAACTCTAATTTATGCGGGGTTAGCTCATCCTTTCACACAAATAATACTTCACTTCATCCCCTCCCCTCTGCCTTTTTTTTAATGGTCCCAGCAGCTGCTGCTCTGTTGCAGGAAGTGGGAACGGCAGGCTCAGCCTGTGCCTGCAGCGGCACCTGTGCCTGCAGCGGCACCTGTGCCGCAGCGGCACCTGTGCCTTGCAGCTTCACCGGTGCCTGCAGCTGTTCCTGCAGCTGTGCGCAAGCCTGCAGCTGCACCTGTTCCAGTGGTTGCCCAAGCCTGCAACTGCACCGTTTGGTGCTGGTGGGCCCAACCCGGCAGCTGCACCAGTTCCTGCTGCTGTGCTTGCGCCGGCGGCAGAGCATGTACAACCTGCATGCCTTGTGCCAGCAGCCCAGCATACTGCAGATGCTGAGCTTGCTGACAAAGCGGTTGCGGGCTCATCGACTCAGGGGCTGGAAACGTATCCAGTGTGCACGCGCACAGAGGATGGAAAAGTAAGTGCATCTGTGCTTGGAATTATTCCCTTTCTGAGTTTGGGTTCAGTTTGAAGCCTTGCTATTCATAGCTGAACATGAGAAAAAAGAAGGCCGATGGTGGAAAACGTTCGACGTATGCTTCTGCCACCAGTACAGAGCACATGGTTTTAAACAGTTATTATAAGACTACATAATGAATGAATGATAAATTAATGAATGACTTTATTGCAGAAAGGAGGCTATAAAGCCCTGTGGGTAGGGAATGAAAAAGAGGATTGGGAAGGGCAACACTAAGTTGTAGTACATCTAAGTAATGTTCAGGCTTCACTGCAGCATTCACTGTAGCTGTCTCTCAAGGTCCGGTTGGAGCAAAGCACACACACTGGCCTTCCCCTGAGGGCAGGGGGTGTCCGGCATAGTTCTTGATGGCACATTACGGTTGGTGGGGCAAGATGGATGCGCACCGGTGTTCATTTGTGACTGGTGAACTTCGACACGTAGTCGGTCAGCCATTAAACCATCTTATAGAGACCATTTTTTAGGGCAAAGTCTGTGTGATTTATTTATAAGATTTCGGGGTTGTCCCGAACATATTTGACATACTCTGACGCCGACGTCGGAACCGTGGCGCTTGTGACCAACTGCACACGACCGTCTGAGAAGGCTGCACATGACCAAATAAGGTGGAATAAGTTGGGTGTTTCGTTGCTGCCACAGTTTTTCTAATACCTGAGTAAGGAGGGACGTCTTGAGTTCGTCCACTTCGAAATCACATCAGGGGTATAGGCCGAGTTGGCATAACTTTGTTGGCGAAGACCTCTCCCTCTCTGGGAAGGGTCTTTAGTGGGTGCGAGGAGGAAACCAGGTGGTGAGGCCTCGGCTAGCCGGTGCCGGCTGAGGGCTCTAGCTTGACGAAGTTTTTGTTGCCAGTGTTCTTCAGATCTGTTCAGTGGGTCAGAATTGCTGAAGTGGTGTCGCGAGAACCGTGGGAGGATTAGTAGACACTCCCAGGCAGCGTTGTGCGCCGTTCGGTTGCCGTCCGCTACAGTCGGCCGTGCGCAACGGCGCGCACAAGCTTGAGACAGGCGTCTTGGTGTGAGCCACCGTATTTATTGGATAGACGCGTAATGAGGTGCAAGGTGGAGCGCCTATGTTGTTCGAAGCTGACGGATCCATGTAGTGGGGGCTATTGCAGCTGCTAATCTGGAGGCCAAGTAATTGGATGGTACCATTTCTTGATTTCAAGAATCGTATTGGCAAATTTGAAGGTGGAGGGACTTGGTCAGGGTTGGTCGAACGCTTGCTGTCGACGCTGAGAAATTCGGTCTTGTACCGGTATAATTTCAGCTGGAATCGGGGAGAGGGTGCGGCTCCAAGCTAAAAATAAGCAGCCACAGCAGCCTGGAGTTCAGTCTGCATAGATTCTTTTGAGTCATAATCAGCAGCCTGGGTCCACACAACTATATCATCAGCATAGAAGGCGAAACAGGCCGCTGAGTCCATTTCGAGGGTGCGGGCTACACGATTCATGGCCAGGTTGTTTGAGAGTAAAGGTCCGAGAATGAACCTTGGGGAACTCCTCTGTCAAGGTAGTAGCGTAGTCGGCGTTGCTTGCTTTGGGTTAAGGCAAATGGGTCTGTGCGCTAGGAAGCCGCGAATCCACCTCTGAGCCTTCTGACTGGGGACAGGCAGCGGCTAGTTCTTGCAGGATGCCTTCTTGACTGACGTTATCGAACGCCTTGCGCATATCAAAGGCCAGGACGTAGTCGGGTAGGCTCTTGCGGGATGTCCGGTTTATGTCACGACGAAGAAGCCAGAGGTAATCATGTGTGCCTAAATTGATGCGAAATCCCGTGAGGGCCAGGTGGAACCATCCTGTGTGTTCCAGGTGGTGTTGAAGCCTGTTGTTTATGAGACGTTCTGTCAACTTGCAAATAACAGGAGCTTAATGCGATGGGTCGAAGATTCTCGAGTTTTCGGGAATCTTTGCCAGGTTTTGGGATGTGGTGGATGGTTGTCATTTTCAAGTGGTCAGGAACTTGCCCAGTATCCCAGGATCGATTGATGAGAGTTAAGAGGGCCACTTGACCCGATGTGGGAAGATTTCGAAGGTCTTGCCATTTTATTTCGTCGTGGCCCGGTGTAGATTTGGGCTTTCCTTGGGAGATGGCTATATGCAGCTCCCTTTCTATGAGTGGAGAGTCGAGCTCAGCGAGCGGTGCACGTATATCGATTTCAGGCAGAGGTGAGAGGGGTCGAAATGTCATCCGTGGCGTGCAGGAAGAGAGTCTTCACAAGAGTATCTTCCACTTGAGAGTAGTTAGTATGGAGGCACATTTCTTCTAGAATGGGCAGTTTTATTTTCGCCCGTCCACTCAGACCCCGACAGAGGCTCCACAGATGTGAGAGACCGTGCTCTTGCCCAAGTTGTTCGCAGAGATTATGCCAGTTTTCAGATTGGAGGACTTTTTGATATTCGTTTATCGCTTTGCTTTGTAATGGTATTTTATTTTCATAAGGTCATGGTGACGTTTACCACGTTCTCTATACCTTTTGGAGAGGCGTTCAGCTGTACGAAGCAGTTTGTGCATGTGGGCGTCCGAATTATTGACCTCAGCTGTGCTTGTTACAGCTGAGGTGAATAATCCGGACACCCACATAATAAAAGTAAAAACAATAAAAACATAACATAATAAAAATTATTATACAATGAAGTGTATTTGTGAACATGTACCAACTCAACGAGTTGATGGAACTGCTTTTGCCACTGAAAATTTGGGATAACAATATCTGAGAACATTATATTGGGACTTTGCTGCACCAGTTGACAATGGCATCTATTGTAGACCTCCCACTGTTGCTCACTGAAAGATTTCTCTTAATTTAAAATTTGAAAAACTTGCATAATTGCCCTGAAAATGTTTATCACGAAACTGGCTGTAATTGCTTAAAAGAAACGAGGAGTTTGCTAGGTGAAGATGGGCTGGATGAGAAGGATGAGGGGTTATGTGTGGGATCAAGGGCACCACAAGCCTCACCACAAGCTGAAGAACTTTTATCGCAGCACACGAACGCCCTTGTCAGCTTTTTGTGATTATGAACATTTTATGACCGTTCTTCTAAAATGTGATATTTCTCCTGCATGCAGGTGCACCTGGCCAATGGTGTGCTGATTAAAGGAGATGTGTACGACCACCTGATGGCAGTGCCAAAAGATTCACACTTCGTGAAGAGGTCTGCTTCAGCCATTTGGTCGACCGAAGTGCTGGCGCGACGGTCGTCACCGGGACACTGTCCCAACAGGACGTTGGCGGAAATGAAAGGGGTGACACCCCAAAAGCAGCTCACCCCTCATAAAGTTGAGGCTCTCAAGAGTGAGTGCAGTGCTTTTTAAGCAGCATATATTAAAAGTCCTGTTTTTAAGATCAGTAAAATTGAAATCTATATGTGCTGTATACATGTCAGAACTCTTTTGATTGTACAAATGTAAATTAAAATCAAAAAATAGTCCGAAGTATTTCCAACAGTCTCTTGAGAAGCTCAGTTGGCTACTTGCTGTGGGGTCAATTATCCTCATGGCCCTAGCAACGCCGCCTGTATAATTGTTGCCTAATGCGTGAGCGAAAACTGGCCAAACAGCCACTCTCCTGTTGCTCTCCTCCACCCTTTCCCACTCTGTAGCCTTCGTACGTGCCTTTCATGTCTGCCAGCCAGCGCCGCTTCTCGGAAACTATGCTAAATAGTCGACAGTTTCTCTACCGTTCCCCAGGTGGCTCTCTGACGCCTTCGAGGCAGCTGACAGACACACGCTGTAGAAGAGGGGGGTGCAGTGTTCGCGACTCGCGAGCAAGTGACATAGGCGTGCGCCACATACCGGATATGAGTGCCTGACCTAAGCGTCCCTGTCGCTCCCATTGGAAAGCGGGCGACGCGTTAGGCAATGGTTTTATACAGGTGGCGGTGCGCTAAGGCTGTAGCCCAATCTGATACTTTGCCATATTGGGCTTCGATTTGAGGGTGTAGATTTTAAAAGTGATGAGTACTCATCGAACCCAAAGAGTATCCTGAACTGGCTGAAGTGGGAAATAAAACAAATCAAGCATGAAAACTAACATGCAGTTGCACTGTCTGGCAACTCTGGTTACAGACTACCACTACCTTCTTAACAGTACGTCACTTCACAACCTCAGGAGGAAAGCCTTTGTGAAATTCCAACTGCCTTATTTGTACCCATTTCAAATATTGTGCAACAAAACAGATATGCGTAGTTTGTAGAGCAAGGGGTTCGTATTTATAAATACCCACACAACACAGCTTTTTTCGAAATCTCTTCACGACCTATTGAAGTTTTTAAAATCGAGAAGCTGGAGTTGAAAGGCCATTAAATTCAATGTTTCAGTTTGTGAGTGTTTTTTTTTTTTCCCTGCCAAAGGAACTCGGGGAATCTACAACTTAAGTTCTTTTTTTTCAAGCAGTTTGTTAGCAATGCAAGAGTAAGCAGCTCCATTATTCTGTGAAAACAATTGGTCAGTGGTTGAAATTTTTGTATATGGCTTATGAGTGCATTCTTCTCAGTATTTTTCAGGCACTATGCAGAGGCCCGAGGATCAGACAAGGAGGAGATCAAGAAGGCGACGAAAAACATCAGAATGTGGCTGTCTCAGAAGACATCGGAGTTGCGGCGCAGGAGGCCACAGCAGCAAGACCAAGAAGAAGCACCACCCAAGACGAGCACCGACCAAGAAGAAGAGGCAGTGGACGAAGCCCAGGAGGCAACAGAGAAATAAAAAGTAGGCGTAACTTGAAACTGCAGTTTTGAATGAAGGTATACATACATATTTCTTCAAACTTTTGGTGTTTAATGGTTTCAAGCTACACCTGGACTATAAATTATACTTGGGCATGTCAGACCCGGACCCGTCAGCCCCGGATATTTTAGATCGGACACATCAGAACCCGACACACCAGACCCGGACACACCAGACCTGGACACGCCAGACCCGTACACGCCAGAACCGGACACGCCAGACCCGGACACACGAGACCCGGGTCTGAATTTCCGCTCTGATGTTACCGTTTCAAACACATCAGACCCGGTCTGGTGTATTTTTCGATAGGGGTGCTCGGGGGATTCTACGCGAAAGTGAATTTGCGTAAAACAGGCAATTAAAACCACTAAGATACGCGCCACAACAGGGTGAGTCAAATATAACAAAGCATTATTGCTATTCATGGCTGAAGGGTCCATAAATAAAGAAGTGTATAAAACGATTGTCGTAGGCAGTATGTCATTGTTTTGGTCTCGCACATCGTTTTAATGTTTTTTTTTTGCTTTCTCTTTTGTTGATGCCCGCCAGAGATGTACATATTAGCTGGTTCTGCAATAAACATTTTGTTGAAAGGTAGTGCTTGTCCCGTCTACGCGTTGTCCTTTGTGTGTTTTTACAGCGCTTATTTTGTGACCATAAACCAACATGACCAAACCTTTTCCCTTCTGAAGGGCATTTCTAGTACCTCGGGCCTTCCTACTCCCTTTTCTTCGAATCCTTGCTCTTTCGTGCAGCTAGCCGCCCAGTCGGAGGTTCAAGCTCGGTCTTATCATTCTGCATCTGCTCCAAGATACTGCCTAAAGGTATTCGTGCCCTGCTTTGTGGCTTGCCCCATCACACCAACATGGAGGGAGGCTGTGCAAGATTCTGGCGGCAAATTGAGAAGACAGGCTCGGCTCTGCTGCGACAGCTTTCATTCATGTATTTTTAGTGACGATAACTTTGGACATTGATAATTTAGCAGGAAAGTGTTGGCGCTCGACTGATCGCCGTAACCGATGTACGTCGGCACCAGTAGCTGCACCCTGGGCTCGGGTGAGCGCGCTGCCTGCAACGCCTGCTGCATAGCGCTTGCGAGAGCGTTCGCGATGGAAGCTGCGTCTGCAGATATTCCTACACTTACGGGCGTCTGCGAGCCGACTGGCACGAGAGGCACGCTGTTTGGGGCTTCAGCGTCTGCGTAGGCCCGGCACCTGGAGTATGAACGCGCGGCGTCGCCTGACGAAGAGCGCTCGTGGAATCCGGAGCCTTCCGGGATTCCTGTTGCTGCGCAAGCCGCGGCTGCGATTGCGTAGGGGCCCTGGAGAAGGGGGACCCGCGCCGCGTCGGCGGCTGCGGAGGACGCTGTTGATGCAGGGCATCGCGGGGGCTCCTGGGCATGACCACAAAGGTCCGCCAACAGCATCAAATCCGCAAACTCATAGTCGTGTGCCATGTTCCTTTCGAGCTAGCGAACCTCGAATTCGACTGAAGACGAGTCCCACGTTGGTGCGCCAAAAATGTGGGGAACAGGGTTCCGGCCGAAAGGCTAGCTCGGCTGAACTCCGCCACGGACCGCCGACCGACGTCGCGGCAGAGAGCAGCAAGGAACACACAAACACAACGAAACGGCCAAACACTTGTTTATTGGCGTGCCACCAATAACTTAGCCGACTCTCGCTTGTCCCGACCCAGCCGTCCGGCGAGGATCAGGAGGCAGGCGCAAGGGGAAAGACAAAGGAAGGGGGGGGGAAGCCGGATCTCCGGTACTCACGTCTCCCCTCGTTGCCCGCTGCAACCCAAGAGAGCCTTCCTCTGTCCCGCGCATCGCGACCCTCACGCCGCCGCCGGGGCGAGAGTGACGCAGCCGAGGGGAGAGAAGGAGCCTTCCCCCCTCGCCTCGGCGGCGGGCGGCGAGGAATTGCCGACCAGGACTCTGGCCCACAATATACTATATATATATATATATAATATAGTATATATATATATATATCTAATATCAACTATATAGA
>CM023448.1:41551679-41771679 GCA_013339765.2 Haemaphysalis longicornis | reverse complement strand
GCTAAGTGCGATCAATTTACCTTCGCAAACTTCTTGATCTCCTCTGCCCATCTACCTTGAATTCTGCAGCCACCTTCTACGCTTATCTTCTCTAAAGATCCACTTTGCTACCCTTACTGACAAACGGTTATCTTGCCTTCGCATGACATGCCCTGCCCACGTCCATTTCTTCTTCCTTATTTCCACTAATATGTCCGTACACGCGTTCGTTCCCTGATCCACTCGGCTCTCTTCTTGTCGCGTAATGTTATACTATCATCTTCCGTTTCATTGCGCGCTTAGTGGTTGGGCGCTTCCGTTCCATTGCGTGCTGAGTACCATCGCACAAATGTGGTCATTCTACAGTTTCTCCGCCAAAATCGCAGAAATATATACACATAGGATGTTAAAAGGGAAATACCTGCCCATCGCGTTCATTACATCACTGCCGCACATAAGGGTTTCCTCGTTGTGGTGAACAGTCTGTCCTTATGTTTTTTTATGACTCTACAAAATGCGCCTTCTATGCTGCCAACACAAAGAAATCCCGAAGACTCTTCTAACGCGCTGTGCCTTTAAGGACGAGTGGAAAACGAGGCTCCGCTAAAGAATATGGACAAAACATCCACACAGCTAGGCCACTGTGGCAAATCAGCATGGCGGAGCCAGTAGGAGCAATGGGTGTAGCTGGCAGTGCGGGAGATGATGTTTACGTCAGGTGTTATTGCCATTCCTATCGGATGTGTTCCGTTTAATGTCTTTCATTTCTGAATAAAACTCAACCACAGTTCAGCGCTTTGTCCTAAATTGTCTTCTTGTTACGTCCTCGTCTACGTGCGCTGTTAATTCATTGAAGATCGCGTCGCCAAGAACCGTTTTTGTGTAGACACGGTTTACATGGGCTTGACCTTCGGCTGTTTGCATAGAGAGAAGGCGGAAGACAACGGAGTGGACGGGGCGGACAGTAGAGAGTTTTAGAATAACGTACGCTACCATACGCAAACAGTTAGCGAACGCTATTTTGTTGATTCGTTCTCACTGCGCAAGCGCCGTACGTTAAGCCGCTTCTGCGTTTAGCGGACGGAATACGAGCAGACGCTATTTCAGCGAAATAGCGTGCGTACTTCAGGCCGCTTGTGTGTCTAACATGGTGGCAAGTACCGCGACAAGCAACCACGGTTCCGCTTTTCAGTCGACAGTAATTTGCTTTCAATGGACAAAGTTTCTTGCTCCTATGTTTTTAAATACGTCGAGTTCTTAGGACATCTCCCTCGCGCAGCTCTGTATCGTCGTGACATCGCTGATTGTCCAAACGGAGCTTTGTATCCTGGCCAGCGAACGAAGCGGTGTGTGAGTGTGTGCGTAATGGGCGCGTTCGCGATGAGATGCGACTTTGTGCTTCTGTGGTGGACAGGGCTCCCATGCTCTGAAATATCTTTCTCGATCATCCTCGCTTCGGGAATGTACAGTGTGCGCGGCTAAAAGCTTTCTTGGTTTCTGCGCCAGAGTTAAGTGACTGGCTTTTGGACCCTGAAAACCGCGCGCGAAGTGAGTGCCGAATTTGCGATGGGCAGGAGGAGGCTACCGATCACCAGTTAATCGCGGTTCGGACTTGCAACCAATGTCGTGACGTTGTGTTCGTTCGAAACACAACTCTGTATTATATTGAAGTTGAATAAAATGTATGCGTAAAACCCGGACATTCGTTTCATTGCATTCTGTAAGACTGCACGAAAGAAGTTCCGCGGGACTTCAGCGCTTTTCTTATAGAAAGTACTCAGGTAAGAGAATATTCATGTGGTACTGTGGCCGTGTTGCATTCAACACGAACGGGAAAGCGTTTGTTTTCACTTGTTTCAATAGTCGGTAAATGTCAAAGCACTACGGCACCCCGCTTGCAGATCAGCTGGCGAGTAATTTCGCAAAACATTCAAGATAGCGCCGTATGAATTAGCGTGTCGCTAAGCAAAACTGATGAGACGCTCTACTAAAACTCCTTTCGGGGTGTTGACGTAGCAGGATGCAAGAATTTAGCGCTTAGCGTACACAAAGGCAACAAACGCTGTACGAACACTCTCCTTAAGAAAGAAATCGCAAGTGTTTATCTACTTATCGCTACGTCCCGTCAGTAGCGCCACCACTTTATTTCGAAGGCACGTTTCACGCACAATTTACATGGCTGCATAGAGTATTCATTCATTCACAGTAGTAACAGTAGGAATTTAGTAAAATTGAAGGCTCTCATCCTGTTACACGTTTAAACTGCAGCACGCGTCTGACAAATGCATCTGTTGCACGCCGAAGGGCATGACCAGGGGATTGCATTCGCTCATATGATCTGGCTTTTGAGCACCGTCGTTATTTTGCGGTCCTAAAGCAACATATCAAACAATGAACTTTTCAACGATTCAAACTGTAGCGTTATAACACATTTATTGTAGTTTATGTAGTTTTTATCTTAACGGGAGGAATTCATGCCCCACTTTGGACATAGCGGGTATTAGCCGTGAGATGTATGAGTGGCGACCCCTGGATCTGAAGTCGGCTTAGGGACCCGCTCCGCTGTCCTCTGCAACATTCGCGCCGCTGCTACACCCACGCCGCGGTGGTCCGGTTGTGACTGGCAGCAATGCCTTTGCTAGAAATCGCCGGCTTTGAGGCTTTGGTGTTTAAAAAGCGTGTTTTCAATCAGGTTCTCAAAGCTCTGAATAATTTCAAGCTTTATCACGAAAAAGTTCACAGCACACGAGGAGAGAGAAAACGACTTTCAGAGAGCATCGCTCAGACGATCGTCGGTAACTCATCCTATTTTGCGTATTTGCGAGTTTCAGTGCTCAGAGCTCCTCGATAAGTATTCAAAATGCGTAGGGTTCCCTTAAGGGACACTGAAGTGAATTTGTCAAGCTCCCGTTTTTGCTTGCACTGCGTAGACTGGCTCAAATTAGCACACTTTTCATCGTTTATTCGGTTGACCAATCGGTAATTATTTTACAAATGGCGAAAGAAGAAAAACTACCATGCGCGGTTTGCGGCGGCCGCACCAACTAACGCTGTGACGTTGGGAGGAGGGGCGCCGTGATTGGACGACGCCCAAGGTTAGCAATCAAAGAAGTTTCGGTTTCGGTTTCGGTTCTGTAAAACATAACCAATGACGTTGTTGGATGGGCATTCTCAATATCTCAGTAATCATCGTACCGCACTTCTGCCATGTTGTAGGCTGCAAAATGCACAAGATAAGCCTCCGAGGACGGCTTGTAGTCGTAGCATTCACTAGCCGAGACCTACGCAGTGCATGAACGCCCTCCGCGTATACCGCAGACGCCCAAATGTCATGCGCTTTTCCCCCATATTTGGAGCTTGCCTCCCTCATGCCTGTATCGTAAAAAGCGTGTTCGCACCAGGCCAAGGGTCTGTTCATTCTGGCCTGTGCCCACTGCCTGCAAGCAGTCGGTGCTTATGGCAACAGCACGCCAACGAGAACTCGCTAGCGCGCCAGTGCCAGCCTGCGCGCGTTTTGTGAACTAGTTCGTGTAGCCATGAACGTTGCGGCCCAAAAAAAGGTGAACTCAATATAGAAAACATCGGCGGAAAACAAAAAAGTTCAGTTACAAAAAAGCACGAACTCGCAGGGATTCGAACTCGTTACTTGCAAAACACTTGCGCTGACAAACCCAGCACCCCAGACCACTGAGCCACGAAGCAAAATGCGAAGGCCTTGCTAATATAGGGTATATATTGTACAACCAGTTTACACCTTCATTTAGGTTTGGCATTTCAAGCAGCTTAGGTGACTATTTGTTGTTCTGCGCTCGTGCAGTAAGCGTCGCCCGAGTTTCCACAGTAGCTCACGTCTAGCAATTGCATTTCGTAGACGGAAAAAGCGTTCGCAGAGGCGTAGTCGTGCTCCTGACCGCTGTGCTTGTTCGCCCAACGCAAAAATGTGCTTCCCGCGCCCTAGTTTTACGCTGTACGGTAAAAATATCAGTTGATTTTATTTCCTTAGTACCTATATTGACTTCGCTGACTCTGCTCCCGCCTTCAAGAGGCCTTATATTTTCCTACTGGCGTACCAGTCAGCGAAGCGTCGTATGTGCGCTTGTGCAGCGCTTATGTGAAGCGGCCTTGACTTGAAGCTAGATACAGTGTACAAACAAACCAAGTAAAGAAAGGCACATTCTTCCATTCACAAACGTGTCCTGGCTTCGTTTCAACTAAGCGAACGAATTGCGACCAAGCAATTTTTTTAACCTCCTTGATTGCGACGACCCGCCGGCGGCCGGCGGTCGAAACGCTGGGCCGACTGACTCTGTCTGAAGGCCGGGGAGCCGTGCAGTTGTGCAGCCAATTGCCGCCTCATCCCCTCCTGACGTCACACGAAAAGGCCACAGAAAATGGGCGAGCGTAATGAGAATAGGACAGCATTTTCGAATTAGTTTTTCTACTAAATAAAATCGCGTAAACGCGCCTAGAGTGGTCAAAACATGGCCTGGGGAATCCCGACAACAATTTGCGCTAGTAATCCCGCAATGTTTACATATCACTTCAGTGTCCCTTTAAGTATTTCTGAGATGCTGTTATGAAGACTCAACAGTCTAATGCTACGCATCAATCACCGGGTAGCACAGCAGGAAATAAAACGTGTGTTTTCTATTTCTTTCGTTGTTGTTGGCTTATGTTAGAATTTTTTTTTTCTGTGCCCAACGCATTCATTCTTCTGCCCCATCCCATACGTCCAAGGAGATTTGGGGATGTTTGCGAGGCTCACAACGTTCGTGTGGATATGCAATGCACTGAGATTTGTGCTACGGCGCAGATAACTTTGTCCACAGTACTCGAACGTGACTTTTGTGCACCTAACGGCTTTCGGACGATCGTTATCGTTACAAACTCAATCTCAACCCGAACAGTTATTACATGACTTCGGTGCTGAAAACCTGATATACTCGCTAAAGAACGCAATAAATAGTTCACATGACAATTTTCAGTATAACCCAATTCGAAACCAATGAGTATGTCCAGACAGCTCTTTATTGTTTTCCGACACCTTCAGTCGCAAAGAACAAATCCTGGCCTAGTCGGGATGACGTTCGATGAATTTAAGAATGAATCCTACTCTCTCGTCTTGGACTGAGGAGCCTGCCCACTAACCAGCTCGGTGTTACTGTTTAGGTTTTCCCCTCCTCCCGGCAAGATCCGGCACTTGTTTCGACGTATGAGTACTGCATCTGGCCATCACAGCACACTCTCGCAGCCCGTGTCTTGCGTTCCCTTTGGACATCGCACGCGAGGCTGACATTCTGAGCCGCACTTAATTTTACCCCCGTCTTTTCCACCCTACCATTCTTATAGGCCACTGAGCCAGCCCTTTCCCTCATAAAGTTATATCTATCTATCTATCTCCTCCCACCGGTACTCCTCCTCTTGAGTGCAGTTTTACTATAACGCCTGTCTGAATATTGGGATAATATGGCTGTGGCAAGTGTACCAAAATATCCCTAGAACTCTGATGAAACATAGTTTTACTGTATGTTGGCCATAGAGGACTCGTTTTGCTCAATAAGCCTGCATAGTGTTTAGAAGCCTGGTATACAACCAGCACGCGCCTATACATATAGCAGGTTATTTAGAAATCAACCTAAATTATTTGTGCGCCATAGTGCATGTCGGCAAACTTTTATGCCATTACAACGTAAAGTGCTTGATATAATAGTTTTCAGCGTTAAGCAAGGTTTACAAATCGGTTTTGCCTTACAAACAATTAGCTGGAATCTTAATGCCCTCGGCCAAAGCCGACAGCCCCGAAGGCCTGGGATTTGTTTTGGTCTTACATTTTTGCTGTTGTCGGTTGTCAGGCTCCGGCTGTTACGTTTGTTCGAAAGACTGCTGAATACAGAGGCTGACGCCTAGTCCGACTCTTCGCGCTCCGCACAGGATCAGCTTCGCAGGAATGCATGGACGACGCCGGCAATGTTTTTTTTTCTGGAGCGGTATCAAAAAATCTACTTACAATCACGCCTTGAGCTAGTTTACGCTATTTTCAGTGTTTATTTATGAAAAAAACTTGCGCATACGCGAGATCTGCTGTGGACAAGCACAAAGTCTCAACCGCGCTCAAACAGCAGAGAGAGTGAGCCCGTGTGAAGACGACAAATGCGAGAATCCCTAAGCCGGCGCCACGAAGACGCGCTCCGCAGCGCCGCCCGACATCGCGCTCACCGCCAATAATAAAGCCCACGGATCTCATGGCTTTGATACAAATAAAAGAACATTGTTGGCCGCGAACCTCGAGTCTTAAATAAGATCCGTTCTTTAAAAAAAAATTTGCTGACTAAAATAAAATTAAGATGATTTATCTGCCAAAATAATGCATTGCTAATTCGAGTAACCCAACATACACATATGGCGCCAAATTCAAAGACAATAAAACGCGCGCAGGTTGTGTGTTTGATATCTCAAGACATTACGTGTGTATAAGTTTAAATTCAAAATATAACGCATTAGGCTAACGTCTTACTTCCTACACCATTACTAGGGACGTCCAATTCCTATCACAGCAGCTTATCAAGCCTCGCGAACGCTCCCGAATGCTGCACACGGTTTTTCGTTTTCAGGGAAGTGCGCTAGCTTCATTATCGGCTCCTTTTGCTTTCAGAATTTGTAAAACACACGTGTATGATGCTTAAGAATGTAATGTTTTTCTACTGACTACTAAGGTGCCAAAGAACAAAATGTGTCAGATATTGACAAAACACACATGGACACTCCTATTTTTTTGTGGCATCATATACTTTTACTAAGCCATGTGAAATAGCTGAGCCCAATGCAGGGAGTGCATGCCATCTTTAGATCACCTACCATAAATGTTTGCTTCACCTCTTTAATAAGTGACCACTCCAGTTGGTGTCGCGAAATATTTTAATATGGGAACCAAGCTATAGAGTGGTGCACAGTTAGAAAACTTTAACAGTCACACCGAAAAATTCCAAGCACAATGAGCTTTCCAAAGTAGTCGTATTAATTGTGATGCTCCAGAAGTGGCATAGTAAAGCTGAGGACTAAAATTCACTCCAACGAATAATAATGCTTCGAAGTTCCAAAAACCTAAAGTGATGCCAACCTTGAAGGTCTGCTAATTTTCTATTTAGCGATACCTTTTTCAAACAGGGTATTTCACCTGCCTTCGAGCCCGTATTTTCGGCTGGGTGTTGCTAGAAGTGCTTTCAAAACATGGCAAGCGTTTTTTTACAGAAAAACATTGATGTACATTAAAAATGCCTGTTGATATTTTTTATTTAAATTTCGGATCTTTTCACTGCCGCGCTGTTTATTAAGCTCTTGGTTGGAAGGAAAAAAATACAAAAAAAAGCCGCGCGCACGAAAGCGTGTATTTCGTGAAGAGCGCACGGCTTTATACAGGCCTGCTTCCGCTACGTCAGGGGCTCACAAAAAAGAAAATACTGAGCACAGAAAATACAATCGCATGTGAGCGTGAATCGCGTGAGGAGCACCCGGCATCATCAAGGCTTGCGCGTTGGCTTACTCCATGTGAGGGGCACTCAAAAAAAAAAGAAATTGCCGAGTGCCTTTGAGCGTGTGCCTAGGGACGAGCACCCGGCATCATCCAAATCCCTTCTAGAATACTCTGCCCTGCGTCTGTGACGTGATCTCTCGCGTGCTGTTCTACTCGCCAGTTCAGGTGCGCTCACTCCAGAAGTAGGAAGCAACGAACAGCTCGCGCTGCAGACGCCCAGTTCGGGACCCGGTAGCCACCGTTTCGAGCACGTGTTAAATATGTTAACACGTTATTTTAGCCTTGTAAATATATTTAGGCCAACGAACAAAACCATCATGGGCGGCCACTCCTTGAGAGGTTTCAGGAGCAAGTAAGGAAATTCATGTCAGGTGCAACAGCCGGGTCTCCGACGAAGGGAGCGAGAAATCACTTTATTTTCCAAGCACGTTGAGTAGGAACGCTTGGTGGCTGGCGGCCGAAATCTGGCGGTGGCCCTGACGGCTCGATCAACCAGAAGTAGCTGCGCCACCGTTTGCGAGCAGCCGAGTGCGTCCACTCACTGCTCGACGCTGGAGATGGCATGGAATGGGCTAGGAGGACAGGCCCACATGTCGTGGCTTAGTGCGTTCAGTAAGTCACAGATGGGACAGTTCGACGCAGGGAACTCAGAGGAGTAGATCTGTGGAGAAGGGATCGATGGGTGAGGGAGTTGGTCGGAAGCAGTCGCCACAGGCGCTTCTCAGCGTGGGCAGTGGGAAAACATCGGCGGGAGAGGCGATAATGCTGCGTGGCCCCTTGATATGAGAGCAGACGATCGCGTACCGGCCGAGCACTGTGTTAGAGAGCAGGAGCGAGCCCAGCACGGCTGTTTAGTTCTCGTACTGCTTTGTGGGTCGCCTCGTGCTTTGTGGGCCGCCAAGATCCAGACGATTTCAAGTGGTTGAGTATGGTGATTTTGGAAAATCTTGAGTGCTGTAGCCGAAACGCTTTCACGAATGAAGTTTTGAATGGTCGTCTTCGTATGAGTTATTATAATGTGTAGTGGAAGCCTGGTGAGGCGGGCCAGGGATATTGCCGTCTCTTCGGCCGGTGGGGGGTAAGATGTCCGTACGGTGAGGAAAGTGACCGGGCGAGAGCCCGCCAGCTTTCCTGTTCCTCCAGCCTTTCACCATCGGTACAACCTGTGGGAATGTTTTTGTTAACATATGTGGCTGAACAGTGTCCCCAGGAATTTGTCAGGTAACCATTTGTATTTTAATTACGAAGGTACTCCTATGAGCATCAAATTTTGTTCAGGCATATGTTGAGTCTAATTTATTTATATGTCCTCCGCATTTATATTTCCGTAAAGGCAATATTGGTGTATTACAAAACTTGCAAAAACCCGTCGGTACAAAACCCATACAAAACACATACAAAACCGCTCGGTAACCTCAAAACAGTGCGCCTGCGGAGAGTTTGAAAATAAAGTATAGCAGATATAGCTAAAATATATGTAACTGCGATAGACATGTACGATGTAAAAAAAAGACATACCAGCAACATCTGAACCACGTCAGCAAAATAAGTTTAAATATTGTCTACTGATGAAGCAGCAGCCATATCGAGAGTACATCTTTAGCATAATTAAAAGAACGTCCGACGTTAATGTACCAGCAACGTATATCGATAATCCAAACATTTTCATAAAAATAGTGCACGTTGTACGGATATTTATTAGAGATACGGCTAGAGCATAGCCGTTCGGATCTTTTTGGGACGTCGCGGAGACGTTAGTGGTTTGCTGGGACATTATGCTTGGTTCTAGGGCCTTCGTTTTTCTCCTGTCGTGTTTGTGCTGGTACTGTCTTGTGTCGTCATAATCAGAGTACAGTTGTGGCGTTTGCTTGTTTTCTATAAGCAGAGATCAAGCACCGGCACCTTAGTTGAAAGGCCAAGTAGTGAGAGAGACAGTATCATCCCGTTCGGGAAGGATATCTTTAGACAATAGCGCAGACTCCAAAGGCAAGAAGAAAAGGCTAAGCACCGAAAAGAACAAAGCGATCGGAATCCCCGCCTCTTCATTCTGTCTTCTATAGAGGGCTCAGCTCCCGCAACCTCATCCTTTTCTTCGAATGAGCAAAGCGGGAGGAAGTAAACCAATTGGATAAGACAACGTGGCAGAATTAGTGGGGCGTAACACTTTCCCGTCGCATACGAATCCCACTCGTCGGGTCGCTGTGCGGTGCGGGAGATGTAGCGTTTAATACTCGCTACATGTGCAACTTGGGTCTTCTTCGACAGGCGACCACTGGTGGTGATGCGTTACAACACGTTATTTACTTCGCTAACACGTTTATTATCGGCAGAGGCAGTGGAGTAACAGGGAAGAAGCTTTTGGCACAGGCCACGTCGACGCTTTCGATACAGAGCTAGACTAGATGGCCTGGGGCGAAAGAGAGGTCCCGGTGACGACTGTCATTTTCCTGTTCATGGCGGTCTTGGGATGCTAGTGTGCGTAGGTGCCGATGCCTAAGGGGCAAAGTGTCTCAGCCATTGAAGGCTCGTCATTTTCAGCAAAAGGGAAGATTGTGTACAGGCAGCAACGATGTTGGCGTGCATAAAGAAAAAAAAAGAACGAGCTTTGTCTTATTGTTTCTTGCTTGGCGGTGTTGTCGGTGTACACAAGAAACGGCAAAATGTTGTCCCAGGTTTTGTGGTCGGACCTTACGTAAATTGCTAGCGCATTCAAAAGTGTTCTGTTTTTTTTGTCTCGTGACATTAGTTTTATTGTGTAGAGTGGATGAACTGCACTTGAGATACGTGAAGGAGCTCTTCAATGAAGTGCACTGTGAACTGACGGCCATGGTCATTTATGATGATGCAGAGTTTTCATGTTGAATTAGTATATTGCGTAGCAGGAACAGGAACACTTTCTCATCAGTAGCAGATAGAGGAGCGGCGGTCTCAGAGTAATGGGCTAGGTATTCGACACACACGATAGTCAAACGATTACCTTTCGGTGAGCGCGGAAAGGGTCCCAGTAAATCGATGCCGTCCTTTGTGCAAGGGATAGTTGGCGAATTCAGAGTGTTAAGGCTACCTGCTGGAGGGGCAGTGGGTAGCTTGTTCCGCTGATATTGTGCGCAAGTTGCAACATAATTTTCTGTGGTTTTGCGCATATGTGGCCACTAACAACTTTTTGTTGGCATCGTGGAGTGTATCCGCGAAACCCATATGTCGAGCGGCAAGGTTCCTGTGCATAAAATTTAGAATGTTGTTGCGCAGGCTTCGCGGTACGACCAGCGAAACGCTGTAACCAAGTGCAGAGTAGTTCTTGTTCTACAGTGGTGCGTTGCAAACGCGCTGGTGGCTATCACGGCAGTGGTCACGGGCACAATAAATAAAGGCTGCAGACTCTTGTCAATTTGCTTTTCGATTTTTAGGGTGGAGGGTTGTGGGAAAGGTGTTGATATAGAAGCAATATAGTCGTCAAAATTGTGGGCGTCTCACGGGATTGTTTTCAGTGGCAGGCGGAAAAGGCAGTTCGTATAAGCAGGCTTATGGCCGCCCTTCTACGATTACTGTAAAGGCATACTTTTGAGAACGCAGCGTCCAACGTGCCAGCCCGCCATAAGGGTCATGAAGGTTGACGAGCCAGCATAGCAAATGATCATCTGTTACGGTAGCAAACGGTTTTCAATCGGGATGGGATCGACAAATGTGCGTGCAGAAGACGACAGCGAGACATTACTGTTCCGCCACTGTGTAGCTTCTTTCTCACATGCTCAGTGCCCGAATAGCATAGGCAATAACCTGTTCATTAGGACCATGGCGTTCAATTAGCATTGCAACTTTTCCAATACCACTGGTGACGTTAAGAACTTCTGTGAAGCTAAGGGGGTCAAGGTTTTGAAGTGTGCGCTCCAACGTCAAAAGAAGCTTCAGCTGGCGAAACGCAGTGGCACATTCAGAAATCCACGACAAAGGAAAATGTTTTGTATTAGCGGTGTCAAAAGATTGGCCCTGTCAGAAAATCCAGATATGAAACGGTGCAAATAAGAGCAGAAGACGAGAAATATTTGTAGCGGATTGACAGAATGCAGCGCTTTCAAATCACTGACGTTTTGGATCTTCCTTTGGCCTGGACTGCCACCATCCTCATCAACCAAAAGGCTCAACATAAGCATTTGGCGATCTCCGAATCGGCACACCTTCGAATTAGGAATAAACCAGTTTTTTCTATCCGGTCAAGGCCAGTGGCCAAGCGATTGTTGTGCTCACTGAAGGTTGATTCGGAAATTACAACATCGTCGAGGTAGCACATGCATATGACCCACTTGACGCCGCGAAGACACTGTTCATAAAATGCTCGAAGATGCCCGGAGCGTTGCAAGGTGCAAATCGCATTACGTGAAATTCAAAAAATTTGTTAGGCGTTACAAAATAGGTTTTTTTCTTATACTCGGGCTCAATGGCAATTTGCCATATTTTGATACCAAGTAAACTAGAAAAGACAGGAAGCTTAATTAAGACAATCAATGGGATCGTCCATGCGGGGTGACGGGTAGAAATCTTTCTTATTTATAGCATTGAGGCGCTGATAGTCGACGTGGACTATACATGAACCGTCCTTTTTCTTGAAGAATAAGAGACGCGCTGCCATGGACTGCGTGATTTTTAAAATACCCCATTTGTTATCATCTCGTGGTCTTGGTTATTGATTAGCCTGCGCTCTATTAGAGAAACGCGTTATAAATTCTGCTGAATTGGTCCTGCTCCTGCAGTATTGATTTAATGGTGAGCGGGATTTGGCGCAATTGCAAAACACCGTTGCTTGTGACAAAAATCGAAAAATCTCGATTAGGCCACTGCGTTCCTCCTATTGAAGTGACTTCCTAATCATGTGTAGTAGCTTAGAGGAGTCCACTGGCAAGAAATAATTTAAAGGGTATGGCGTGGCCAGTTAGGTATTCGTCATTGTCCCACCAAAAAGTGGAGTATATTGGTACGGTTGGGACGCCAATGAAAATTCTCAGGCCTATATCCTTCTAAATCGAGGTTACAACTCCGCCCATTACCCTCAAACCGGGAGAGAAAGATTCGGTCAATGATGACCACGCTGGAGGTCTGAAAAATGTTCGTTTATCCCTCTACTTGTACGCAGTGTTCTTATTTACGGCTCATGTTTGGCGCAGT
This sequence comes from Haemaphysalis longicornis, assembly GCA_013339765.2. NCBI lineage: Eukaryota > Metazoa > Arthropoda > Arachnida > Ixodida > Ixodidae > Haemaphysalis > Haemaphysalis longicornis. The sequence goes on along the minus strand of CM023448.1, from coordinate 41,759,009 downwards.
GCGGCGGATTTTCAATGCCTCCAATGTAAAGCACTCATAATAACGTTCGCTGCCAACTCCAGTTTCTCTCGTTTTCTCGGAAAATGATAGACGTCTTTTTTATTCCTCTCCACAAGTGGCCTCTCTTGTCTTCCTCCGACATCAGCGGATTGGCAACTAGGCAAAGCTTCAGTATATCCTCGACGTAGGTTATGCTTGTTTCACCTGGATTTTGTGCTCGATTAAGCTGGTGAGCTAAACATGGGCATCCCAGCTGTTGTATCGGCTCTTTCGCGTGTATAATCTGAGCAAAGCTTGTACGTCTTCCTCAGGATTTCCAGACAATGTTCGTAGTTATCGTTGGGAATACAAGCTGGGCATTGGTGGTGAGTAGTGACCACGGCTGTCCCAATAAGGAGGTATGGGTAGGAAAAAAGTGAAGCAAGGATGAGCACAACGCGAGCAGAATCCCGTCTTTTCTTTCTCGTCCAGAGAGAGCTCCGCTACCGCACTCTCTTTGTTTTTTTCGGCTGAGCAAAGTCGGATGGAGTAAACCACTAAGCCAATCCAACGTAGCAGAATTGGCGGAGCGTAGCAATATTTGCAAGGTAGAGTGCTTTCTCTGCTCATTACGCACAGCATGCCATCAATACATTACACTTACGTCTGGAATATCGTTTTTATTTTGTCGGATGTACTGTTCTTACAGTTTGCGTGGTGGTGTCCATATTAGGATTGTTGCATTCGCTCTTGTTGTATGGGCGTAGTTCAAGCAGCTGGAGCTAGTTAATTGGGAGAGAGTAGTGAGGTATAAGCTTCATCCTGTAAGAGTACGTTATCTGCTCAATTTTGAACACCTTGATTGGAAGTAGATTACGCGTCCCTCAAGGGACTTTGTTTTTTTTACAAGCATACCTGCTGCTTGTTGTGTGTGTCATCGCTTCAAAAATACAATTGTTCCGCTTTCTTCTTTCCTATAAGCGGCGTTTAAGCAACTGCAGCTGGGTAAATAGTCGGAGTATTGTGTTGTATAACACTTAGCCACAAAGAGTTCAATTTCCGCTCATTTCTGCGCGCCTTGTCCGTAAGTACAAAATTGTCATGAAGTCAAAGACGACGCAGTTGTCTAAAACGAAAACAAGTTTATCGGAGCGAACTTGTGCTCCCCTAACAACTCGAAGAATACACAGGCGGCGAGACAGCAGTTAAGAAAGTGACGTGCGTGGGCGAGTGTTGCGAGTCGAGTGCCGCGGTGTCTGCTCTGCACGGTTTTATCTTTCGGCGCGGGTGTTTCTCGAAGCGTCCATTGAAATCCAGAATATTGTATGTCAAAGAGGCTTATTGTAGGCCAGTTGACGCTAGGGCGAAACGCTCTCTTTATCCGAATATGACACCAGGGCGGCGTCAAAGGAAAAAATGAAACACACGCTTTCCTTTACACACAGATAACAAAGACCGGAGCAGCCAGGGGGTAAACAAAAACATAAATAAACCCCAATGCATGGTTTGCGGCAATATCTCCCCGCCCCATCTAAGAGTGCGTCGACCCGATGCTAACAGAAGCGACTGCCCGAACAAATAAAATAAAAGTTGGTCATCGTCCCTAGAAAGGTTTTTAGCGAATTACGTGGACGATTGCGGGCCGCGTGCATCGTCGTGATGGGGCGGAGTCACCATCGCGGACCACTTCGTAGGTAAAGACAGCCAAATGTTTACCTTGCATGCGCGAGCGGCGACTTTTGTGTGCGTCAGCGCCATATGACGGAGCCAAGTTGCAAGGTATTTGAGGCTAAGCGCATGCTCAGAAAGCTGCGCTCAGTTGTGCCCATCGACTGCTAGGCTGTTCCTTCCTTAGCGCGTCACCCCTTATGACCGCACTGCAATCGATCCAGGCAGCGTTATAAAGCAAATGCGTTTGCTCTTATTTTTTTTTCCCGAAATTAACGTTGCAGCAATCAATCGGGTAAATATCAAGATACGCGTAACACGCCAAATCATGTGATAAGCCGAAGAACATGGGTTACTTATTTCTTCTTTCGTTTTTCTTTCGGTAGATGCCTACTTTATAGATTCATCACGGGCACCAATCTGTAAGTTCGCTTTGAAACCTCGAATCAGTGAAGCTGCTTTTAAGGTTGTGCTCGTGGCCATTTAAGGTTGTGCTCGTGGACAGTCGCTAAAATGTAACCCCTTATGTCTCAAAAGGCGTGACAGACACTGATGTTATCGAAAAGGGTAGCTACTTAGCAAACTCTTCTTTACTCACATATTTACTGTCAGGGTTGCAATGAATATTCTTCGTTACGGTCACAAATATTGCATCACGTTGTTTGCATCTGAATGAAACAGCACAAAATGCGTTTTTAAAGCATTTAATGGTCATCTGCTGCTTACTGGCTGATATACAAAAAATAACAGTGAAGGTGTGTAGCATTATGCGGCTTGCACAGGCCTTTCATTGCGGGTGGAGTCGCCGCCGAGCTCTACCACCGCAGATATGCGGCGTGGAAGGGAGTCGTACTGTACGGGTACGAGGTCGGTGTCGGCCTTCGGCACTTCCCAGTGGCTTTTGATGGCTTCCCAAAACCTTCACCAGAAGTGGCTGTTTGGAGGCCCATTTTTGACAAGTTCGCTTTCGAAATTTCCCAAACGGTCTCCAGCACATTCATGTCCGCACCATTGGGCGGCCAATCGAGCGTCGTCACACCTAGGCTTCGAGGTGCGCTGTCACTCTGTGTGCACTATGGATTGGGGAAAGGTCATTCATTAGCAGAAAATTTCCGTCGCTGTATGGTCCATCCAGCACACGAGGAAGTAGCTGATGATCTATGATATCTATGTAATCTTCGGAGCACACCCGACAATGAATGCGGTGGGGGGGGCCGAGACCATCTTTGGTGACAACCCCCCCCCCCACGTTCACAGATCTTCTGCCACTCACCTTGACGTCCTGGGCGTAACGAGTATCATACCTAAAAATTGTGTTAAATGCAAATTATTCACCGTAAAGAACAAAACTAATATTACGGTATGTAAGACAACAAGGCACCGGGTGGAGAGCCAAAAGTAAAATGATTTACCTTTAAGCGAAAGGCCGGTATACATTTTGTGTCTGGTCACACTGGGTGCAGAAGCTGCTTTCGTCTGTGAACGCGACGTTATGCCAATCATCAACTGTCCATTGGAGATGCTCTTGAGCGAAGGCGAGTCTTTTTGCTCTGGCATTGTCAGAGAGTAGGGGTTTCTGCGCAGCAATCCTGTTTCTAATCCCTGCTTCTCTTAGTCGTTGCCTAATAAGTTCATTAGAAACATTGAGGCCAAGGACAGCCCTTATCTCACCCGCTGTTATGAACGGATTGTAACTCACACAGGAAAAAATCTTCAAGTGCTCTTCCTCGGTTGTTTTTTTTTTGGTTAGGCAGCGAGGAGCATCTTCAGTTCGGCCTTCATCCCGGTAGGCACGTATTATTCTTCCCACTCAAGCCTCAGCCACTCCAGTTGCTTTGAGCGATTTTCTTCTGTGCTAAGCCGCTCATTGACATTCCTATAATTTGGAGCCTTTTCGCTTGAGGTATTCGGGGTGGCATTTTGGAGACTGCCGAAAACTGCTGCGAACACAACCTGCAGAGCAGCCTTACTGATCATATCAGATCAGTGATCTGTTCGCTGATGAGCGCAGCATCACAGAGCAGCTTAACTGAACGGAATTATAGTTTCGCAGCCACGTTGAAGATATGAGGCGCATACGACTGATAACTGCCCTTAATACACACAAGAAAGCGTTTACGCCACAAAGTAAAAAATGAATAAACCCTATTCTTCTGCTTATCTCATGAGAGGGCGTGTTCGGCATATCTTGAAATTTACTCGATTGATTGCTGCAACGTTTTTCTTAGGAAAATAAAATAAGAGCAAAGCCATTAGCTTTATCTAGTTACCTGGATCGTTTCCAGTGACTCATAAGGGGTGACGCGCTAAGGAAGAAACAGCCTAGCAGACGATGGGCACAAATGAGCGCGGCTTTCTTGGCATGCGCTTAACCTCAAACTGTTCGCTACTTGGATCCGTCATATGGCACTGACGCACAAAAACGTCGCAGCTCGTGCACGCCAGTTAGAGATTTGGCCAACTGTACGTTGACCAACACGTCGTAGAATCTGGTAGGGTTCGAAATACCGTCAAAGAAGTTTCTCACTCAGTCCGCACCGCCGGATGGGAGTCCTAGCCCAAACACGATCACCAGGATGGTACTCGGCGTCTCGGCGTCAGAGATTGTAGCGTCCGGCATCCACCAGCTGCTGGTCCGTTATGCGAACTCGAGCGAGCTGGCGGGTCTCCTCCGCACGGTGAAGGTATCGTTGTACGTCGGCGTTTCAGGTAGTTGTCTTCTACGTTCGGCAGCAAGGCGACCCGCCGCGGTGGCTCAGTGGCTAAGGCGTTGCGCTGCTGAGCACAAGGCCGCGGGTTCGATTCCCGGCCACGGCGGCCGCTTTTCGATGGAGGCGAAAAGCAAAAACGCCCGTGTGTACGAGATTTCGGCGCACGTTAAAGATCCCCAGGTGGTAAAAATTAATCCGGAGCCCTCCACTACGGCGCGCCTCATCGCCTGCGTTGCGTCGGTGCGTTAAACCCTACAATCAATCAATCAATCAATCGGCAGCAAGGCGCCAAGCATCGTAGTCGGCCGTCTTTCGTAGACAAGCTCGAATGGTGTCATCTGCGTGGTTTTTTGGACAGACGTGTTGTACGCAAAAGTGACATACGGGAGCACTTCGTCCCAGGTCTTAAGTTCAACGTTGACGTACCTGGACAGTATATCCGCAATTGTCTTTTTCAAACGTTCCGTTAGTACGTTCGTTTGGGGGTGGTACGCCGTCGTTCATCGGTGATCCGTGTTGCTGTAGAGTTAGATTCCGTGCATGAGCTCCGCAGTAAAGGCCGTTCCGCTGTCCGTGATTAGGACTTCAGGGGCTCCATATCGCAGCACAACTTGTCATATGAAAAACGTATGCCGACGTCTTGTGCAGTCCGCCTTAGAAGAGCGGCGGCCTCTGCGCAGCGCGTCGTGTAGTTTGCTAGGACAATGCACTTGTTTGCGACATAGGGAACGGACCCAGAAGGTCCATTGCAACGTGTTTGAAGGGCCTCGATGGGACGGTGATCGGCTGTGGAATCCAGGCGGGTCTTGTCGATGGCGTTTTTGGTCGGTGGCAGTCGGCGCATCTCCGAACGTAGTGGGTGACGTCGGATGCAAGGTGGGGCCAGAAGTACTTTGTCTTGATTTTTCCAATACTGCGAGCTTTGCCGAGATGTCCAGAAAACGGGTCGTCGTGGCAACCCTCCAAAATTTCGTCACGAAGGTCTGTAGGGATTACAAGAAGATAATTGTTTCTGGTTCCGGGGCTGAAATCCTTCACGAGGACGGCGTTTTTCAGGCTGAATGCTGTTAAGTTCCGTTTGAAGGTCCTAGGCACGGCGACGTTCCGTCCTTTGAGGTGGTCGATCATTACGCGTAACTCGGGGTCGGCTCGCTGCTAGGCGGCTAGGTCGCTTTCCGTCACGATTCCGAGGAATGCGCACTCTTCGTCGGAATGTTGTGATGGTGGGTCGACGGGGCGCCGAGACAGGCAGTCGGCGGCGAAGTGGTTCCTTCCGGAATTATATACTAATGTAACGTCGAATTTTTGCAGGCGCAAGCTCCACCTACCAAGACGGCCAGAGCGGTCCTTGAAATTGGCGAGCCAGCACAGCGCATGGTGGTATGTCAAAACCTTGAAGGGTATTCTATACACGTGCGTGCGGAATTTCGAAATGACCAACAAAATTGCGAGACATTCTCAGAGGCTGAGTAGTTTTTTTTTCTTCCTTGGACCCACAATAGCTGGCATAGCGATTCCTTTTTCGAAACCGCTTTGCTTTTGGACTTGGACGGCACCCAAGCCTATATCACTGGCGTCCCTTTGCATTTTTGTTTCGGATTTTGTCGAAATACGCGAGCACTGGCGGGCTTTGGAGGCATTGTGTCGGCTCGGAGAATGCTTTTTTTTTGCGTTTTCCCAGCTGAAAGGGGTACTATCTTTTGTCAAGCGCGTGAGTGGCTCTGCAATGCGTGCGAAGTTTTTGACGAAGCGCAGGTAGTATGCGCAGTGTCCGAGAAATCTTCGCAGCCCCTTCTTATCTTTCGGTCTTGGGAAGTTCGCTATGGCTGAAGTTTTCGCCGGGTCAGGCAGGACTCCCGCGGCGTTGACGACATGGCCCAAAAACTTGAGTTCCTCGTATGGGAAGCGGCACTTTTTAGGCTTCAGGGTTAACCCGGACCTGCGGATGGCCTAGAGTACAGACTGCAAGCTTGCAAGGTGTTCGTCGAAAGTCCGGGAGAATAACACAACGTCGTCGAGGTATACGAGGCAGGTGTGCCACTTCAGGCCAGCTAGAATAGTTTCCATGACTCTCTTAAGCGTTGCTGGCGCCATGCATAGCCCAAACGTCATCACCTTGAACTCGTGTAGGCCGTTAGGGATTTATCAATGCAGTATTCTCTTGAACTCTCTTCCACTTCAATTTGCAGTAGCCTGTTTTAACATCCATCGATGAGAAGTACTTCGCGTGGCAGAGGTGATCGATGGCGTCGTCGATTCGTGGCAGGGGGTACACGTCCTTTTTGTTGATCTTGTTCGATCACCGTTAGTTAACGCAGAACCTCAGTGTGCCGTCTTTTTTGTCCACGAGTACGACGGGAGCAGCCCAGGGGCTTTTCATGGCGGTGTAATGTCGTCGCTGAGCATGTCTTTGACTTGTGTCCGGATGGCTTCCCGGTCGTGTCAAGACACGCGGTATGGTGACTGTCGGGTATGTCGGGCTCAATCTTAGTTTATAAATCGGTGCTTCGCTAGGGGTGTCTGACGTAATTTTGCATTTGATGAAAAACACTCGCTCTAGCAACGCAGCAAATCCAATGATTTGTCCCGGTTTTCTTGCGGAAGGGCTGGGTTCACGTCGAAAGGATGCGGCAGCTTGAAAGCGTGTGGGCGTGGCGTTCAAAGTCGACGACCGCAATCACTTGACTTGCTTCTTGTCTTTCTTCGAGGAACGTAATTGCAGCGCCTTTGTTTAAATGCTGGTACTCCGTGAAATTAGTGACCAAAACATGAGATTTGTATTGCCTAAAGCGCGCAATGATTCTTTCGACGGAGACACCGCGGTCTAGAAGCAAGCTTTGATCACTCTCTACGATAGCGTTGATGTCTGGAGCAGCATCCTCACAGCAGACGTTGATCATCAAGTTTGAGCGGCATGGCAGGGTGACGCGATCGTCGGCAGTCCTTACAGCAACACCTTGTTCGGATTTCGGTACCGGCGTTCGGTATCGGAGGAAAAGGGTATCGACCTTGCTTCAGATCAATTATTGCACCGTTGTCCATTCAAAAAGTCTATTCCAAGAAATACGTCTTCGGAGTAGTTAGGCAAAATGTCGAACGCCGCAAGGTATGTTGTGCCGTCTATGGTGACGAGCGATGTGCAAGTTCCACTTGGCGTGACTAGATGACCTCCATCTGTGCGTGTGTGTGGACCATCCCATCTAGTCGTAGCTTTCTTCAGCTTGGACGCGAATGACGCGCTCATTACTGAGTAGTCGGCTGCGGTGTCGATGAGGGCGACTACGTCAAGGCCATCGATGGGCAACTGGACGTCGGACGCCGCTTTCCGCGAGATTCAGGTGCGTCGGGGCGTCGTATCTCGGCTTGTGCGTGTTTACGGTAGGGCACTATGCGTCATCAAGCTCTGTCATTTCGGGTATGAGTCGATTCATGTCGTCGTCGTGTTCGGGAGTCACATCCGGTTTAGATAGGGTCGTCGGGCTAAGGGCATGTCGTGAATGATGGTATTCAGCGAGTCACTGCGTCGTTGGAAAGCTTTCATTTTTCCTCGGTCGTTCAGCTTTACCTCCAGAAGTTGCTGCTTTTAGTTTCCCCTACATGGGCTTGGAGAACTCCCACGCGTGAAGTTTGCATAGCTCCGACGGCTTGGCGATCGGTATGGGTAGGATGACGGAGAACGGTTGAAGCGCGCTGGACTTCAGTTGGTGTTGGACAGTTATTTCTTCGATTTCATTGGGGCGCTGGCTGTGTCGGGCGCGTGGTGCGTCTACGGAGAACGCTCGCAAACCGAGCCTCTAACAGCGGCAGTGAGGGTAGATGTGGTCAGATACTCTGCAGCGGTAGCCCAGCGGGCAATTATCTGGCGTTCGCCGCACTTAGGTGTTCCTTGGGGCAAGGCGTTGCACCGCAGGTGGTCGGGCCGGTGACAGGGGACGACGGTATGAAGCCTACGGACGATAGGGGGCAGGCGAGCGATGTCGATTGACAGCAGCCGCGTAGGTCATGGCTTGGGGCTCGCGGGTTTCTTCTGGTGTCGTTGAAGTTCCCAGCGCTTGCTGCAGTTTTTCCATAATGACGTCGGTAAGGGAAGCGACTTAGGGCTGCGGCGGCGTTGGGAGAAGTTTCCACACCTCCTGTCTCACTATTGCGCGGATAGTCTCGCGTAGGCTGTCGGCCAGGATCCGCGGGCTGTCGAAATTCTTCGCATTGCCCGCACCAACAAAGTAGCTGTCATACTCCTTAGCACGCATTTTGAGTGCCTTCTAAATTGGGTTGGCTTCAGCCGAAAGATAAAATTGTGCTCTGCACAATTTTATCTGCACAATTTTATCTTTCGGCGCTAGTGTTTCTTGATCCGCCCATTGAAATCAAAAACATTGTAGATCGAAAAGGATTATTCTAGGCCAGTTGACGCGAGGTTCCAAACGCTCTTATCCGAATGAGATAACCTGGGCGGCATAAAAAGAAAGAATAAAATACGCGCTTCCCTTCGCATACAAATAACACACACAAGACTAGCCGGGGGTAAAAGCAAAACATAAATAAACAAACCCAATGTACGTTCGTGGGAATATGCTTGCTGCTTGCGTCTTTGTTTTTCTTCTTTCGTGTGTGTGCAGCCATCCTTGAGTATTTTGGCCTTGATAATACAAAAGTTAAGTTTGTTTTTTTGTTTATTTTCAGTAACCAAAATTTCTAATAGGCTGCTTAGAAGTGGCGTAGTGTTGTGAGGTGCGAAATTTAGCGAGCACGAGGGCATTTTATGTACATTCGCTCGTGCTTTGCCCGTGTGTACATTGCAATTGCTTTTGGTGTTTGCTTTTAGCTTCTCTTACATGTGCGCTGCTTCTTGTGTGTGTCGTAGCGTCGCCACTGCAAAGTAAGCGTTCCATGATTTTTGATAAGGGGCGTTCAACAGCTGCAGATTAGTTGAGTGGTGAATTAATGTATGAAATAATATAGGCCAAGCGAGTGCAATTTTCGCTCACTCGCGCCCTTTTTGCCCGTAAGTACGTTATGAATGCTTCCAGGGCGTGTACCCTCCCCTTAGTGTGTCTAGTAGCATTTACGGCACAACAAAGTATAAACGTAGTTCAAGCACGTTGAGGTTAGGCAAGCGGCAGAGTATTGTCAACGAAATTATTTAGACATGACGAGGGCATTCTCAGGTCGTTGAATAGGTTACTCGTGGGTGAATTATGCATAACGCTGGGGCTTTTCATTTTTCTCCCTCGGTTATGTTCTCCTACACGTGTCTATAGTTGCTCTAAAGTAAAGTTGTAGCGTTTTCTGATTTTAATGGGCGCAGCTCAAGCACCTGCAGATTTGTAAACTGGCAGAGTATAATGAGGGATAATATTATTCCTGAAAGAGTGCATTCTGGGTTCATTCGTTCGAACACTGACTGTGAGATTGTCGCGGTTCCTTGGAGAGATCTCGTTTGCCTTCTCTGGCGTACCTGCTGCTACATGTGTCTCTCATTGGTTCCAGAGTACAATTTCTATGCTCGCTAGTTTCCTATAATCTGAGTTGTAGTCAAGAGCCGGAGTATTGTCAGGGGCAATATTTAAGAAGGAAGAGTGCATTCTAATCTCAATTGCAAGCACCTTGCCCGTGAGGGAAGTAGGCTTGCCTCTGGGGCCTTCGTTTATCTTCTGTCGCGTGTACGCAACTACTAATGCGTGTGGTCGTGTTGAAGTACAATGATTGCGTTTGGTAGAATTCTATAAGCGGAGTTGAAGCCCCTACATCCTAGTGAAGGCGCCTTTGAATTCGGTGAGATAATTTTTAGCAAGGACGAGTGCAGTACAAGCTCATACGCAGGCGCCTTGCTCGTAAATACACTATGTTTGCTTCCGGAGCCTTAGTTTTCTTGTCGAATGCGCTGCTACTAGCGTGTGTCGTCGCATGGAGAGTAAAACTGTGCACTTATTCGTTTCTTAAATTGGGAGTAAAGCATCCACATAAAGTAAAGAGCTCGAGTATTGTAAGAGATAATAAGTAGCCAGAAAGAGTTCATTCTCAGCTCATTGAAATGATTTGCCCGTCAGCACATTATGCTTCATTCTTTTCTTAAGTCGCTTGAGCGCTGGTACTGGTGGGTGACGTCGCTTTCAGGGACCAATTCTTGAATTCGGTGGTTTTCTATTAGCGGAGTTTAACATTTGCTGCTTACTGAATAGGGCAATTAGTTCTAGCAATATTATTAGGCCAGGACGTGCGCATTCTCAGCTCGTTCGAGCGATATGGTTGTGAGTATATTATGATTGATTCTCGAGCTTTCGTTTTTTTTCTTTGACGTATGTGCTGCTACTAATGTGTGTCGTCACCTCTAGGTACCACAGTTGGGATCCTTGGTTTCTTATTCGCGGAGTTCAAGCAGCTGCAGCTTAGTAAGGTGCGGAAGCAAACTGAGGAATAATATTTAGCGAGGAAGAGTCATTCTCAGTAAATTGCGAGGGCATTCCCTATGAGTACATTAGGCTTGTTTCTGGGGCCTTTTGGTTTTTGTTGGTCATATTGGGGCCTTTCGTTTGGTCAGTAGTGTGCGTGGTCATTGTTAAGATTACAATTGTTTCGGTTGGTGGTTTTGTAAATGCAGTTCAAGCTACTGCAGCTTAGTAAAATGGCGGAGTATGGTGACAGATAATGTTTAGTCAGGAAGGGTGCACTTTTATCACAATGAAGTGCCTTGCCTTTTAGTTCATTGGCGTATTCCTGGGCCCGCTGGTTTTCTTCTGTAGCTTGAGCGCTATTAGTCTGCGTCGTAGCGTTCATGGTCGGTACCACTGTTGTGTTCGCAGGTTTTCTATAAACTTTTTATTCGCCTGCAGCGTACTGAAGTAGCCAAGTATTGCGGCGAAATATATTCAGTTTGAAAACGTGTATTCTCGGCTTATTCAGGCGAGCCTCGCCCGTGAGTAGACTATGCTTGCTTCTTGGACCTTCGTCTTTATGCTGTCGCGTGTGTGCTGCTACTAATGTATTTAGTCGTGTCCACAGACCAATGGTTGCGTTGGCTTGTTTTCTGTAGTCTGAGTTCAAGATCCTGCACCTCATTGAGGTGGGCCAGTATGGTGACGGATAATATGCAGCCGGAAAGGTTGAGTTCTCAGTTCAATCATGCAGTGCTTGCCCCTTAGTACAGTATGCTTTCTTCTGGTATTTTGTTTTCTTCTCTCGGGTGTTGTATTCTAATTGTGTATGTCTTCGCTTTGAGAGCACATTTGATGCCTTTGCCAGTTTTTTATGAGCAGAGTTATGGCAAATTCAGCTTAGTAAATTGCGGAGTATAGTGAGGGATACAATTAAGCCAGCATGAATGCATTATCGATCATTCCTGCAGGTTTTGACTGTGTGTTAGATTATGGTTGTATCAAGGGACGTTGTATTTCTTTACAACGTATCTGCTCGTACTTGCTTGTGTGATCACTTCCAGAGTACAATTGTGGTGCCATGCTTCTCTTTTATAAGCGGAGTTCAAGCACCTGCAGAGTAGTAAAGTGCGGAGTTTTCTGAGGAATATAACTTACCCATTAGGAGTGCGTTCTCGGCTTATTTCCGAGACTATCCCGTGAGTATATTATTCCTGCATCTGTGTCCTTCGTTTTTCTTCTTTGAAGTATCTGCTGCAACTAGCGTGTATCATCTCATTGGGAGGGCAATTTGGACGTTCGCTGATTAACTTTAAGCGGAATTCAAGCAACTGAAGCCTAATATAGTGCGTGGTAAGTGACAGGGATAATATTTATCCAGGTAAGTGCAATATCAGCACATTCAAGCGCCTTGCCTGTTGAGTACATTATGCTTGCTTCGGGGACTTTCGTTCTTCTCGCAAATGGCCGCTTCACAAAGGTGTTTGGTTGCATCAGGAACGCAATTATTTTGTTCGCTGATCTTTTTGCAGGCGCTGTTGAAGTACAAGCACCTTAGTGGAGCGGGCAAATATTCTGAAAGATAATATTTACCCAGAAACGGTTCATTCTCTGCTAACTCCACCACGCCTTGACGTCAGTACACTACGCCGGCGTCTCGGACATTCGTGTTCCTTATTTCGGAAGTGCGATTACAATGGTGTCAGTCGTCGCATCCAGAAAACAAGTTGTTGCGTTCGGTGCTTTTCTATGGCCGGAGTTCAAGGACTTGGCTAATTTGCGGAGCTAAGTGAGGGATAACGTTCAGGTCGGAAGAGTGCCTTTATCGGCTCAATCATGCACGCCTTGACCGTGAGTAAATTATTCTTGCTTGTAAATACTTTGTTTTCCTTCAGAAGCATATATGCTGCATCGTGTGTATGGCATTCCTCTCAGATTACAATTGTTGGCCTCGCTAGTTTTTTAGAAGTTGTATTGAAGAATTTGCCGCTTTTTAAAGTGGCGGACTATTGAGACTGAAAATATTTAGCAAGGAAGATTGGGTTCTCAGCTCTCACGCGCCTTTACTGTGTGTTGATTTTCTGCTCTCTTGTGTGCTCTTTTAATTGGTGTTTTCTTTCCAGAGCACAAGTGTTGAGTTCACTGTTTTTATGAACTGAGTTCAAGCACCTGGAGCTTAGCAAATTATCGGAGAAATGTGAGGGATATTTCTCACCCGGCAAGAGTGCATGATCTGGCCATGCGTGCAGACGTGAACCGTGAGTATATATGGTTCCTACAAGAACCGTTTTTCTTACCAACCGTATCTGCGGCTTCTTGTGTGCGTTATACCTTCCATTTTATATATTGCTCACTTGCGTATTTCCTATAGGTGGAGTTGAAGCCCTCAAATCTTAGTAAAGGGAAGAATATTCTGAGGGATAATATTTAGCTAGGAAGAGTGCATTTTCAGTTGCATTGCAGGCGCCTTGCCGATGAGTACATAATGCTTGCTTCTGGGGCCTTTATTTTTCTCCTGCCGCGAATAGCCTTCTATTAGGGTGTATCGCCGCCTTCAGTGTGCATTTATTAATTTTGCTTCTTCTGTACAAACGGAGTTGAAGCAACTCAGTCTTCATGATGTGCTTGAAAAACGTGAGGGATAATATCTATCGAGATGAGTGCAATATCAGCTCATTCAACTGCGTTGCCCGTGAGTTTATTATGCTTGCGTCGGGGGCTTTCGTTTTATTCTCTCGTGTGTGTGCTTTACCAGTGTGTGTGGGTGTGTGTTCTTGTTCAGAGTACAATTGTTGGTTTTGTAGGTTTTCTATAGGGGATTTCAAGTTCCCGAAGTATAATGAAGTGCGGCAGAATTAAGGGGGACATTATTTAGCCAGCAAGAGGGCATTTCGAGGTCATTTAAAGGCCTTAACCGTTAGAATATGAGGCTTTTTACTCTGGCTTTAGTTATTCTTCTGTCGCGTGCGCACAGCTGCGACTGTGTGTCAAATCGCTCCCGTACAATTGTCGCATTCGCTGGTTTTCTATAAGTGGCGTTCAAGCTGCTGCAGCTAAGTTAAGTGACTAAGTTGTGAGGGTTATTATTTAGCTAGTAAAAGATCATTCTCTGCTCATTTGCTCCCGCCTTGCTCGTCAGTACATTATGCCTGCTTCTGAAATTTTTGCTTTTTCGCCCGTCGGGTGTCCTATTCTGAAAGGATGTGTTCGCACCCAGAGCAGAATTGTTGCTTTTGGTGATTTGTAAGGGAGTTCAAACGCCTGCAGCTTGTACGATGTGCTGGAGTATAAGGTACGTTATATTTGCTCTTGAAGTGTGCCTTGTGAGCTCTTTCGCGTTCGCCTTGCCCCTGAATAATATATGCTTTCTTCCCGGTACTTCAATATTTTCACCAGCGAATGGGCGGCTGCTTGCGTCATCGTGACCGGAGTACAATTGTTTCCTTGACTTCCTTCCTATAAGTACGCTGAATGCACCTGCGGCTTAATAAAGGGACGGATTATTGTGAGGTGCATTATGTAACAATTAAAGTGCTTTCTTAGCTGCTTTTTGCGCACCTTGCCGTCGTGTGTAATAGGATGGCTTGGGAGGCCATTGTTTTTGGTCGCGAAAGCTACACTACGCTGCCTCTGGCAGTCTTGGATGAGTGACCAGTTTTAACCTTGAGAGCTACAGGTCAAGCCACACCGCCTTCCGCAAGCACCCTGCACGGAGCAGGGGCAGATGGCAGGGGAAAATAGGCGCCAAGGAAGAAAAGAAGCAGGAGGCAACCGAGACATTCACCGGGTCCGTGTCGCCACCTTGAGGAGGGAGTGCAGGAGGCCGCTGCCACTGCCATAAGCCCGCTATGAAGGAACACCAGGAGGCTACGTGCAGAGCAGTCCCGTGTGCGATGGAGGACTACAAAAATCCTGTGGTGGCTGCTCGCACAGCGACAGGGGACATTTTACTTTCACCTATGTTCAACCGCAGCTCACCCATAGCGTTATTTTGTTTCGTGTTTGCTCTGCTACTGGTGTGTGTTGAAGCGTTCGCAGGGAAGTTGTTGCGTTCGCTTGTTTTGTAAAAGCGCCGGCAGCATAGAGAAGAGGCAGAGCGGATAACATGTAGCCAGAACGAGTGCAGTCTCGGCTCATTTGTCAACGGCTTGCCCGTTAGTGAATTATGCTTGCTTGAGGGATTTCTTGAGTGTGCTGTTCTAAGAGTCTCTCGTCGCATCCACAGCACGATTCATCTGTTCGCTGGAATTCTATAGGCAGAGTTCGACCACCTGCTTCTTAGTAAATTTGCTGAGTATGATGAGAGAACATGGTCACAGGGTTTAGAGGCACAAAAAAATGCGGACACTATAGGAGAAAAAACAACCAAGACAAACGAAGCGCCACTTCAAACTAAATTTTAATAAAGAAACACCTGGCCTTTATATGTTATCCGAACATGACGTCACCACTGTGTTCGCTTATTAGGAATTCAATCTGTTGCTGAAAGGGCAACAGATGGTTTGCTGATGCACTCGTTACCCGCTTTTTCGGTTAAGAACTCTTCCATATTTTTCGGTTCAGCCTATCGCTAGCCGTGCGCAGAAATCTTGTCTGGTCCAACCATGGTACACACTTGCATTGCTTACAGTGGTTAGACATGTGCCCTCCAGCTTTGTTATGCACACACCCCATGGCTAGCGATAGGCTTGAAAGGGAAATTATGGAAGCGTTCTAATCGAAAAATCGGGTAAGGAGTGGAACAGCAAGCCATCTGTTGCCCTTTCCGCGACAGAGATTGAATTCCTAATGAGCGAACACAGTGGTGACATCATGTTTGGATAACATATAAATGTCGGGTGTTTCTTTAGTAAATTTTAGTTGGAAGTGGCGCTTAGTTTGTGTTGGATGTTTTTTCTCTTCTAGTGTCCGCGTTTTTTTGCACATTTAAACCCTGTGATCATGTCGAACCAAGTGGCCCACATTAAGCTACTGCTAGTCGAGAGAACGTTTAGTAGACAAGACTACAGTACCTGCTCATTCGTGCACGCGTCGTCCGTAAAAAATAATGTTTCCTTCAAGGGACTTTGTTTTTCCTAACAACTGTATGTGCTGATACTTGTGAGTGTCAACGCATCCAGAGGACAATTGCTGGACTCGCTTGTTTCCTAGAGGCGCAGTACAAGCACATGCAGCTTTGTAAAGACCCTGAGTGTTGCGAGGAATAGTATTATTTCTGTAGGAGTGCATTCTCAGCTCATCTGCGCACAACTTGCCCGTCAGCATAGTATGCTTGCTTCTTTACCCTTAGTTTTTCTTCTGTTGGGCGTGCGCCGCTGCAACTGTGGGTTGTCGTGTTCAGAGTAGAACTGTTGCGTTTGATGCTTTATTATAGGCGGACCTCAAGTACCAGCAGCTTAGGTAGATGGTAAAATATTGAGAGATAACATGTTTAGGCAGAGTGGTTGTATCCTAAGCTCATTGAAACTTGCCCGTGCGTACATTAGGCTTGCTCCTTGGGCCATCGGATTTCTTAATTCACGTGTGCGCTGCTACTAGTTTGAGTCGAAGGATTACAATACAGGTGCCGCGTTCGCTGGTTTTCTCTAAGCGGAGATCGAGCACCTGAAGCTTGGAAAATTGGCGAAGTATTGTGGGAGATGATATTTTGCAATGAAAAGTGCATTCTGTGTTGATTCTCTGCCGCCTTGATATTGCGTTGGTGGTATGCTTTTAACTCGTTATTTTTTTTTCTGGCATGAGCACACCTAATAGCGTGTGTCCTCGCGCACAGAATACAATGGTCGCGTTCGCTGGTTTTTATGAGCAGAGTTCAAACATATACTGCTTAGTAAAGTGACAGAAAGTTGTGAGGGACTACCTTTGGCCAGGAACAGAAGATTTCATTCAGTGCTATTATGCGCCTGCCTTGCCCGGGAGTACGGTGTGCTTGCTTCTAGGGCCTTGGTTTTTCTTCTCTCGCGTATGCTTTACTGCTTGCCTGTGTCGTCGCGTTTAGAGTACAATTGTTGCGTTCGATGATTATCTATAAGAAGAATCAGAACTTGTAGTAAAACCTCCCATACAGTACTTGCTGCTTTTTATGGTAGTGAGGTATTTAAAGAGATATTTACCCATAAAGAGCGTTTTGTGCTCATTCGCATTCTCCTTGTTCGTGATAAAATATTCTTGCTCCTGGAGAATTTGCCTGTGTTATATCGCGCTTGCTCTGCTTCCGATGTGGGTTCTCGCGTCCAGAACACACCTGTAGTGCTTTCTTGTTTCCTATGAGCCAGTTGAAGCTTTAAAAGTGGTGGAGTACTGTGAGTGACAAATTTACCCTAGCCACGAAGGATAAATTTCTCTATCATTCGCTCCCGCCTTCCCGTGGGTAGATGATGCTTTCTTCTAGGACTACGGTTTTCTTCTCTGTTGTAGGCGCTGCTACTAATGTGTGTCGTCGCATCCATGGTACAGTTTTTGGTTTCTCTGGTTTTTTTGTAATCAGAGTAGATAAATCTCCACTTAACTATGGGTGATGGTTCCAAAGGATAGGGCTTTCTCTGATCACTCGCGCGCTCCTTGCACGTCAGCGCATTATGCTCCAATCTTTTACTTTTGTTTTCCTTCTCTCGTGTCTGCGCTTCTACTAGTCTGTTTCGTCGCTTCCAGAGTGCAAGTATTGCATTCGCTGGTTCTCTATAGGGGGCGTTTGAGCACGTGGAGCTCCTTAAAGGTGCGGACTGTGGTGAGTGAGGAAATTTAGCCAGGAAAACAGCGTTTTTTTCTAAATCGCACGCGCGTAACCAGTGGATACATTTAACTTGCTTCTAATAGCTTCACTTTCCTGTCTCGCGTAGGCGCTTGTTCTAGTGTGTGTAGTCGCATGCAGAGTACAACTGTTGAGTTGATTCGTTCCCTATAGGTGGAGTTCAAACACCTGCTGCTTTGTAACGTGCTAGAGTGGTGTGAATTATAAGATATAGCCTGGAATAGCACACAATCGGCATATTTGCGTGTGCCTTGCCCGTGAGTACTTTGAGCTTGCTTCAGGTGCCTTTGTTTTCCTTCCATTGCGTGTGCAAGGCTACAAGAGGGTGTCGTCGCATTCAGAGTACAACTGCTGCTGAGCGAAATTCAAGAACCTGCATCTTAGTCAATTTGTGGAGTATGGTGAGGGAAAATATTCAGAATGGCAGAGTGCATTCTCTGCTTACCGAAGTGCAGTGCCCTTAAGGACACTAGGCTTGCTTCCGGTGCCTTCGTTTATCTTCTCTCGAGGGTTCGCTGCTACAAGCGTGTGTCGTCGCACCCAGAGAATATTTGTAACGTTTGCTGGTTCTGTAAAATCGAAGTTCATCCATCTACGGCTTAGTATAGTGCCCAAGTATTGTTAGGTATAATATCTAGCTAGGAATACTGCATTCTCCGCTCAAAAGAGCGGCTTCCCCATAAGTACATTATGATTACTTTGGGACCTTCGTTTTAAAGCGAAGGTTTGTGCCTGTACCAGCCAGTGGTTCTTTCGTGTTGTGCAGAACAAGGAACCCCCAACACAAACAGTGGCGGAGGCGTGGTGGAGGTGGAGGAGGAGGGCTTTCGTGTTGTGCAGAACAAGGAACCGGCGGGCCCCCAACACAAACAGGCGTGGTGGCGGAGCACCGGAGCTGGGCGTGTTACCCAGTCCCCGCGCAGGGACCGGCGGCCGCGGTCGTCTGCTTCAACACAAACAGTGGCGGAGGCGTGGTGGGGGGGAGGAAGGAGGGCGTTCACTCATGGACCACCGTCAAGCTGGCGCGGCGAATGGTTACCCAGGTTTCCCCGCGCAGGTAATTGCTCACACCGGCGGCCGCGGTCGTCTGCTTCAAACACACGGAGGCGGCGGAGCACCGTGAAGCTGGCTCGGCGAATTGTTACCCAGCTTTCCCCGCGCAGGTAATTGCTCACACCGGCGGGCGCGGTCGTCTGCTTCAACACAAACAGTGGCGGAGGCGTGGTGGGGGGGAGGAAGGAGGGCGTACACTCACGGAGCACCGTGAAGCTGGCGCGGCGAATGGTTGGTCCCCGCGCAGGTATTGCCCACCGGCGGGCGCGGTCGTCTGTTCCCCGCGCAGGTAATTGGGCTCCCCGCGCTCACACCCGGTCCCCGCGCAGGTAATTGCTCACACCGGCGGGCGCGGAGGCGTCACGGAGCACCGTCTGCGAATGGTTCCCCGCGCAGGTAATTGCTCACACCGGCAGGCGCGGTCGTCTGCTTCAGCGTCTATTGCTTTGGGCCGGTTTTTCGTTCATCGCCTGGGGAGGTGGAGGGCGCTTTGAAGGCGAGACATGAAACAAGAGTGACGGGTGGCAGTGATAGTGAAGAAACATTAGCGCTCAGGCCGTCCTTCCAATCAGCCTTCGAAAAACGTTGTTCGCCTTTTTTGTTCCGCGGACGCACATTTGTGAGGTATGCCACGCACGCGAATCCCAGGTAACGGCTGGAAAGTGAGGGGGGGTGGCGGGCGAGAGCGCTTTTTGCCACGAATTCTAGGTAACGGCTGACAGAAACTGTGGTTTCACTTATTTTAAAGCCACGTGTGTGAATTCCAGTTTCGCTGCACGGACAATTGCGATGGGTGCTGTTTGAAGCTTTGGTTTCAAACTGCCTTTACAGATCCTCGTCAGTTTTGTGGCCTCAGTTAAATTCTTAGGGTTTGGGTCGGCACTCCGCCTTTTTTAACTTGAACATCGACTTAGAATCAGAGGCCTCCCGTTCCCGCACGTCAATATTTTCCACTCTCGAGATCCCCTGGCGATGGAGGCTTGGACTCGCAGCTGAAAAACAGAAACCCTCCCGAATGACCCAATACCGCATATTGGAATTTGAAATTCCCGAGAAGATGGTTCAGATATATTTGGCATCTTAAATTCGTCCAATAAAAGTTTGTTTTTTTAGCCCGCTTGGTAAATTGCCTTTCGTCGATTATCCGTTTTATCATTGTTTTCTTGCACCTCGAATACTAGTACAACAAAAAAATATATTCGTCTAATTTCAGCTCATTTGGAATAAGTCAACGTTCTCGTGTTCGTGCGTTCTTGAATTTTGTTTAAAAATTTGCTGATTTGGCTAAATTTACTTTTAAGCTTTGGTATACAAGACAGAAAACTTTGGTGATAATATGTAGTTCTTTTCGGCAATCGTTCGTAGTTGTGAAGGTTTACATTCTGGGCGGAGTTATTAAAACTGATGGATTTGTTTTTTCCTCTCTTCAGTATTAGCACCACTGTGATATTCCGCGGAAGCTTTATTTTTTCATCTTGCTAGCGGGGCTTCATAACGAAATTTTCTTGACCTCGCTCGTTGAACTGGATTGCTGACGCCAATACAGTAAGAAAACTTCGGAGTCCTCGGCCTGCATCTAGGCATTTATAAAATCTGTGTTTGAAGTGGGGTTCAAATACGTCCTTGGTTATAGTATTGATAAAGCCCCACTTATTTATATGTCGCCTGCCCTGTACAGTTACCGTTCGGACACAGCAGCAGGTCTACTAACAATAAAAGGATCCACACATGTGATATAGAGTCCATTGTAGCTATGGTCAGACAAATACAGCTGGAATGGCCACATCCCTCTGTGCTTTCCTCATCGCTAGAGCGTAATTTTACTATTTCATGCTCCTTCCAACAAGTGAGTATTTTCGGTCCTAAAGAAAGAATGATTAAAAAAAGAATGTTGACCGAGCTCTAGACGTAGAAACGCGGCACGCAAGTAGTTTAGCACAACCTGCGGCCACCTATCTTTTGTAAAATGAGTATTCATGGATGACAAACAAAAAAACATGTTTGAAACGCCAAAAGGTTTATGACTTCCAACTTTTATCTTTTCGATGCTGGTACAACTGTAAGCATTCGTTGTTCTACTTCTTCCCTTTAAGGGAAGGAGTACTCGCTCCAGAAAATTCAGACTATTGATTTTCCGTAGTTATAAACACTCTGTCTAAATATCAAGTACTGCTGCTGGTGTGCGTCTAAGTTTTCCCTATTTCTGTTCTATTTTCTAGGCCGAATTTGGAAAATGACTTTGTTCAGGCACTTATTGTGATGTGTCATGTCAAAATTGACTGCTGTAGGAACTGGTTAGGATGCCTACCACCTTTATTCTCAAGCTTTATGACACGAAGGGCCTGTAAAATTTCTCAGTATGATAAATTATATGAATAAAATGCAGGTTTTTATTAGTGTGGAGTACATACGAATTATTGGCAACACTTCAGAAAGCTGGAACGCCAGCAAATGAATCTTGTTGACAACATAACACCTATAGGTGTAACAGCAAATGCGCCGAAAGAAATTTGGGGATTTTGAATCAGGGGATACTTCGACTTTCGTCCAAAGCTAACATAGTCGGCCATGCCAAAATTCGTTTCACCCTGACCACTCAGATAGAGTGCAAACATGAACCCTCACAGCAGTATTAGGCTTGTCCCTCGCTAGAGCCAAGTGTTTTCGTTGGTGACGCCGGATAATGCCAAGGTCTCGACAATGTGTTATTTCTTGTCTTGCTCTTTTTATTACAGAGTGTAAACTCACAAGGTACATCACCGCATTGTTTGAGCGGCTTCTACATTAAATACAATTCCGTTGTGTAAGGGGAAACAACTGCTCCTGTCAGAGAGGGTAAACCAAACGGCCGCCGCAAGGGGCACTTCGTTCATGTGGGTAGTTATTGTATTGTTTGGGCAGTTTTTGTGGCTTTGGGCTTTCATGCATTTATCTACGCCGGCGATATAGCACTTTTCTCAGCAGAGTCGCATATTCAATAAATATTTGGACAGATTTTTATACAGTATTGATATGTCTGTAATTGTCCGTCATACTCATTAGAGTTCTTTCCAATCTTTACAGCAGTCATCAACCTATCTTTGTGCAAATATCTGAGTTGTAAATGTTCCTAAAATATGTGGTTGGTTTCATTTACAGCCTTCTCTACTTAGGCCCACCTATTCCAATTGCATCTGTTTAAACGGCACGTGCAGTTCGAATGTTGGAGGCACGCCATGAATGAAGGATATACTGGAACTCACTTCTGATGCACCGAGTCTTGTCGCCTTATTTGAGACATCACCCCCGGGATTTAGGATCACGCGCCACCGATACCTCATGGAGCCATCTCCCGGCGCTTCGCTCGTCCGGGCGTAACTTAAGGGCGCAAAAACAAACGGCCACCGTTTGATAAAGGAGAGAGCTAGCGAAATAAAACGCGGGATATCCGTAGCATGGCTCCGGAGCACGGTGTGGCCAAATGTTAGGCTTGTACGACTAAGGTACGAGCTTGCCAGGACGCCTAACTTTTTCTGAAGCTGCCTATGAGAACAGGCTGGATTTCAGGCCGTTCCGCGTTGGATAACACAAAATTGTGGAGCCCAGAAAAAAGATTCTAAAAAGAACTCTCGGTTTTCAGTAGTTCAGTTTGAAGGCTACAAACCATTTTTTGTAGATTTCATGCAATGTTGCTTGCGTAGCTTACCTGCAACACTTTCAATGGCTAGGGTGAGGCGTATTGCCACAAGCTTCCAAAAACTGACGTTAGGTGCCGCCCCTCCTTTTTTCTGCAAGGAGTGTAGAGGAGAACCCGCTGCTCCCTTTTCGCTCCGCTGAATTCGTCGAATTGCGAACTTAAAAAGAGAAGGGTGAAAATTGATGCGCCCACCCCGCACCAAAATTTGCTTCGACACGCTCCTTCAGCAGGAAGGTTGCGTACCCACTTTGCCACATGCGCTGTCAACACATCCACAAATTGCGCTTTTCCGAAGCTGATTTACAACCTAGTTTTACAACAGTCACACCCATCGTCACGCACTCGCAAATTGCCGCCTAGAAAGTATGTTTTCTTGATGAAATCAAATCAGCCAGGCAACAATAAACTGAAGCGAAGCACCATTATGGTAGGCCTTTGTAAACAGGATGCTGTAAATAATATTTGAACAGTTTACTGAGTCTAAGGTAGCGCGTAAGAATATAGTGTGTGATTGTTTATTATAATATTCAAATTATTGTTCCTAATTATTTTATTACGTACGTGAAAAACGTTACTTCCCCGAAAACGAAGATACGGCACCCAAAAATCACGAAAACCAGATTATTTTCGAATATTTTGTAATGCTAGATTTTGGTTTGACGATGAGCCTGATGTAACAATCCTTGATTTTATGCCATATTTCCCGTTTGCATAAACTCGTCTGGTGTTTACAGCGAAGCAATTGAATGTCGAAGGCGGTCAACTCACGAACGTAATAGAAGAGATCTTTAGAACAGCTGGGTTCAAGAGTGACGGCTTTCTGTATTTTACTCAGCAGCTTCGGACTCCCATGGCTCACTCCCTGCTTATACATTGCGCTGTAATCACGGGCATTTAACGTTTCGCGAAAACACGTGCTCTGTCGCTCCCTTCGTTTGTTTTGCCGTACCCTGTACTCGTATACTTTACACGTAAACCTAATAATAATATATGTGCTAAAAACAGCACTGACTGCTACTGACGGTAACCGAAAATCCATCGTCAGGAGTCCCCCATCGGAATGTGTTGTGTGAGCAAATCTAAGCATGCCAATCTGGTTTAAAGAAGGAGAATATCATTAGCCGAGTACTCAAGACTGGGGTTCGTTGTTGCACCTCTCAGTAAGATGGGATCGGTAGCCACTTGTTCTTGAAAGAAGCCGCAGAGATTCACGTCAGTTTCAATTAACGTTTACGGTATAAATTAGGCAATTAGGAACTGGTGCGCTGTTTGCCTGTTTATGCCTGTTAATTTTTTTTGGTCACAAAAAACTAATAATGCGTGTGCTCTAAACGGCTGAGTGACGTCTACCGTATATTTGTACGAAAAGTTTCAGTACAGGGCGTTCGGGTACAGTGATTTTCTGTGGAGAGATCTTTCGGTACGCGAATATATTGGTAAACTACCGTTTATGCACACAGAGGTTCCAGCAGAGGAATGATTAACTTCCAAGCTCCTTCTGAACTATTTCCACCCATTTCACCTGGGATTATATTATTATTTTTTTACTCAATATAACCATTTTTGTATTATTCAGGATCAATTTCTTCTTTAATTATTCAAGTCTGGTCGTTCCGATGTCGACCACAATTTGTTTCATGTTTTTTTAATGTCTCCAACAGTATATTTTTTTGAAATATTTTTTTAATTCTGCATGTAGCAATTTTTTATGTACACAATCCGAGATTGAAGTTGAGAATCCCTGTTGTTATATACAGCTTGTGTGTTCAACTGCTGCACATCTGTTAACTGCCCTTAAAGTCTTACCGATAAGCATAAGCAGTTTTCTAATATTTGACAACGGAATTGCTTATAGATACACCTATCAAAACACTTTTTAATTGAATGTGCCCGCTAATACAATAATATTTAGAACGCTAATTTTTATATTTTGATTTGATTTATGTTTTGGCGGATCAACCCGTTAGTGCGCGCGTGGGTGTGCTCATGCACGCGTGCGTGCGTATTGCATGAAGAGGACTTTGTGTGTGCGCATGTAGAATTGAGCCCTAAAAACAGTGGTACTATATCTTTCCGTACCGGTGTGAGGCTCCCGTAACCACAAGCCGGCTTGAGCATTAAGGGGCGCTGACTTTTTGCTCCTGCTGTTTTTTCTTCCGCTACCTGTCCGCTTTGATTCCTTATTTTGAGTCATTTACCGTCCTATCAACTTCTGTAAGGCCGATGTGCGCTTCAGAAAGAAAAAAAAAGCATGGATATTTTTTTGTAAACCCAATCACGAATTTTCCCACTTGTCGAATCGGCGGCCAGCCTGTCACGATTGTTCCCCTAGTGCTAACCGGAATACGACGGGCTTATACCGGGCACAACGGGCGACTAGAGATATTTCTTCTCACTAGCTCGCGCCGTAAACGTTAGCGGCTCCAGCGCTTGTTACCTCCAAAACGATGAGACAGTTTGCTACGTCACTGGGTACAAAAAAGAGAGAAAGGGGACTTTTTCTGCTCCTACCACTGCCAGACCCTAGCAACTAATCGCCACACCAACGGTCCAGGAAGGAGCCCATTTGATTTCATTTAATGAATCCATGTATTTCAATCACCTAAATGTTTTTGGATGGCACAAGCACCTAGTGACACTCCTTGCTATTTTACATCGACCTCAGTCTGGTATCTACATCAGTTGCGTCACAAAATGTCAGTTGACGATATTATAAACGTGTATAAAATGGGTGGGTTCGGTCAAGTTTGCAGATTCGTATGATAAATGTGCCTAAGGTATATAACATGGTTAAAATGTCTCTCAAAACTTGGGTATGCGTTTGTAAAAACAAAAAAAAAATCGTAAAAACATCACATGCTCCTCAGCCGGTATCGGGTACAGTCGGTTCAGCGTCTCACTACGGACGATTAGGAACACTGTGGGAAAACATGTTTGAAAGCTTACGTGTGCCTCTCCAAGACCCCAGTATTGCAGTAGGGTCGTAAAATGTTTGCATAAAATCACATAGAATTAGGGATAAACCTAATGTCTTTTTTTTATGCTGTACTTTCTTTTTCATTCTCCTAAGACTGTGCCAAGATCATAACAATGGCCCAGCTGTCCCTCGCCTTTTTCTTTGCTGTGTGCAAATGTTTTCCATTCTGAAAACCGTTGCCGCTGCTCAGCTGCGACGCCCATCATCCTCAGATGTTCTCGTGCTCTGGGCACCGTGGGGTGATTTTTGTAAGCGTTCACGCGGTTTTGCGGGTCAACGTGGACGGAGTCGTACTGACTACTGGCTGCTGTTGCCTTGCAAACTCCTGCAACATCCCTCCCTCCCCCCAAATGCGACGACCGGGCCTGTCGCATTCCTTTCAGCTTCCCCCTCTTCCTACCTAACCACTCCGCTTCCATAAAGAGAATTGTTAACTACCACATGCTATTTCGTATTCCTGGGAGTGGGGACGCTCCATATTGGTCCGGAACAGTGCGGCAGCTGATGCCTTTAGTTCCCCTTGTATGCTGCCTGTGTCGATGGCCAGCCCTCTTAGGTCGTCAGCTAGCCGTTTTAGCGCGTTATCGGTTCCAGTGCAACGGGCAAGGTGTTTCCGTTCCAGTCAGGTCGAAAGCTCTCGTGGTTTTTGAATTGTGTTTAAATGATGCGTTAGTAAGGCAATACGAAAGAAACTACACTCCTAAGCATATGACCGGGCCTAACAGTGATTTAGGGCGAAAAATTACCAAAAAGCTATATCTGTATATTAATGTCCACATGCTACGTGGTCTGGGCCACCATGGTAACAAAGAAAACTACACGTGAAAGCTAACCCGAAAATAGCGCAGAGAATATTATTGGAGAAACAGGTTGGTAGTATAAATATAAATTTAATAAACATGTAAATAAAAAAGGCTAAATGAATAGCCGTTTCATCAAACCCTCTTTCACACTCATGTATACCTTAGTATTATCTGACTCGCTACATTTAAAATCTGCTCGCTCGGTATATTCTTGATAGTAACGTTGATATCTAGGTTGTCTGCTCAGACAACTTTAGCCATGTGGTCTGAAACACGTCGGTGGGACTACTGGAAGGCCTTTACTGCCGTTCGCGGGTGCATTCGTCTCGGGTCTGGTCAACATAAACGGTAGATATCACATGTTTTCTTACTTTAATTATTACCCGGCATGGTGGCTCAGGGGCTAAGGCATTGTGCACCAGCGCGCGAGGACGCGGTTTAGTGCCTGGCCATGGCGGTCGCTTTTCTGATGCAGGCGAAACTCGAAAACGCCCCATTGTAGAAGATTTCGGTACACGTTAAACAACCCCAGGCGGTAAAACTTAATCCCGACCCCTCCAATACAGCGCGTCTCATTGCCTGCGTTGCGTCGGCGCATTAAACCATACAACCAATCCCTTTAATTAACGCCGTTAGTAAAAAACGCACGATATGAAAACAAGCATAGACAAATAAAACATGTAGTTTAAAAGGTAACGTACTCGAACATAAAAAAATGGTTATTTGGTAGAGATCCTTTTTTCCTACCTCGCAGCCGGGAATCTTTATTGGGGAATATTTTTTCCTGGGCCATTTTTTGTGCACCAAAAATGATGTGTGTCCGTAAAACAGGAGACTTCGCGAAAGAACATTCGACGCCACTCTTTTTAGTGTTTTCTGAGAAATCCTTCCTCATTACCTACAAAAAACCTCAAACTTCGAAAAACCTGCTTCCCTCCCAGTCTCCGAGAATGTAATAAAAAGGAAGAGCTAAAAATGCAACCACTGGGCTGCACAATAAGTAATAGGCTAAAGAATGTATTAAACAAAGGTGGCCCGGACAGTTTATTGAACGCCGTTTTATCGAACGCAGTCTTATCAAACGCTGTTTTATCCACGGACGTTTTATCGAAGCCGCTTTATCGAAAGTGTTTTTGCCGGCCCTTTTGTGCAACAAAATTTTCTGCACGTTTTTATTTCCCTCTTCGCTATGTAATTTGCAAATCTAGTATCCAAAGGAAGCCTAATTATCAGAATTTGTATTCCTTGTATTAGTTGCTTTTATTTCGTGACGCGCTAAATTTGTCTTCAGAATTTTTTTATTCTGTTCATTGCGCAGGTGGTACTGCCACAATGAATCTCCTTGCGTCTCTAGTCCCCCTCTTATCCGAAGCATACAACGGCATACTGGCGTATATACTAGAATGCCTCGATAAGCTTCGTACTTTTTTGAATGAACCTCTTTTGTGTCGACACAATCTAATTATTTCACCACATATGTTTATTCACCTATGTCTTTTTTTTTCAATTTAAATATTTCACCGCGCATCAGTAAGGAACTTCTTGGCGTTTGTAGGTCCAATGTCAAAAACCGAACTGGAACGCTACGAAAAGTCTCTCCCAATTTCTGCATTCGCAATTCCTAATGGGCACTGAATTCAGTTGCTAAGAGGTTACCGAGCCTTGTCCTACTCTTTTCGATGCCTTGCTCAGAACTATCGATATAAAAGTTAGTTACAAAATTAGTCACCATACTACAGGCTGGTTCGTTTTCATCTCTCCCTCCCACCGTTGTTGAACCCCAGCATGTTTAAGTTTTTTAGGCCACACTCAATTACCTTTTTTTCGTAAGGCACAAAAAACTGTAAGATTGAAAATGTAAACTCAATAAATGAGTAAATAGTGAAGGTCTACCCAATTAAGCCC
Source organism: Haemaphysalis longicornis (assembly GCA_013339765.2). Classification (NCBI taxonomy): domain Eukaryota; kingdom Metazoa; phylum Arthropoda; class Arachnida; order Ixodida; family Ixodidae; genus Haemaphysalis; species Haemaphysalis longicornis. Next base: position 41,731,112 of record CM023448.1, on the reverse strand, counting down.
TGTCACCCGAGTATCTGAAAATAAAAATGTACAATTGAAAAAAAAGGAATGACCAACCAAAATCTAATATCGCCCGTGCAATTTGCTGAACAAACCACACAAGAAACTAACAAAATGTGCTGTCTTGTCTGGCGTCTTCCTCCAAGGCCAACAAGAAAACGTAAAGTTGGTAGGATCGAAGGAAGGGCGCAAGGGTGTTGACGCATAAGTACAGAAATAAATGAAATCCTGTATTTTTATTTCAGCAGGATTAACTAAAAACAAACCGCACAAAAACTAACAAAATCTGCTTTCTTGTCTGGCGTCTTCCTCCAAGGCCAACAAGGAAACTTAAAGTTGGTGGATTGAAGGAGGGGCGCAAGAGTGTTGACGCATGTGTAGAGAAATAAAAGAAAACCTGTATTTTTATTTCAGCATGATTAACTAAAAACATAAATTGGGAAGGGATGGCCAATCGTTCAGTTGTCTTAGATTACAGGTTTCAATAGTGCGATATTGACGAGTTCACATATGGGGAGCTGGCTGTGACAGGTTTCCTTGTGACGATTTCGCCTAGACTCCACTACATCTGTAGGGCCTCACTTTTACTGCAGGAACCCCCCGGTTCCATTCATATAGCACTGATCTTTCCAAAGCTCGTGGCACGATATTTGTCGAGATGCAAAAAATGTGACCACATGGTCCGAGTAGCAGTCGCTTGCAAACCACGTTCCTAGAGAAAATCGGGTGAGGACAAGACTTTGGATCACGTAATGGTGAATCCAATCGCAAGGGGTATATTTGACAACACCAACATAAATACTCCAATACACATCTAAGGGATAATGCGCACGGGATTACGGGCGCTACTATAGCGGCAAATTATGTAATATAAACAAGGGGGACATAGATGCTGTATTGGAATCAATGAAGACGCAAAAAAATAACAAAAATCAAAGGCGAACAAAAAAACACGGAAAAGACGTGTCAACATATATAAGCAACTTTTTGTATGCAATGCACGGCAGGGACAATGAAGAATTAGGCTATCTGCAGATTACGTTAGTGCGAAGGCCAGTTAAACAAACCAAACCCAGAAAATGGCAAGAAAAGCCGCAAAACCATACGTTCGATTAGACGGACGTATGTGGTTCCATATAACGGGGTTCCATTAAACGGGCATTTTTTTTAAACGGCGTTCGATAAACTGTCTTGGAACCAAACAAAGACCTAAAAGTGCTCGAATTCTAAACATTAACTTTGGAAACGGTGAAATAATCAACAACGTTAAGCAACTGCAGTAAATTGCCATCCAATACCTACAATCCACGAAAATAACGTGGCAGTTTTGAACAAAGAAGCCCTCAACGCCGTTCACCGAAACGTCCGAAACGGATATATGTGTAAATACGTACTCAAAGCCAATTCACAGGAGAATAAACAGGGATATTGGTGGTAAGACCAAAACGTCCATCCTGATTCCAGTCCAGAAAAAAATTATATGTTACAGCATCGCAAACACCCACGGACGAAAGAAAGGACAGACACGGAAGAGCTGATATTGGTGGGGCTTTTTTTACCTAAAGTTTACTGTTTTCGCATATTTTACCTATGAAGTTGAACTTAAAAACGGCGAACAAGCAATGGCAGGCGCTTCCTTTCGGTAAAATGGCGTTAGCAAAAAGTCCGTAGACTGCAACAGGCTGGGCACACAAACCCCAAAAGATTGGTGATTTGAACAAGTGGCGTTCAAAAAAAATTTATTTCTTGCAACCAGTGCTCAGAGAATTTGGCAACGAAGTGCCCCAGACAAATTCTGCTCGTCCACACTCATCAGATAGCGCAGGAACTTCACCAAAATATTTTTGTCTTTCTCGTTTTGTACAATCTTCGGCCGCATTAGTGACGTCACTGACGCTATATTACGGCTGTTGACCGGCTTTTTTTCAGTCGCAAAAATGAACTCACTTGATGGCTACTTTAAAGAAAATCGCCACAAAAGCAAAGCAGAAACTTAATGACATGCCTGCTGCGGCGAGCAAATCACACATAGCCGTTTGTGCTGGCAATACAGATAACCCTCAAAAGGGTCCGAACAGCCTTTGATCTATCACTGTTTTATCCAAGCCGTTTATTCGAATGCCCTTTTATCTACGGATATATTATCCAAGCCGTTTTATTGGAAAACATTTTCTGAGCATTCTCATTTAAGAAAACTTGCAGTACATTTTTTTATTTTCGTCCATGCTATGGAATTCAAAGGTTATCTTCACAGCGGCTCTTTATTATTTACCGAAACTTGTGCTAATTAAAACTGCCGCCTTATCATTTCCTGTGTGCGTTTTATATTTTTGTTATACCCAATGATTCTCTGCATATATTTTTGTTCTGTTCATTGCAGAGGAGGAATTGCTACCGCGAACCTCCGTCTCCAACTTGTCCCCCATCTAACCTGCAGAATACCACATCATTGTAGTGATAAGCTAGAATGCCGTGATATATGCTTTTATTGTTTTTCGTACTACGCTTTTGTATCGGCACATAATCATTTTGCCGCATCTGAATAACAGGAGCTTCTTCGCGCTCGCGACACCTCGCCGCGGTGGCGCAGCGGCTAAGCCGACTTAAGTGGCTCTACGTTGTTCTGCTGTGACCAAGGTCACGGGTTCGTTCCCGGCCGCGGTGGCTACGTTTCAGACAAAGGCGAAAACCCAAAACTCCCGTGTGTCGAGATTGCAGCGCATGTCAAAGATCCCCACGTGGTGATAATTGATCCGCGGCGCTTAACTACGGTGCGCTTCTGATCCAAAGTGTTCCTTCGGTGCGTTCAACCACGAAATCAATCAATTCAGAGCTTCTGCGTACAGTGTGAAAAAACCGAATGGATAGCCAGTAAAAGTCTCCTCTGATTACTGCATTTCCAGCTGTTTATCGTCACGTTGTTTATTTCTAGTGGGTTACCAAGACTCGTCCTACTGTTCTCAACAACTTAACCAAAACTAAACAGAAAAAAAAACTTGAGTTGCAAAGTTTCAGCCCATACTGCCGGTTGGATAGTCCTGATGTCTCTCCCCATTTTTGCTGCTCGGCATTTCACGACGTGTGTTGAGCCCGGAAGGGTGTGTTTGTTTTCTTTTTAAAACGAGGCCACCTGTTTTCTTTTTTTTTTCATTGATACGTCTGTTCATGGTGGGTTCGCCCCCGTACTCCTAGTCGAAACTGCTCTTGCAGACACCGTTTTAAAGGCTAACTACAAGGTTAAAGACAGCCACAGTCCCCTCCTGTTCTCGTGACATGGCCCCTGCTATAATGATTTTGATTCCACTTTTTCTACATTTTCAGCGCCTTTTTGGTGCAGGAGGCGCGAACTATTATGGTTTCATAATATCAGCACAATAGAGCCGGACGAATAGCGAGCTCTGCCGAAGGGGTTGTTTTGGTCACGCAGTATTTGTCTCGGGGGATTCGGAATAGAGGGGACTGCGGCTACCGAAACCAATCAGTGGTTGTCGCCTGCCACCCCCTTAGGGGCCTTTCTTTACCCATTGAACGACCTCCCCTCTCCTGGTACATCCGTTTAGCACCATTAGTGCTATATGAATGTACGAGGGAGGGAGGAAAGCGTTCTTGCCGCAATATTTCTCCTTGGTGGAAAAATGCGACCACATAGTACTGTTCTGCGCGTGTGCTTTGCAGTGCATATGTTTTCCATTTTTTTTGTTATGTACAACTTCGAGCTCTCGTTCGCTACAATACCGGGAAATTATCGTATGGCTTGTAAGGTCATTTTTGTTCGCAAAAAAAATGTGTGTACGTCCATCGTGCAACGGGCCACTTCCGGGCTAACAGTATAATAATGCAATGAAATGAAACGGGTAACATAGGGGTAAAGCTGTGCAGAATGAGATTATCGTTTTGGCGTATTCCAAGCGCCGGGATAACCATCTCTCCACAACCTACTCAAATAACCACAGATTTTTGGAAAGCTCATGTGGGCAAGCTCCTCAAAATGGCCATTAAACATTAAAAATAAAATTTTATTTTTTCTGGAATACTCTATAAAACAAGAGACATGTTTTTTTCACAATAAAAAAACGATATTTGTTCGTCACGTAAAGTGACGAACACTATAGCAACAGGGAGTAACTCTTGCATGTATTCGGCAACTGTTATCCCCTTTAATACCGTATAGATGATTGCATGACCGTAAAGAAACATTATAAAAAATCAATTCTTTTATGAGCCAAGTGCCAGAAAGCCAGAAAGTGCGGTGCGTCCTCCTTGATCGGCTGCTGGCGCGCCGCCGGCCATGGCGTTGTGGCGTTGTGGGGGTGGTAAGGGGGCGGAGGGGGGCAGCACCCTGCTTGGTGATAGCACGTGCCACGGAGCGCATAAAGGGAGTCGGTCAGGCCGTGCGCGTGCAGACGACAATCCGCCTCTTTCACAACGCTACTACGCATGCGCACGGCCCTGGTGCAGGAGGCCGGAAACTGTCTGACAGGGGTCGGCCGGTCTGCTCCTCCGTGATTCCACTGATGTTTGCGGCTGTAACTGAGCCCGTGTAGTGAAAGCATGTGGCCGGCTCGAACCCAATCGAGAAAACAAAATGCAGTAAGTTTTACAACTGTCGGCCAAAACACAACTTGAAGGGTGAAATTTTTTGTTTCTATCGACACACGCCAACCCCGAAGCGGAAGTGAACAAATAGGAGCTCTCCGCAACAGCACCATTCATAAACACCCAATTCTGCGTCCCGTCGCAGTTACACCAGGCATTCACACCACCGGTGAGGATGACCTTCTGACAGGCGAAATCCAAAGATTGTCTTTTAATATTTCTACGACGACGATATGAACACAGCGGCCGACCGAAATTTGCCGTAGTACGACAGGCTGGTTGACCAAGGCAGCCAGAAGGCCCAATTGGATTTGAGCCGTGGCGAACGTGCTTTTATTTGGCTAGTTCGTAGAGCGTAATAAATTTCGTAAGGTCAACGAAGTGAACGTATCTTTACACTATGTATGCCATCCGCATGTCGTGGCTATAGCGACGCTCGTTGACTTTGCTTAACCGAAGCTCTATATGTGTACACGTCTGGCACGCTTGTATAAAATGTAAGGCATGTTAAGTCCAGACGAAGGGTTACTCAACTTCATCTAGGAAACGGAGAGCACATTTCTTTTCGATTGGTGGACTCGCAATGTGCTTGAAGGTAATATTTGCTATTTTATTTCCTGGGTGAATAAGTAACTTATAGTAAGAGACGCTTAGTGGTGAGTGCTACTCAAAGAATGACGATCAGCTTCTGTGCCAACAGTACTATAAAAAAACGTTTTCAGAGAGGGGCAAAAGTATAAGCTACACCTCAATATTTTGTCCGCGGCATCCGAGAATGGTTGCTTGCTGCGCCGCGGCCTCTCGTCTTTTGAATGAATACATTTCCCAGCAGTGGAAATCTGTATGCAGATTACAGCGACAAAAAATACATCACTCTCCGCAAGCACGTCAGGACAAACAAAAGCTGTCCCCAAGTGGATTCGAACAACCACACTCGAGCTGGCCGGTGCTTCTGACGCCCTAAACCACTCGTCCGCGGCGCAGCAAGCTACCGTTCTCGGATGCCGCGGACACAAAGTTGAGGTTTAGCGTATACTTTTGCCCATCTCTGAAAAAGTGTTTTTATAGTACTGTTGGCACAGAAACTGATCATCATTCTTTGAGTAGCACTTGTCGAGAGCGTGGGATTGGGAAAAGAGGAGAGCTTGGGATTTCAGTAGAAATGTAGTTCTGTGCACCAGCTCTTTCGCCTGTGATACTGCCGCTGTTTTGAAGGAATGAACCAATACTAACATTTCAAACTGACAGTTCTTCTGGCGAAGAAAATGTAATCGTGAGACTACGATGAACAAGTGCACTTACGAATAATTTGCACCCCAAAAACTAATTTTCTAAGATATATCGGCAATTCCTCTGATTTGAACTACGGTTTCTTCGTGCAAGATGCTTAACAATTATTCTGCACATGCAAATATGCCGGGTACGATAAGAAACAAAAAAAGAACAGAGGAATAGAACAAATCTGCAGCCACGTATAATATTTTGCATCTCTGATATTCACATACCAGCTTCAAGCAATGATTTGTATATAAGCCACATAAGGGGCCTCTGTTTATGCTGCTGCCTTACAGATACCCATGTATCAGTCCAATCTATTTTAAGTGCTGGAGAAAGAAAATGCCGTGTGAACATCGCTTCCACAGCCTCAGATAGCCACTCTCCGGTACTGACACTTGCGGATATGCTCAAAAAAAAAAAAAACGAGCGTCGCACACTTGTTAGGACGTTTCCCCTGTTAAAAATGTACATCTTCAAGCATAGGTATTCTTTCCTCAGCTTTACGTTAGCAACACAATTCACATGAAACAAACAAACACCAGCAACGGAGCTCTGACTCCCCTTCCACTGCAGTGGCAGCCCACTTGCCCCCCTGCCATATAGCTTCTCGGCAGCGCCACCAGAGGCCGCCACAGCGCAATGACAAAGGCGGATTGCGTCTCTTGGAGCGAATGCAGAGTCGTTTTTTAAGATTACCTCTCTTTTTCTTTCCCTCCTGCCTCGCCGAATTCCAACGGCGAAAACATTGCCCTCTAGAGGAAACTGGAGAGAGAGGCTGCACATTGTGTGAAGTCTACTTCTCGTGCTGGGGGGGAGAGGGCGAGAGAAGGAAAAGTGTCTCCAGCTCGGTACACCACGTGGTGACTTTCTTTCGAAGCATGATGCCTTGTCCCGAAATGCTGGCCATGTTTATGTGTGTTATTGTGTGGGTCTGCCGCGTGCAATCCTCATTTACTGCCCTTCTAAAAACTCCTGCCTCTACGGTGCCACTGAGGTTTCAATACGTGTGTTTTCAAGGCAGTACTTTCTTTGGAAGTGCTCGTGTCTCCACGTTTAAACTGATTTTGTTTCGTTACTAATATCTTCTTCCGAATTTATTGAAGTGTGCTTAGCTGCTGGCAGCACATCTGAAATACGGAAACACCTATGTTTCTTTGCGCAAATTTGGCTTAAATTGTATGGCCTGGTATTTACTTTACTACAAAGCTGTATTTCTGCAACACGGGTGGTCATCACAAAGCTTACGCTTCGCTTTGGTTGTACTAGTTTCCTGGTAATACTGTGCTCATACATAGTACCGGAAAGTGCCAAATAGTTGTTTTTTTTACTACAAAAATGGCCCCTCGAAGATCTTCTGTCCTTCGCTCAGCACGTGCGATATTTGTTCAGATGCCTTTCAGCGCGATTCAATACGAATTAGCTTTATATCCCCCTCCAATAAGTGGTCTTTCCTGCTTTGACTGTTTTATTTACTCATTTATTTTTGCGTCAATTTAAATATCATATTGGCATTACAGAATAAATCCCTCCATTGTTAATATATATCCCTCCATCCCGCCACTCAGGCTAAGCTCCAATGATATTTCCCGCATGAAGCCGGGGGTATGCACCCTTGGATTGTAGAGGCAACACTTTGGGTCTAGCACTTCACCTGTCCGTGAGTGATATCCGCAACCTTATAGCGACAACCGGGGAAAGCAATGAGTGCTAGCGTGAGGTAAAACATGTGCAGAAGTATATCACAGTATTTGTTTTAGAATATCTTAAAGCTTAGCTGAGTATAGTGGGGTACAGCATGTGTCATTGTGTACAATATTGTACTTCTAAAGTAGAAGTTTCGTTTTTGTGATTCAATTTGGCCTTGTTGATTAACATCACAGCTACATTTCTCTACATTTGATACCACCAAGGTGGTGCATAGGAGGTCTTCAGGAGAAGACCGCGCCTCCTATACAGTGTTCTTTGCTTGGTTCTCTATAAAATGAGAGTATATCTCAAGGATGAAATTATTCTCTGGGTATGCATGTTGTGCACCTTAGAAATTACTCATACATGATGCTTGCGACAGGTCAGGAACTCTATTAAAACGGGAGTTTTCAGGGAACGTATACAAACAATGTCATGAAACAACCATCCCAGTTGTTCTACTAAACTTTTATTTCATCTTCTAAATTTATATACAGGCTGTCAGTGGTTTTTCTTTTTTTGGTGAATGGCTTTCCCGTGTTTTACTTATTTACAATTGTATCTATCACAAACCAGCATTATTCTTTACTTGTGAACTTCCAACTTTGCCGCGTTGTAAACCTTCAAGATGTTGATAGTTAAGGATTCACCAGACACCACCAGTAAAGGCAAACGCAGGGCCTGCTAACGGAAGTTTGTACAGTTTAGCTGTCTGCAGTTTTTCAATACTCTATTTTTGTGTTTCTTGATAACATATATAAATACGCGTTGTATATTGCATAATTGCTACTAATTCACTGACAACATTTACTGGTGTCACAAAAAGCAGCCTTTTTGATATATGATAATACGGCGCGTATTTTTCATGTTGGAGGGATCTGTTGACGTAATTCAGTAGGACAATTGCGGTTGATTAGGATGGTGACACAGATATTCCCGAATAGGGTTTCTGACATTCACTTCAAGCAAGAGCAATCTTTGGCAAAAATATTATTGAAGGTTCCTTATTAAGATGTAAATTCTTAGTTCTTCAAGCAAATGTAAAGTGGTAAACAGAAAGGACCTTTTGAAGGATTACGTGCACCATATCAAATGGTCAATCAACAGGTCCACTCTGAGGCGAGGAATTCAACTTTGCTTCAAAGGTGTACTGCAAAGAAATATGTTTTTGTGTGTCCCGCACCGATATAAATTATTAGCCGAGTGTAAGAATGAAGTATTGTTAATTTTGTGCAGGTTTTCAAAGTAAGTTTCCCAAACCTATTTTGGATCTAAATTATGTGCGCTATTACGCTTAAGATATGCCAGTTGAAAGTCTCATAAAACTTTTTTTAAAAACATTGTACATGCCAAGACAAGCCGTTATTAAAATATTATTTGTGTGCCAAACGCATTTGAGCTAAAACGGTTAATGTTTCACATAAAGCCCAAGGAATTTAAATTAAAAAAAATTTGCCCTGCATTATTTTTCTTTAGAAAATGTAGCAGAAAACTAGCGTCAGGGAGGGCCGGGCGAACTTTACCACGGTCACTTGACACCGGTTTTTTAAAAAAGTATTGTTTGCACAAATCAATTTATTTTTCCGGTATTTCCGATGATATCGCGCAAAGCAGAGTTAGGTCTATTTTTTTCTTATGACAGCCCTAAGAGACAAGTTTGTATAAAAAAACTGCCCATGACTACACTTTAAAATATTTTCCAACCACTGTCATAGTGACGTCTGGAATTTATGAACACTGTGGCAAAGCGAATATTTTAATCGATTGTTAGGGGGAGAGGGGGTTTAACACGCCGACGCTACACAGGCGATGAGGCGCGCCCTACTAGTAGAGGCCTCCGGAATAATATGGACCACCTGGGGATCTTTAACTTCGCCGAAAACCTTGAACACATGGGCGTTTGCGGTTTTCGCTTCCATCAGAAAAGATGCCGCCATGGCCGGAAATCGAACCCGCGTCCTTGGGCTCAGCCGAACGCAATAGCAACTGAGCCATCGCGCCGGGTTTGTGGCAAAGCGAACCTTCTCATGAATGGTACATGGCTGTGTATATACTGCTGGAATTGTTTATAAAAATGACTACATTCATTATAAATTGACTATACAAGTATGCCGAGTTTGGACCGTTAAAAAAGTAGATGGTGTAAACTGATGTTGTAAAAGTGAAATTATTAACGTGTGATAAAAAAAAACACGGCCAGGTACCGAAGTTGTTTAAAGCGAGAACATTTCACCGCATGGGTGCATTTATTTTCCAGAGAGGTTGATTATTTTTGCCTGTTTCGTAGTTTACAGTTAAGGTGTGAATGTTGTAAAAATTTGTTCGGTTTTCAATGAAAGGTCCTCCAGGGCTAGAAAAAGAACATACCTATGATATTCTACCAAAACACCTCAGTCCCCCTTAGGTTCTTTCTGCTTATTCTCAAAGACGTTCGCCCAATCCAGTAGCACAAACAAACGTTCTTTGTTTTGTGGAGTCTTTGTACTGCGCCTATCTCCGTTTCTTTACACGGTGAAAGTTAAAGTAGACTGAATGTCGCTTCTGCTAAGTTTGTATTCCACGTCCTATAGACACAACATTTGGAGTGGTTTTAAAATGGGGCTCATATACGATACATACCCGTTTTTTGTGACCAGACCTATAAACCACGCCCCTACTCCTGGCTTCGACACACTCTCTCACTTCGGCCATCCACAAAACAACTTAAAATATTGCCTGGTAAAAATTCTGAAAGGTAAAAAAAAAAAAAGAAACTGACGTCCAAAACTCTGAGGGGCCAATCTGCAGGTACTTCCTTAAAGGCCGCACAAACATGCTAAATATTGCCTGCACTCTTGCCTAAGGGTGCAACACTGTTTGTATACCACTAACACCATTTCTATTCCGGGAAACATTTTCACGATGTCCGAGTCCAAGGGGCCTTCTTCCAGGGTGCTGTCAAAGCGAGCCGAAAAGGGGTACCAGAAAACGCTTTGCATGCATGAACTGAAGCACCACCTATACTTCTGTATGTACTCGTCACCATCTAACTTTCCTATAGTTAACTACGAATAAAACAACGGCAGCTAACGAAGTTTATTGCAGTTACGCCGACAGATTTTAGGACCCGTATTGTTCCGGTTTTCGATTCTATCGTGGACCACGTAAAAAAGAAGTCCTGCACGTGTAAAAATAGTATTCATACCGCTCATAGAAAGAGTACGCACAGAAATACTAATATTGCATTAAATGACTACAGGTAAATGACGACTTTTATCGATGGGATGAAGAAACACGTGACGGTGTGCTTGTCAACACGAGGCCCCGAGCATCTGAAGACGACAAAAACGAGAAAACAGCAACGTGATCCCAACGTCCACGTCGCGCTCCAGCGCAAAAGAAATAACTTTTGTAAATGTGGACATCCGTAGCATCAGGAACCAATTAACATAGTTGGAATCTTTGGTGCGAAGCATCGATCCCGACTTTTAGCGCTGGGTGAAACTTGGCTAACAAAGCATATCAAAGATTTTGAGATGGCGATTCCTAACTATGCAATAGTACGCAAAGATCTACCGTCCTGAGGCGGTGGTGTGGCCATTTTTATAAAATGCGATATCCCCATTGTAGCCCTGCCTGAAGTAATTGGAGTGATTGCTCCTCGCCCAATTTTTGTCGGCTGTGTTTATCGCAGTCCCTCATCCGACCGTGATACCCCGCAATCTCTGTATGCCTACGTGCACCTGCACGTTCTATGGGTTAAACCTGTGCTATTTGGTGATTTTCATCTAGCTGATATAAATTTGCAGACCATGCACCGCCACTCCACGTATTCCGACATACCTATCCACACGATGTTAACGTTTACCCTTTCACAAATTGTCACTCAACCTATCCCCCTACAAAAAAGCTGTTGAACACTTCCGGCAGCACCACGCTTGTTGGAGAAAAGAAACCCGTTCGCCCAAGGCCTTTCTTCACAAGCGTTTGGCCATTCCAAGACTGACAAAAGAGCAGTGACCACTACTGCCATGCTATCGGCACTCAACAAGTCCTGTCCACACCAGACGGCTACCAGCTACGAAAAACACGCCAGTCGCCTGCACAAGGCCGGATACCCAAAACGCTTGCTGAAACCCGTCTGCGAAGCGCTCCTGCAAAAATAAAGGGAAACGAGAAGGGACGGCATCCTCAACCCACTGAAGAGGACAGAAGACGGCTGGCAGTTCTGCTATGAAAAAAGTGGGGCAAACATGGCGTCAAGGTCGTATTGTGCGCCCCCAACAAGGCCTAAAGCAAGTGGCGTCAGGTGAACAGGTGCGCGAAGTTGCCAGTTGGCGACCAAAACACCGGACAAGATACGCAGATTGCAGCAAAAATGTAATCTACAAAATTCCCTTGAAGTGCCGGTCCGTCTACATCGGACAAACCGGCCGATGCCTGAATGACAGCTCCCGAGAGCATGCTGCTTTGCTTCAAGCAACCCCATCCGGCCACCCTGGTACCCACGTTTGGGGCTGCCACTGCGAAGCCTACCTGCACAAAATCGCAGTTATCGGAAGGAAGATAAGTAGGATCGGAAGAGAGATAGTCGAAGCATGGGCGATAGACAAAGCTGGAGACAGCTGATTCAATGTACCGTCTGCGCCCCTCTCACGTACCGGAAATGTTTCTCCGCAGCGATATTCGCTAATCATATCACTGACCGACGTGAACAAACATTTTTACATATTTTTTTGTGTCGTGTATCCCCCTCCTCTTTTCATGTTCGTTTTATTCAAGCTGATTCCCACCGAAGATGTACCAACTAGCACAAACCAAAGCCATTCTGCAAGCTGCTCAAGGATACTTGATTTGGTATTTTAGGAGAACATTTTTAGTCGGACAAAGGTAAAGTTGATATTTAGGATTGAATGTCAGATCACATTACTATTTTGTGCACTGTTCCTACGTCAGACACTCATTCGCAACACAAATCTTTTCTTACTTATACTGATTTTAACAATGCTGACAATACCAGTGTCACAGACCACCTTTCTTTTGACCTTGCTTCGTTTGAACACCTTGGCAACGACATAAATACAGATATAGAAACACTGTGGAATAAAGACAGGGCTATTGTATCACATTGCAACAATAACTATCTGCCAACTAAAAGAAACAATCTAAAATGCAGAATCCATATATAACACGAGATATTATTCATGCGAAACGCAAAGTGAAGATGCTTAGAATACCGCCTAAGGGTACGTGACCGTGAACTTCGTAATAATTTTACCTTAGCACTAACGAGTCTGAAAATAATAAAATCAGCCAAATTTTAGTCATACGGTCCCTATGTTTTTGAAAGCATCTCCTCAAAAATTTTAGAATTATCTCAACCCTAATAACTGTGACTCCAACATTGTTTCCCCTCATAATAAGAGAATCAAAACCACTTTAACGACAATTTTAGGTTAGTCTTTAGTGAAGATATTAGAATCTGTCACAACATAGGCATTCCTTTGAACCGGCGACTTCACCCACTTACAGTATCCGAAGCCGGTGTTCTCAACCTTTTGGTAATACTTGATACTGAAAAAGGGGCAGGGCCTGACAATATACCAAATGTATTTCTAAGAAGATACGCTGAATAGATGTGCAAATATGAAAAATGGCAAAAGTAGTCGCCGTACACACAGCGGCAGCGAAGCACATGCCTCCAACTTCAGACCGATTTCCCTGACAAGCACAGCATGTAAACTACTTAAACATACCAACCTGAAACACATAAAAGCTTTTCTTGTCCACGAGGGCCTTTTATCACCATGTCAACATGGTTTTCGTCAAGGTATGTCAACCGTCACCCAAATTCTTGAATTGATTCATGACCTCTCCTTAAGCGTTGACCACCGAAAACCAGCGGACGTTATAATGCTCCATTTCTCGAATTCCTTCGACCGGGTACCTCACAAAAAACTGTTAAAGAAACAAGAAGCAACGTTAAGAAAAGGCCAAATTGCTGACTGTACTAAAGATTACTTGTCTAACTGATCACGATACGTTCAAATTCATCAAAAAGGTCGTCCATACTCATAGTCACGCAGTTTGGCAACTATGTTATTTTTAATATTCATCAATGACTTCCCTAAAAATATTCGAGTTAACATAAGAATAGTGGCGGATGATTATATTATTTACCAAGAAATCAATGAACATCAAGCCTGTCTATTGCTTAACAGTGCTTTACAATCAGTGTCCGATTGGAGGTCCGACTGGCAAATGACCTTTAACACTACAAAATCAGCGCTTCTTAGATTAACCAGAAAACATCAGATATCACATTTTTACTACACCGTTAATAACACTCCCTTGACAGTCGTGATTAAACAGAAATATCTGGCTGGCGTAACTCTAACAAATGACCTTAAATGGGACTCGCATGTTGCCAATGTGACATAAGCTGCCTTACGCCGACTCTTTTTTTCTGAGAAGACGAAGCAGGCACCACCAGAAACAAAAATACTCGCCTATGATACATTCGTAAAACCAACTGTGGAATATGCAAATGTCACATGGTTTCCTTGCACTGACACACTTATACAAAGACTTGAGAGGGTGCAGAGGAAGGCTATTAGGATTATTTATTACAAATACAGGACAACTGATTCACTCACACTACTTTTACAAATGCAGAAATAATAACTCCTAAACAGCAAGCAAAACTTGCTCGGAAGAAACTGTTATACCAATTGGTAAACAAGCAGTTAAACATAGATGTATCTATCTATATATCAAAAGCAAAACCCAGATCAACACGACAGACGCACTCACTAACACTTCGAGAATACCATTGCCGCACCGACTGTTTTAAGTTCTCCTTCTTTCAACTCGCCATACATGAATGGAACAACCTTGCCCCCCTCCGTAACAAGCAGTCGTACCTATAAAACGTTTTCGTCTTTACTGGAAAATCACCTGCGCACGTCGATGCAATTCAGTCACAGTGGCTGGTACTTATAGGCCATCACGTGTTTTTCTGTGTTTTTTGTGTTTTTTTTTGTTTCTTTTTGGTATTTCAGACACTGCTTTCAGCTGCAGGATTGTTGTGATGTACTAATGCTGAATTGCTACACACATAGGTGCACAAACCAATACAATCTTCTTTAAATTTTCTATAATGTTGTGCGTGTGAATTCTGTATGTTTGTATTATGTTGAATGTATTATTTTGCCATTCCGGTTATAATCCCTCATAGGATTGCAAGTATGAATAAATAAATAAAATTTTAGGTTCCGCCCAAAAATTCACTTGGGAGTACCCGCATGCTAAGGTACATTCATTGAGTATCTTGGAGAAGTTTAAGGAAAAAAGCCGACCTAACAGAACTTCAGGTTTTGAACGCGAAACCAAAAAGCCATGCCTGCCTGCTAAGTGCCTGGAAATATGAACAGTTGGGTTTAGCATAGAGAGCGAGGTGAAAGAAAGCGAGAGAGCAAAGCAAGTTTCCTGCGGACGATGTTGCCACGCACGCCTGTAGTGTTATTAAACCAGTGTTTGTCGATATTGTATTTTTCACGCACTGCTGAAGGAATAAGCTGACACGCTGGATTACTGATTAGATACACTGACGTCATTGTAGCCAAGCTAATTGACAACCTAAAGTTGGCACTTAGTAAATCAGCAGCAGATGTGGGACAGGCGACATGTAAAAAACAAACTGAAAACTTAACTAAAAAATGATTGCCAAACTTAGGATCATGAGGGTGTGAAGTACGGTGGATTGCATTGAATAACTGAGCTGTCGAAAGTAATTAACAGTAGCAAAACAAAGCACATTCTAGGTTAACACTGCAATAGGTCAGGCTTGAAAGCAACTAAGAGAAAGCTACCTATCGCAAACGATCGAGTCTACGCTCTCAGAGATGTGCAGGCTAACAATACGCACAACCTGGCCGATATAATCAAGTAGAAGAGCGATTGTACACCAGGTTGTATGTAAGCCCCGTTGGACAAGGAGACTCTACTGAGAGTGCAAATCAAATTGTTATGTCTGACTAGTAACTCAAAAGAAAGTTAGAGATACTCTTAAAGGCATGAAAATAAGCAAAACTGCTAGTGACGAAGCCCTAACCGAGACCTTTTTAAGAAGGGAGGAGATATTGTAAATTAAAAGTTTGCTCTACTATTCTTGGAATGCTTGAAGACTCAACAAGTGCGCAAAGCCTGGTGAAATGCTAATATTAACTTGATTCATAAGAAGGGAGATACCAAGGACATTATTTGAATTCCAGGCCCATCAGCCTATTCTGAGTCGTTAACAAGCTGTTTACCAAAATTATAGTTAGCAGCAAAAGTGACAGTCTGGATTTCTAACAAGTAATAGAGAAGGCTGGGTTTAGGAAAGGGTTCTCAACCATGAATCATGTCCATGTGGCCAATCAAATGATATAAAGATCTGCAGAATGCAATATGCACTATAAGTGTGAGCAGTTCAAAATCAGGCGTTATCAAACAATAACGCTCAATTATCTGACATTCAACCCCTTCTACAACCAATAAGGAGACACCACCGCATCGGGCATTGGTCCTATATAGCTAAAGTCTTCTTTAGTGCTCCAGCCTGAAAAAAAGTCTGGACATTTGTGCAGCAGGTTTTAGTCAAACTGATTGCCAAAATAAAAAATCTAATTGGACGAACATTTCTTCTAAGGAAAGCACATTATTTGTCACAGACCTGGCGTTCAGTTCTATACAGTTCACAGAAGTATATTATAATCGTGACGAGACAGCATTTAGTACATATGGCAAGTAAAGTTGCCTATGCATCAAAGGTGGTCGAAATTATGAGTGCTCTTCACATGTACGGCTTTAGCCCCATCATTATTTCGCTACAGATCATTTCCATTCACATGCCAAACAGCGATATCGCTTGTCTTCGGGCGCATCTTTTACTGATTGGAGCAGTTTCCTATAGTGAAAAGTCACGTTTTTTCGCATGTAATCTCGCAGTGCACTGCCATTGAGCTTACTTTTATTTGCTAAACATGCGTTCCTCGTCGCTTGCACTGGAAATCTGGCAATTAAGCCGGCAGTATTGCTTCCTCTAGAGGACAGCCTGTGAACATAAGCTTCCCAGTACGTGATGAGTAGAATCTCAAGCATATTGGCAATGGTGTTTATTATTTGGTTACTCTGAAGTTCCCTTAAGGTTAAGTTTAAGGGTAGATTTAAGTTAAAGAATATATTTAAGTTGGTTCTTAAGTTCTAGTTTGAGCTTGTCATCTGCCCGTTTAAAATCCAAGAACGTAATCTCTCACGGTCTATTTTTACCTCTTGTAATTTCAATGCACTGTGTTAACACGAACTTCACATCCAAGGGCCCGTCTTGTCTAAATTCATGCTGAAGTTAATCAAGAATTTCATTTTCTTCCAACCATTCAAGAATTTCTGATTTTATTGCATGCAAAACATATTTAAACACCACTGATGTTACGCTGAGTGGTCTGTATCAGTCAAAGCTTGCTTTGCTGACTCTGCCTTTTTCAATTAAAATCATACCTCTTTCTAGCAAATCATCTGGTATTTGCATTGTTTGTATCACATTATCGATTGCCCCTTATAAACGACCCCTTACCTTTTGGTCAAAGCAAGTTTATCAGCTAGATTGGTATTCCCTCCGGGCACACTTCTGTTTGTGGGAAACATTTCCATCGTTTTTTTTTTCAATCAAGGTAGCTCAATATAAATTTCTCTTTCCGCAGTCTTCTCTGGCGCTGTGGTTGTCGGTGTAGGCTTTACATCATCTATTTCTCTAAATTTCTCTTATTCACTGGGTACAGGTGTGACAGCAACTGCTCTCCTTTGAAATGTTTCCCCTCCTGATCAATCAGTTTTTTTGGAGGGACTTCGTTTTTAAGCTTAGTTAGTTTTTTTATTCTAAAACTTATTGAATTTTATTTTGCCCTTTCACGTATTTCTGCCATATATTGTTTTTTTTTTTTTGCTTGATTCTTTCTTGGGCCATATTCTGCACTTCGATTTCTTTCTCCTGTTACATACTCTTTTTTTATTTATGACCTCCGGTTCCATACCAGTTCGTTTTGTCTGCCTATATTCTCAAAAACCTTATTCTGTAGGTCAAAAGACAGTTTTATTTCCTGGTTCCACTTGCTTCTCGGTTTCTTCTTTTCTTTCCATCAGTTCACTGAGCGGAGTGCTATGTTTAGGTGGAAGTGGCGACATCTTTCCAAGTGTCATTGAGGTAGAGGTTTCGAGTAACACCATCTTAACTACTTTAATTCGTGCCCACTGACGTATGCGGTGTGTTTAGCAAGGGCAGAGACTGAAAAAGAAAATTGCTTCCCCAATCTCCCGGGCTCCACCCACACAGTGTGGGCTAACGATTGTAGAGTCTATACCATTTTTCGACGCAGCAGGCTGTTCGTTTGCGAAGGGTTGGCGGTGATCTTTGGACGGCGCTGTTCCTACGAACGCTGTCGTTCTTAGGCCGCGCTGCATACTCTGATATAACCGCTAATTCGAAAGTTGCGGGCGGCGTTTCAGACCCAATAATATTAGCTTAACGAAGCACCGTCGTCATGGACGTTGTCATCGCTAGGCAACGCTGCCTACAGTGAAATGAGCGGCTAATTCGGAAGTTGAGGGGCGGCGTTGCAGACAGGTTACTGTTTACTGGAGCGGCCGCACAGCATACCCGGAGGGGAGTGGGTAATTAGAAATTGCTGAGGTTCGGTTTCGTCATCTTTGCAGACACGTGTTCTTGTTTACCCATTGTTCTTGTTTATCCAAATTCATGGGTAATTACAATGTTGCAAACACGTCACCGTTTGCAGCTCCAGCAATTCATGCCGTGCGATGAGGGGATAATGTGAAAATTTGACGTATTTTTGCGATGCACCGGCAAATTGGCATTCCCTGAATTTTACTTGACTAACCGAAAACGGAATGCATATTGTTGCAATTGCGTCAAGCGGGAGCCGACAGTAAACGTAAGATGACGATGCCTAAGGAATGCACAAAACACGATTTTAAGGCGTAGGGCTGAAGTTACCTTATGCCGTCGACCAATATTATTTTCGGAAACAGCACAGTCATGAAGGATCAAACTCTTCGATGTCTGGCTTTCCCGGGAATACTTTGGGCTAGTTTCGCGTCAAAGTGTACCAAACGCAGCGTTTACACTATGATTGGAATGTGGGGTGGCCGGTTTCTGATTGCCTTTCGCATTTCAAAACCTAAACCAATAATCAATGCTGTCAGGTTACTGAAAGCTGAGGCGAATGGTGAGCTTTTGGGCGAAGAAGAGCTTCCCATCGCACCAAACTAGCCAGCTATAAAACTGCTGAGCGATGTGCTGTGCTCACTGACTGGACAAACAGATTTTCTCACTTTACTTCGCTGGTGATTTTGCTCTTCTCTTGAAGCCAGGGGTAAGCGTCAAGTTTTGCGAAAACCTTTCAAAGATTTTGGGAGCGCAAAATGGTTGAGCGATTAGCCGTAGGGGGCCGCATTGTCACTTTTCCTACCAGGGAGTTGCAGAGAAACGTAACCGTACACCGTTTCGCAATGCGTCAAATGAACTTTTCTATTCAAGCCGGATACTACGAATTGGCATCTGATATAGGGAAAGCCATACAGTAATCCTATAACTGCTCCTCGAGGAAGTCTTCTTGGTGCACCCTAGCTTCCTTACACGCTCGGATTCCGAGAGCACACCACATACAATGGATTTACTCAAGCCGAGCGCGATGTAAGCAACTTCCCATCTCTTCAATACCGGTTTGTGTACAACCATATTACCCCGGATGAGCATGTGGCCAGCACGAAAGCACCCCTCCCGCTACCCATTTTTATATGTTGTGGTCCCCAGAAAAGGGCTGCTATCCTACTCGTTTTAAAAAATATTTCTATAATAAAAAATCGTAGTGAAATATTGGCCTCATATTTGTTGAACTGCTGAATGAGGAGCGGGGAAGCGTTGCGTTTTACAGTAGGCTCGAAATTATATACCGAGGGGTTGAATTTCAAGAGAAAGCAGTGCACAACCTGAATCCGTTACCGTCCTGCATTGCACACTTTGGTGAAGAAAACTGAAAAGCAGCAAGCTACGTTCGTGGGCCCCGGTCCTAAATGGGTTCGAGATTCTTGAGCAATGGTTTGCCCAAATCGCTCCCATTGTACGCACAAAGTTGCAGCCACTTTCAGTCGTAAAATAACACCCATGAGCGGTCAGGTGGCGGGGCAGGTGAAATGCGCAACAAGTATCAAGAAGCACTGCGAAACAGTCTAATGCAGTTTGGGAAGGAGACCAAGGACGAACTGCTTCGCCAAATTTTTGGAAATGGAAGGACACGAATGAGGAAGACGAGACGAACGCTTGATTATTTAAACACTTCATAAAACCCGCACTCGGACAAGGATCCTTTGCAGTCATGGCGAGTGGTTGAACGGTGCACCGCCAGTAATCCGTTTGCATGGCCTACGAACTAGGGCTTTTCTCCATCCCACTGACGGATTATTCAATATGAGCGTCCGAGGTTGGGGTTTTGCGTCTCGTGACCTCAAAAAGTTTGAGTGATATCTTAGAAATCAATGTTGTCCCACTTGAACAATAGTACCTTGATGTTCGTGCAGGTTGTTTATACCTGCAGGCCAATATTACTTGAAAAGACGGAACTTTCGCCAGTGATGTTGGACCGGCCGCCAGGACCTACCGGTCCAAGCACTGGGCACCTAAATGTTTCCCCCCTCTTGGTGTATCCTAATTAGTAGCTGATTAGCTCGTACAAAACTTATGCCACTCACACTACATCGACATTTTCACGAACGGTATTGAAGTGGAGCGCCAATATATACTACTGTCTACTTATCTACACCAACGCTCCTGGATTCTCCGAGAGACTAGACTTCCCTGCGGACTCGGCAAAGGGACTGAAGAAAAGACTCAAGTGCAGTGCAGGATCGAAATTGGTTAAGATGTGCATGCCCTTCTTTACCAACATTGCATCTCATACTTGCTTTCTGCTACACGGAGTGATCATAAGACTCGTGTTTCGCGAAAGTTTCGAACCATGAAAGCTAGCTCTGATACTCTGCAACGCACGCCTGAGATTGTGGAACCTGCACCGCACGTAAGTGGGGCCAAGATATTTTCATGTCGACTGGCGGGTATTTAAAAGCGTATTCAAAGCATGCCCACATCCTGCTTCCTATATGGTAGCGAAGTGAGAACGTTTACCGGATCCCCAAACACTGCCGAGCGACTGTTCTCTATCCAACTGCACTACCTTCCAAGCTAACAGTTGTTATGGTCAAAACAAGCAGCTATAATGTAATCGCCAAGAAACAATGAAGTTCCAGCTGTTCTCTCTAAAAAGAGCCATCTTGGAGGTGGGAAATGGGCAAATGACCAACACGTATAATTTCTTCAAGGAATATGTACATAAAGTCTTACCTCACCTTTCTTAAACGGTTCATTAAACGTACGTGACATGGCCACAAGCCTCGTAAGAGGGACACAGCTTTAGGCTTCACTAACGCTTCACAGCCAGAGAGAACGGCAAAACGCTGGCCCCAAATACGCAGACTAATTTATGGCTAACGCTTGAGTTTGCCGAAGCCTGAGCGAAACCATCTGCGTTCTGCTACTCTGCAAAACTTCGCAATTGCGCGATAAGGACCGAGTGCTCATGTTTGTAATCTAAACAATATAGAATACGTCTCCTAGCCAGCTTGTACGCAGCACAGCTGCATGGGTGCCGTGTTTCGCCGCACCTTTGCGCACGACCATATTGCGCGGGGAAACGACGACAGGGTGGGTACCTTATCATCATGCACCAAAGGCGAGAGCCGTGGAAATGGTGGCGGTTTTTTTTGTTTTCTGAGCGCATCGTCACCGATTTTAATAGCATCGGAAGCGTGTAACTTCATAACAATATGTGCTATGTTATCGGGGCAGCGGACAATTCTTTCGTCAATCGGAAACGCCTGCAGGAAACGATGAAAGACCTGCGTATTCTATAATTCTTTACGTGTCGGCTCGACTATCCTGGCGATATCTCATTTACGTAATGAAAACCTTTTCGCCCCGGGACCTGCTGCCGAACGACAGTTTACTCTCCTTGCTGGTGAGAAAAAAGTAACGTGTGAGCCGCTACATGACTTGTACGCCCAATTGGGCAACTCGAAGAAAGGCCTGCGTTTTGAGTCAAAGAAACACAACACGAACTGTGAAAAGTGATTTTTTTTATTATTCCTAGTATGTACCCATAACTATACATGCAAGCACTATTTCCAGTATTTACATTTTATGCAAAATTTACATTGTATACAATATTTACACTTTGTAGATATATACACTCACATCAGCCGAGAGGTTCGAAACAAAAGGGGAAGCTCGTGATGGCATCATCCAAGATGAATCTTTTGTTGATAATTTTTTGGGTTTAGGGAAATTTTACACGAACTGACAGAGACAATTACATTATTTGTTATGACGGTGCTGTCTTGGAGCTTTCGATGAAGGATGCTTGTCTCCAAGCAGGTGACGTACAAATTGTATGTATTCCTCATTGTGGCGCATTTTCTCCCGCCTTTGGCCTAATTATAGACAGTTTGGACGGTAAATTTAGCTGTTATAATTTGGGCTTGGTTCCTACGAATAGGAGAATTGTACCGTTTGGAAATTGTTTTCGATTGCTCCAAAAGCCACCTGGTCTGCTTTTAGAAGCACGGGTGCTGACTAGGGTACCAAGGCCTGTCAAGGACACAGTTAAGGGAGGCAAGCTTCGGGTCATTGTCGGCACCTTTGAGATGGAGGTAAAAGCAGTCAGTGTTCATGTGCACAACAGTTGCGTCGGACAATGCGGGATGGACTTTGGGAGAGAACATATGGTACATGTGCAGTGGCAAAAGATGGGAAATGACAAAGCTTAGATAGAGAGTTTTGTTAAAGCGCAAAAGCGTAGATGTGGAGTGACGGTGCCGCTTTCTTATTGAGGATGGGGAACTAGAGGAGTTTGAGCGTCTGCAACGCCTCGTAGAACTGGTACTTGGTTGTGCGAAGGCAGAGCTCGGCCACTCGCCGCCCCAGATCAATGTACAGTTTTAAACTTTGATCTTTGCTTATGTACATTTCTTTGTCAAACAGAGTAAGCAAGACCTTATTCTCGTAAGCGTCGCCTGGCAGCGCAAAAACCTCCACCAAGTCTTTCTGATAGGGCAACAAAAGCTAGTAGGAGACAAAGTTTTTCGGAAGCCAGAGGAAAGCTGGAGTGAGACGCATGCAAATCTCGAGGATATATAATGTCAACTGCTAACAAAAACCCTGCTGCGTGTAGTGCACTACCCGCTTAAAATGAAAGTTTGAGATTAATTCTTCGGGAAGAAAGCAAAAATTAGCATATAGGAGGTGTTGTTGCATGAAAAGCTTAAAGACCGCCACCGCCAAAGCAGAAAATGATCGTATTTCCCTGTTCGGTTTTACAGTTGTTGTTTGAAGTATGGTTTGTGACAACGTAGTGAGCTGAAGCCTAGGATACGCCTCGCCGCTGACCTTTCTGCAAACCACAAAATATTTTGTCAGATACAAGCTTCAAATTAAATCTAGACAATTTTAGCGTGCTCTCACAGTGCCGTGATGGCAAGCTATCAAAACGTGCATAATCGCAGCGATGTGTTTCATATTGGTTATTGTCGGATACCATCAGGACGTCATAAGAGGATGCAGTGAACCTTCATGTGCAGGTCACTGTTTTAACCCAGGGTCTTGCATTTGAAGGTCGAGAATACCCATTGCGCATGCCCGCAGTCAGCCTTGAACAAATTTTAGTCCTTGAGAAGTGTGTAAAATGATTTCCTGGCCGGCAGTTCTGGTTCAACATAGCAAGAAGTGTTACAGGTAATCGAAGCACAGCGGGTTCTTTCAAAGGAGAACGGGATAATATTCCGGATACACTAATCAAAGGAAGCTTAAAAACTGGTCCCTCTTGAGAGGTGCTTTTACCAGGGTTCTTTTCGTAGGTTCTTTGGGGGGTTCTCGGGAGTTGTTTTACCATCGTTTTGGCGAACCTGTCGAAACTGACGTTCATCTGATCCGATCATCTGAAACAAAGCCATGCGCACAGTCTTAATTTTTTGCCACGAGCTTCCTAAAATGTTCGTCTTGCTCAGCCAGAGATCTTTCTGGTGCAGAATGAATAAGATCTTGTATAATAGGCAATGACAGATCAGAGAAATGATGATCTTTGACTGCCAAGATGTTACATCTCTAACAGAGGATCGCACGGAAGGCACCCTTAACGGGTTTATAAACCCTTCGAACGATCTTGCACACCGCACAAGGTGTAGCCGATGCTTGCTGCTAGGCATCTGAAGTCATTTGCATGTGCCGATTGAACGCCTTGACCTCTGCGGGTATAATTCTGTCTACCATGCTGTTTTGAAATAATTTTTGAACTCAGTCGAGGCCTCGGTAAAAGAACTCGTCAATAATTTTGCTGTCACTGGTCCGCACGACCAGAAGGTAGCACAAAGAAGGCCCGAGTTTTACGTCTAGCCGTACTCTGGGACAGCCTCAGGGTCAAATACTCCAAAGTTTCGAAATTGTTGAGTGTGGATGGGGCGGTCAAATAAGAGAATTTCGCCCGCGGCGAGATACGCACTTTTGGCCGGCTACTGGTCCCTACATTAACTAACATATGTTTCGAAGGTGCTCTGGACCTCAAAATTCGGCATCTAGTTCATGCGGCTTTTCTTCAGCGTGTGCAGGTCCTCAAACAGCTGCGAGAAGTGTCTAGTCAGAACAAAGCATTCGTTAATGCGTGCTTTTCTCTTTTTTCTTTTATACCATTTAGAGTGGGTAGGTAAAGTCGTGGTCGAGATCAAAGACTAATACGTTGACCAAAACATCACTGTCTTTTCCGAAATGTTGCATGTCGCAGGGAAAAATGATGGGAAATTGAAAGTTGCAATTACGCAGAGGAATAAAGTCTCCTTAGGAGGATGGCAGCTGGCGTTGGTATCGGTATCCCGTACGCAGACCAGCGAGATTCGCAAACATGAAGCATTTTTATGCTCATATGAACTAAACCCACCGTCGACGTTTAAAAACAGCGCTTTTGGCGACGGCCTCGAGGTAGAACCAGGCTTTGCCAACAGACAAAGGAAAGACACAGACAGCTGACGTGAATCTCGCAGGCGTTGATGCTCACGAGTGCTAACCGCAATTCACTGTCATAGTTTTCGAATCGACCGGTTATCTCTTTGGGTGTTCTTGCCAAAGCCAATCTTTCTTCGCTGAGAGTCCACACTGACCGGACATGAGAATTTAGAAAGTGATAAAGAAGACAATTTTGTCACATCTTCCTGAATTTTTATTAGGTATTCGCGCAGAATGATAAAAACACAGCGGTAGGCCATAGGGATTGAATGGGGCTCAAATTGCAGCCCTGTGCATCTCAAACAGTGTGGAGACATGGAATGCTTCCGCATCGTTGTCTGCGAGGGCTATCATGTAGTGTACGGCACATTTCCGAAAAGCGGTTCCGCATAGATAAAATAAGACTACAGCCCAAGGCTTCGATATTGTGCTCGTGCTTAGCATGATTCTCCAGAGCGACCAAATCGAGAAAGTGCTTTCGCAGCATCTCTTTGCAGAACAGACCCGACACCCTTTTCCAACCGCCAGTGATGCATATAAAATATCAAAAATATTTAAAAATGTTAAAAAGGGGCTCTTGCAGAGTACAAAGCAAAACAAATGACTGTACACGGAACTGTAAATAACGTAAAAGAAACGATTACAGAAAGGTACAGAAAAAAACTTGTTTTAATTACACTAAAAAGCTGGATGCTGGAAATTTCAATATAAAATAAGCAAAAAAGTGGGCAGCAGAGGCAGAATATACAAGAGGCAGCAGCGAGATCAAGCAAAGGGAAACTGGAAAAAATGACAAAAAAACCCATCGTTGCGTCAGAGAACTTTGTGATCTCCAGGTCGGACAGGGCGTTGAAATGGCGAGAGAGGTACAAGATGGTAGTGGTAGATCATGGTAGCCAGATGACAGGTACCAGGTAATCGCTTATTCGGGTCCGCTGTCTGAGGACCGAGCTCACGAGCACCCTGATGTCCGAGAGAACTGGCTCCAGGCAGAGTATGCGGGATACTTCAGACAGGCCTTGCAGCCTCCGCTATAAGCTCACTGGAGAGCGAAGCTGCGAAAAAGGGAGAAATTCGTGTAGCAAGAACACACAATTTGATTGTTAAACACACCCTTGTGCTTCGCTCCGCGTATTTGGCTTAGACGGGAGATTTCTGGCTGGACGAAGGGATCTGCTGGGAGGTCCGTCATCTGAGCTGCGTGTAGAACTTTTACTTGGCGTTGGGAGTTTCACTTAACTTCCGCTACGCCCGTGACGAGGGTATATCTCAATGGCACCGGCCACGCTCCCGTTTTTATAGGCATTGTCTATTTACTTGTTGACCGAAAAAAACAAAAGCCATATACAGCGCTAGGCGGCCGGATGGGTGACTTAAGGGATGTTATCGAGAGTGCTCGAATAGATGACATGTTCACTTGAGTGCCCTTAATTTTAGAACATGAGGTACAAGTGATTTTAAAACTTTATTTTTAAAACAACTGCATTCATTTCTATAGCGCGCGCCAGTCGAAGTCAGAAAACTACGGTTGTTCTCAATTTACTCACCCATCGGCGCATAATGTTCTCCGAGCCACAACAAAATTTTTATTTCGTCTCCTCATACCGACCGACTCGCTCTCGCAAAAATCCAGTGCATACAAACCACTAGAGAAAATTCTTCATATTCGTCGCCGATGCAATGATTGTTGCGACAATATTCGCGCAATGGCAGAGCCGTTTATCGGCGAATCGCCTCATAACAGATTTTTTTCTGTATCCAGCCTATCGCGTAATACCGCGAAATTTTACCGGCTTCATTTTGTTTGGCAGTCCTGGAATTTTTAAGGTCGTTCGGACAATGTCGAGACAGGTGTGCGGCTCGTTGGACATGTTGTGACAAATGTATCGCCAGGCGTGTCAATCGTCAAACATCTACATTCTACTCAATATATCTCGGACGTGTCTGAGCTACTGCGTTCGAACCCACATTTTACCCTACCAAGGATTTGAGGTTGAGTGTGCAACTTGAAATAAACCACATCGCCCTTTCCACTCCTCTCATTCAGCTCATCTTGAGCGCAAGGCCGCGGGCAGAAAGAAAATATATTTCTCAAGACGGCCACCAAAGCACATTTGCTTTTTCTGGGAAATATTTGCAAGAGCCTTAGCAGAGGGATCTTGAAATTTTTGAAAGATATAAAGACGTGTTTATAAAGATATAAAGACGTGCTCGTACATAGTGGAGGGTTTCTTGCCTGCCAACGCGGCGAATCCTTGAACTCCAATAGACAATTTGGGGTCGTATCATTTCATAAGCCGTTGTGGTGTGAAAATGACGGCCCTGTTTTCCTTCATACGTCTTGAGTACAATATATTTACAGAATTTTGCGCAACTCATGGCGGCCGGACGCTAAAAAGGAGTAGATAATTGTTGAGGCCCTATTGTCGGAGGTATATTTGAGCGGACGGGCAACTCACAAGGTGTCGACGCATGCAGCATTGCCCGAGGAGTCGCTTCAAATGACGCAAAACGAAGGAGATACTGTCGAAGATCTGTTAACATTCAGTACTTTGTAATTTAGGCGAAAACAAGAACGCGATACAAACTACTGGACCAAGCTCAACAGAGGGATCAAACGAGACACAAAATTCGGCTCAAGCAAAACGGCCTGCCGCAGATAAACGTGATAGGCATGATTCATTATTTCCTGAGTAACAAAAAGCCTTGAAACCACCGTCCGAGGTCGGTACATTTCTGCATGGCTTTCTAGTGCTCAATATACCGGCAATGGTGGTTAACACAAGTAGAGTCGGCGAGGCGCAGGCACAGTGTCAATCTGAAGGCTCCAAGTCAGAATATGCGAAATGGGCGGGGGGGTAGATTACCTTGATGGCCACAACATCCGGAACACTGTTTATAATATGGCTCCGGCGTTATGTCATCCCGTACCCGCCCGACGGAACTCTAATAGTCTGCAGAGAATACTGAATGGATCTAACATTGTTAAGCTGATTCGCTGCGAACTATGTAACAAAGCATCATCATTGTATCAAGGCAGACTTTCCGCAGAAATCATCGCGCTGTTAATTTGGAAGGCACCCGTCAAAGAAGACTTCGACGAAGTCAAACCTACACCAGGACCGAGCGTAGCGCCACTCTGGGTGGATTGTGATTAGCGAACGGAATCCGTGTAACGTAAAAGGAAGCCGAAAAGGTTCTCTAACAAGATGACACTTGATCTCAGTATCCTCTGATGCGCCGGGGATCTCTGCAGTTTCGAAAAACACAAGTGCTCTCATGGTATGGGCAGCTTCAGTGAGACTTTACAGATGTCAGCGAAATTTCTTCGTATCAGAAATAACCCGTCTCTTCTGTTTTCTGCAGTATTATCTTGAGTGGTTCTCTTTGTTGTACTTCTCCGTAAGAAGCGCCTCTAAGAAGTTATTCGCAATGCCAAGGAGATATTTAAAACAATGCCTCTTCCTGAACTCACACAAACAGACAAAACACTGAATTTTTATTGAGACAGACAAAGGCATTCTTCTGCGACAAGCACTCGTTCGACTTACCATGCCGCAACAATTCAACCTGTGCAACAAATAATAAAAAGTTCTTCGATTGTTAGAAGAGCGCCACCTGAAGGAAAAGCAATATTTAAGCTGCCCTGGAAATTTTAGGCTCATATATTTCCATCCCCCTTAAATTGTCTACGGTTTCTCACCACGCGATATGTAACCCCACAATATTTATTGTTTGTATTCGATTGATTTACCCTCCAGCAAGACCATAGACGTGGAAGCCACACTGAAGTCAAAACCCTTGTCCGTCTTCAGTTACAAAATTCAGCTATTGACAAGTGCATTAGGCAACACTTTACGGACGATATATGCCATCTGCAAAAAAACCGCCCTTAAGCAGGATGTTATTACCTTTTCCGTGGTTCATCTGATTGATGCGAAAACTGCATCTTTTTGAACAAACTTACGTTTCATGAGATGAAAGTTTGCTGGCCTGTTTACAATATTTGCGCCTTTAGCAGGCTAGACAAAGCGGATCTCGCTCAGTAGGTATACGAATATTGTGTCTATAGGGAGGTAGGGTAGGCCGTTCAGCCTGAGGTGCTCAATAAATGATACGATAGGTAATAGATGCTCGTAAAAGAAAGGATGGAAAAGCTTACTTATCAAGTTGGCAACAGTATTCGATGCTCGTGATGACGGAGCGATTAGGAGAGTGATAAAAAACATTGGTGAAATTCCGCATCGTCAATGTGCATAGTTTTCAGCTAGGCTTTTTCTCGCGTTCGGAGTGCTCACGCTGTGGAGTTTTAGGCGGTTATTGCGGGCTTTGTGGAGCATCCACTCTGCGTACTAAAATTATACGATGCCGGCAAAGCTGCCCGAAAACAAGAAGCCAAGCATCTGGCTTTACACCTACCTGCTCAATGGAATGCTGGCAAATAAAGCATTAATCGATGGAGCAGCAATTGGAAAATCCGGTAACCTTAAACTAGAAGAAAGGAAGAATCTGTTTTATTGCTTAACCTCCGCCATGAATTATACCAATTGTCCGCTTGTACGCCTTATTTCTGCTCCGTTGATGTTATTCCTGAACCGGTGCATGCATGTAACGTACGAAATTGCAACATTTAAAGGAAATACACCTACCTTGTATGTCCTCATCTTGTCACCGTAAGCGATGGCTAAACGTGGTGCATTCCGAGAAAAAAGAAAGTAGACGTTTTACCGAGGTATGTTTTGTCTGTGCCTAAATCTTAGAATTTATTTCAATACGCAGACTTTACAAGCATTCCTTATGATGAGTCATCCTACGTTTATCGCGGCTCCCACTTGAGCCAACCACAGGGCCATCGATTCTGTTTTCTTTTCCTGAACGTGTAAAATAGAAGGACAGCTTATATTTCGGCCCATGCAAACCATGGGTAAAAACCAACACGTGTTGTGAAAACACAAGGTCATCAATTTCCAATTAACCGCTCGTCGCCCGGCAGGCAGCGCTACAGCTGTAAACAGCGACATGTTTATGCAACATTAGAACGAGGCAATTATTTCCCGACATGCAGCTGGGCCGTTTCGCAAAGATGAATGAACAAGAACACGTTTCTGCAACGATGTGAAAACGCAACCTCAACAATTTAAAAATACGGGCTGATCGCCCGCTATGCAGCACTTCAGCTGCTTTAAACAGTGACAAGTGCTTGTTATGCCGCCCCGCACTTTCAAATAACCCGATCATTTCCCGGAATGCAGCACGGCCTAGCCACGGCAGCGTTCATGACAACGACGTTGAGGTATGCACTAACGTGTCTGACACCGCCACCACTCCACGCAACTTTCGAATTAGCCGCTAATAACTGGACATGCCTAACAGTGGCAAACTCCTTGGAAACGGCGCACCCTACAGGTCACCCCTAACTCTTCGCAACTGAGCAACAGCCTGCGTAGGTCGTTCAGCGGTAAAGATGACAGAATCGTGAGCCTAGATTGCCTGGACCACCTACGCCATATACCACGTAAATGGGTAAATATTCGGTGAGCTAAGACGGTGTAATCGAAAAGTGCACCTCGGCGAGACTTGCACAGATGGTGACTCTTCAACCCAAAAAGCCCGCTCCGGTCAGTGAACATCTGCCACCCACATACATGGCGCCACCAGAAAATCAAGATGTTGATTGTCTGCCCCCCGTTTTTAAATTTTCCGTGCATGTCCCGGAATGCACTGCGCGCGAAATACATTTTCGAATTTTCTGCGCAAGCCCCTTGCCTGGACAGCGCGCGACGTTTATGATGATGGTTTATGAAGTAGCCTCTTGCTGTGATATAGGATATCCCGGCACGCTCCAAATCGTGTCACCTTGCACTACTCAAAACTATTACCCCAATTTATATGTCCGCATATTAAAAATGTTATAACAATGGTTATATTTTTCTGCAGATGGTCACTGTATCTCAAAATATTTTGTTTAGGAAACTTCTAAATATTTGTCATTAAACTTCTTTTAAAATGGGGTTTCTCATTCATTTTGTTTTCAGTGCTCAGTACGTATTTTCTGACATTTGTAAAGGAACATCAATGCAACATATTGGCTTCAACAATTACCGTGTTTTTGGTAGCAACAGTCACAAGCCAGAAGATTTTGAATGTTATAAAAAATACAGAAAGCTTGTAACTAAAGCGTTGCGAAATGCAATGCGGGACTACCTAATGAACCTACTGAATGAGGCCACCGCGAGACATCCCGACAAATTATATTACATTGATTCGCTGTTCCACCGTACGCTCATTAACCCTGCTTTGTACATTTCCACACGTGTTGACCATGATTCATTATATAGAACCTATATTTTTCCGCAAAAAAAAATCCAATACTCACCCTATGTATTATTCATAACCGAGTGGAATGCTCTGCCTGCCAGCATTGTAACGCATGCACAGCAATCATCTTTCCAGTCTGCATTATTTGCGTTCTTTGAATGCGTTGGACAATCTTAGCCATTGCCACTTTTTTGCTGCTGTAGAACGTGTCGTGCAGCTTTTTCAATGTGCTCGCCTGTGAAAACCTTGCTGTGTTCCTTTTTGCTTATTTCGGTTCACCGACTGTGTATTCTGCGCATGTTTTCTTGTCTTCTCCTTTTCTTGTTAAAACATTTCTGTTGTCACTGATTACTGTATAAACCCCCCTTATGTAATGCCCTAGAGGCCCTTAAGGTATGTAAATAAATAAATAAATAAATAAAACATGGCGTTTATTAAACAGACTTCTAAACCGATGGCGAACGTGCAATGAGATAACCCAAATTGAATACAACAGTGCTGTTATTCGTGGTGTACACCTAACCAAGTTAAAAGCAACCGCGAAGAGTCTTTCAGGCAGTTTCTGACAACGGCTAATAAAAATAGCGTATTTGTTATCCCAACGACGCAACAGGAAATTTTTGCGGTTTTTATTTCGCTTAGCAACTCGAAGTCACGGAATTTTGATGGTATTTGCATATACCCATTAGGTATGTTCTTGACGGTCTTTTACCAGCATCGGAGCATATTTATAACCTATGCTGGCACTCTGGAGTGTTTCCAGACAAAATGAAATGGGCTGAAGTGGTGAGTATTTACAATTCTGGAGATAAAAACAATTTCTGTACTTCCTACATTTTCAAAAGCCGTAGAAGAATATATCAATCCGAATAAACTCTTTCTGCGAGAAGCATAATATAGTATCAACTCAGCAGTTTACTTTAGGAAGGGTAGATCGACAGAGCTAGCACTACTAACACAAAAACACATATCCCTTCAATCAATCGAAGATAATAAACTAACCATTGGTATTTTTGTTGATATCAGCAAAAGCTTTTGATTTTCTTAATAACCATTGCCTATTATTTAAACTTGAACACTGGTTTTCGCTGTGTTGCCTTAGCATATTCAGATCATACCTTGACAATAGGGAACATTGTGTTGCGATCAATGAATGTATGTCTAAATTTATAAAACTAACCGCTTTCGTTCCACAATGTAGTACACTCGGGGCATTAACTTTATTTCTATATGTCAATAATGTCGCAAACATAACTACTGATGCTACATTTTTTATCTATGCCGATGATATGAGCATCTTTATACAATCTAAAGTACCGAAGAACTTTGCCAAACGGCGAACGCTACATTGAACAATTTAAATATATGGAGTACGGCTAATAAACTTAAAATAGATACCACCAAAACTGAAGCAGTTGTGTTTACTCCCTCCCAGAAGAGTTTATATTATCAGTTTTGCGTTCGCATTGGCTTAAACAACATCAAAGTAGTGTCAGAAATTAAAAAACTTAGGGAAATATTTATTAAGAATATGTGTTGAACTTTACATTTGAACTGAGTACTTAGTTCTCTGGCAAAGATCTCCAGTGCTCTTTGCAGAGGCTGTTACATTTTACCTGAGAAATTTAAGTTATTATTTTTCAGAGGTCCTTTTTGCTCCCAGGTAAATTATTGTACTTCGTTCCGGGGAACTACCTCAAAACAAGATATAAATAGGATCTACTCAGCCCAAATAAAGTCCCTCCGAAACATAGCAGAGCTAAGCTATCATTCAACCGTTGGCCACCTTTCCATTCCTATAGGGTTTGGCCGTTTACTTCTTTGTACAATTTCAATATACTCATCAGCTACAAAAACAGCCTCAAGCACAATAACACAACATTTTATCTCTATCCAGATGGCAGAGTGTTCCTGAAACTAGGTATTCTTTTCGAAAAAGGGACAATTGGCGGGTTCTGTTTTGTAGGACCAACCACGGGCTTGATATGGTTAACAAACGTGTGCCACGAATTCTAAATGAATGTGCCTCCAAAGGAATTATTTACACACATTACACATGCTCAAATCATATTTTATTACCTTCACAATCATTCGTAAAAACCTTATCTTTTACTTCTTTTGTTTAAATATCTGTGCATTGTTACATTTTTAATTGCTATTGTGCATTTGTAACGTGATCCCAATGTGTTGCCGTTCTTTTTTGTTGATTATTTGTGCTGTAGAATCCTGCACCCCCCCTCCCGAAGCTAAATCCTACAAAGTTGTAACTATGTACCAGATGATAGTATTTTTTTTCTTTCTTTATGATGATGACGGTTGGAGTTTTTTGGCACCAGGCCAGCTGGGGCAAACAGCGCCAAACAAAAGTATCTAGATGAAAATAGTGACTACAAAAGCGAGAATAACAATACAATCAATTAACGGCAATGATGATGGCTGGTGTATAGGGCCAGCTTTGATTACGTATGATGGGAAATGAGGTTTAAAAAGTTAACATCAGACAAATATTTATAACGCATTGCACAGATACCATGGCATTGTCACCCAAAAGCAAGGAAGGGTGTCGCGGAATGTGTTGTCTGTATAGTTCCTTAAAGTGTCTGTCTTGTTTTGTCGAGTGCCTTGCATGTGATTAGGATGTAGACTACGAATAGGCCCTCCCCACACCAGCTACACATGGGTCTTGGAGAGCCAGCGAGCAGGTGTGAGTGTGAATCACCTTTTCTGCAGACCTTACATCGACATCTCACGTTGAAATGCTAGATAGATTCTTGTCATCCGCCGCTGTTGCGATATCGCGATGTCGCCATTTTCTTTTACCAAACATTACGCTAAAACTTTACCACGCCCTATTTGCTACCCACATTAACTACTGCAACCTAGTTCCGGGAACAACTACGATGCATAAATTATATTAATTATTACACCTACAAAAGAGAGCACTTCGACATATTTCAAATGTCCCTTTCAGAGACCCTAGTGCACCGCTGTTTTCCCGACGTGAAATAGTTAGCGCGAGGACTTTTTAAGGTTTCCGTCTACATATTCATATTTTTTGGTAATGACAAGTTCAGAAACGTCCTTAGAAACATTTTAAGTATTACTCTTAAAACAAGCGACTCTCGCACACGCAGCGGTGACAGGTGGCTCGTTCTCCTTCGGCGCACCGGTTATTTTCTACAGTCCTTGCCATATACATTGCCCTCTGTCCTTACTAAATTTAACAAAGATGGTATCGACTAGAGAAAATGTACGAAGACGAATCAGCGCAAATATTGTGTGGCCAGATACCCATTTGTCTTATTTTTCTGCACTTGTTTTGGCTTTTAAAATTTGTTTTGCTTTCTTTTTGTTTCACACAGTTAAATGCAACGTGCCTTCGATAAGGTATAGCTTGTTCTCTTATATTTCACAAGTATGTTTATTGTGTCTATGCATTTTTTCTATTGTTACATAATGTATGTCATGATTAATATTATCGAATAACATACGTAAGAGTTTATACACTTATGTAAAGTTGTTCGTATATAGGTGTGTTTTTACATGTGTAAACATCTGTTAATTTCACGCATATATTAGCATGTGTATGCTTTATACCGCTAACAAACAGCTGCTGTGTTTAGGGGCTGCCAGGCACCCTTCAAGTGGTCGCTGACCACTGTTTTGCCCGGTGGAACCTCAACCCTGTAATGTTGTAAAAATAAACTTGAAACTTGAAACTTAAGCAGCCTTAACAGGTGGGATCCAATTTTAATGTTGTCCAATGCTGCGCTTTGTCTGAAAAGCATGGCACTGACATGGTACGATACCAATGAAGAGACATTGACCACTTGGGACGTCTTCAAGGAGAATCTAAGGTAGCGTTTCGGAACGCTTATCACCGTAAACGTGCCGGCAAGAACAACCTCGCGTCTCCTTTCCAGAGTTCAACGGAATCCTACATTGCATATATTCATGACGTACTTGCTCTGTGCATCAAGGTTGGCCGGACAATGCTTCATGAAGAAAAGGTTGGGCACATCTAAAAGGTATTGCGGACGACAGTTTTAATTTACCGGTTTTCAAAAGCAGATCAAACGTCCAGGACATCGTTGCAAAATGCCCACGGTTGGCGCAAGCCAAAAGCCGCCGTATTGCTAACAACTTCGAGCGCCTTCCGCATACGGCCGCTCCTTCTTCATGCGAAGATGTGGTGCTCTGCCCAAGCCACGTCGCCCCACCTGGCCAACATAAGACGCTCACTAGAATAATTCGTCGATAAATTGAGTCTACGCCGCTATCCCCGCTCAAAACACCATTAGGTGAGAGCCCATCTATTTCCGCGATTGAAGCTGTCATGCACCGAGAACTTGTCAGAATGGGCATTCGCCCACTTTTGTCCACCAGTCGTCAGGACGTCCACCCGGTTCTATATAGCCCGCACGAGTCTATAATATCATACTTATCGTTTCCGCAAATCTGGCTGCCTGGCGAACCCATGACGATCGTCCGATTTGCGTTTCTTGCCATCGTATAGGACACGTTTCGCGTCACTGACGCAATCGCACTTACGATGCTTCTCGTACCGCTTACTACACTTCGCGGCCACCAGAGAATGCTCCCCGATGATTTTCCCTCTGATCGTATTACCAACAGCTCCGACACCGCTGCTTTTTGTTCCCCACACTTGCCGTTTGTCCCCGCCTCACAATCGCCCTTCCCCATCGCTAGACGCTCGCTGGCCAACGTCGCCGTCCCGGTCCGGCCACTTCTTCCCAGAAAACTAGATCGTAGAGCTCTCAGAGGTTATGCTGCATTGACGTCCCTGCCTGAACATTCTCTGCCCGCTTCAAGTGCACCTTAAAAAATTCGTGATGTCTATGTTGATGGAGTTCCTGTACAGGCGCCATTGACACGGGAAGGAGCATATCTGTGATTAGTGCGTACACAAGCAGGTGACTCAAGAAAGTGCTCAATCTGGCCTCTCCAGTGTTCGTGTTGCTAATAGAACTTCCCCTACCATTTTCGGTATGTCCACGCGTCCCCATCGCCGATCTCCCAGTTCCCTCTTTGTTTACTGTTTGGCCTACTGCCCAATGATGTCAACCATCGCCGATCTCCCAGTTCCCTCTTTATTTACTGTTTGGCCTACTGCCCAATGATGTCAATTTTGGACACGATTTTCTTTCTAAACATTCTGCAGTTATCGGCTGTTCACAAGCACCCTTAATCTATTTTCTACCTTGCCACACAAATGTGGTCGTGGAAGTAAATGTCGTTTACAATCAACTCGGTTCATTCGCTTCTCCCTGCGAGCTGCTGCTCATGTTCTACTTTCTACTTTACAACTGTTCCCTACGGTGACTACTTCCTTGCCCCATAAGTTAAGGTTGTACTCATCCGAGACGTGGCATTACGCACAACGTGGTGCTTGTTCCCACAAGCGCACTACTCTCCCTTTCCTTAATTTTTGCGTTTCCCCGCATACTCTTCCCGGTGGCATTACCATTGCGAAGACTCACCGTTGCAGAAGTGCGACCTTTTGACCAGTCCTTCTCCCTCGCCCGTATCCGCTGCCGCTCTCTCCCTCCCCCTAACCGAACAATGTATTCATACCAATTATTGCACCTTATCTCTCACACAAACAAACTGCAGCCCTTTATCGCCTCCTTCGGTCCTACACAGATATTTTTTTTATAGTGGCACTCTCCTTCTCGGCCAGACAAGTGTGGTCAGGCACCATATTCACACAGGTGACGCCAGCCCTTGTCACCGGAGGCCATGCCTCGCATCAGCCACTGACCATATTAGTGTAAGGTGGACATATACGATGCACCTTATAAGTTTTTAATAACTCTCGCATTCATCGACACAATCACAGTATTATCTTTCGATATTGTGTACGGGCACGTATTTGTGATGGTAAACACTGAATTTCCACATGAAGCATCCTCGCCGCTTTAAAAAGCTGCATGCACAGAGAGCCATCAATGTTTATAAATCCGTGTTTGGCGTGCCGTCTCGGCCTTACTAGCTTGCGAGCTCCCTTAACAATCGTCGACGTCGTAAAGGATTTTACGGAGACTGTTTTATTACAAAGCTCGCCTCAGCAAAATATTACCTATGTTCAATTTTTGGGACAAATATGTTTAGAACACTGCCACCTGCCTTGCGTATTTAGGATTATTTCTTCAAACAAAACCTGAAGATCCCGAAGTGCTCTGCGTGAGATTCAAAAAGTCATCGTCTGCTCACCGTGCGTGTCTAACCGGCAGTGGTCATTTCGTGCATCCGAAGCTGGTGGTCCTTTTGCGCTGATAAGCGAAGTATCCACATGAGTGGTTGGAGCCATATTCTTGTTTTACAATCTCCTGCGGATGAATAAAAATCCTACATAAAAGTATTGAAAAATTCCAATGCAGCCGGTAAACGTTGCAAGTTAAAGGAAAACATATACAGGCGAATGACGCGAAAATACATGAGCTGAATGCAAAGGAAAAAAAACGCCACCCTAACAGAAGAAAAGAAAACAAATAAAGAAAATGACCTAAACAATCAGATTTTATTGTTATCATCAGTGTCATATCAAATATACATTTGTTGCCCAGAAGTCAAAAAAGAGTCACCTGTCTGGCTGTTTTTCAGTTCAGGGCTTACGCCTATTGCAATTGCTTTTACTTTAGAAACGCAGCCCGTAACTCCATCGTGTATCTCTTTCGATTTTCCTGAAAAGTAACATTTTTTTAACGAGAGGAGGCACCGCCACCACAAGAAGATAACGCAAGTAGGCTCACCAGCGTATTCAACGGCGCACACGAAGTAGGAAGAAACCCGGGGAACCACGCTCTGCTCTGAACCACCTCCAGAAAAGCCTCGTATAAGTAGAACAAGTCAACGGCCTTTAGAGAAAATGCACGTTCGCCCAAAGGTACATATGGTGCTAAGGGTTCTCTTCTCCCAGAACCTGGGTCCAGGGCTTGGTTTGAAGGCTGAAGTGGACACACTACGAATGACGCTATAGGACCACGACACCCAAGCTTGTCCATCATACAAATCCTTGTGGCTACCCAGGGAGAAAAATAGAGAACGGGATTATGAGACACGATGGCTAATTGGGTTTTATGTGTTATGAAGTAGATATTTTAGTTTTGGCAGTGTACTGTGCATTCTTATGGCGAATGCCGTAAGCTAACTTGTTAACCTGAAGAAGTTACTCAATGGGATATTTTCGCCGGTGAGTAGCTATTTTCTGCGCAGTGTTTTAATCCTTGTTTGTACGGTCGCATCACTGCAGATTGTCTTTAAGGACTATATTGTGGGCAAGTGTCCGCTAATACACCGAGAGAGATCCTCTACGCCCTTCAGGATGTAGCCATCATTTAACGCACGTATTTACTTGTTTCAGGAAAACATTGTCCTAATTGCTGTTCGGGAAGAGCCACCGCACCCGAAACAGTGTTTTTGCAAATGCCCCAAATTATGGTTGAAAAACCGGATATGGCATTGTAGAACCAAACTATATTTAGTATTAAGCCGAAAGGATGATAATAATTGAGGAAGCGTTCATTATTTGTGCAAGTAGAAAACATGACGCCCGAAAAAAAACGCGGGGGTATGTTGATAGAGCGGTAATATAGTGCTAATTAAAAGAGCACTCATTGAGCGCTGTACCGCTTTTCTTATGTTGCTACTGTGCGTGCAAAGTAAATTTCGACTAAAAAATTATTCCACCTTCCCGTAGTATAACCGAGAATAGTATGGCGTCGATTGAAGGCATGGCAGGGGGCAATTGAAGTGCCCATTAGTTTTCAGTCCGTCGTTTCCATCAGGCTGAGGTACGCAGGTAACGTTATATATACCGTTTGGTTTCCATGGTAGCTACCACACATTTCACTTACCCGAACTACAAGATGGAATATTGCGTTGACCCCAGGGCTGTTTCGCATACTACTTAGGGTTCCCCTCAAGGAAGATGGTGTTATTTTATTGGAGGGTGGTGGGGTTCGTTAGAGTGGACAGGCCTTAAAGAGAGAGAGAGAGAGAGCGACCGAGATAGAGAAGCGTTGTACGCGGTATGAGTTTGTCTTTGTTTAAGCATTATCATCACCAGGTTCAACGTATGTGATGTCCGAGCTGTGGGTGGCGTTCCACTTTGATTATGACCACCTTATGGTCTGTGAAATGTAAAATCAAGGGCTGTTGTGGATGAACCCTACAGTTGCTAAAGATGAGGTCGATGCATGTTCCCCGAATGGTTGTGGGCTTGTAATCACGGCCCGCCGAGACTCGCTTACACTCGCCGCTGCCGACAACGATGAAACGTCGCAGGCGCGGGAAGCGTACTCGTCTTGTGCCAGCCCAGGAAGACACCAGCAACACTCTCGCTCCAGGAGCCCTTAAAGGGGAAGCGTGCTCGTCACGTCCCGCCCAACGAAGACAACGGCAACACTGTCACTGCATAAGCCATAAAAGCGTAAGACACCAGCGAACGTTCAGTAAGCCGAGCATGCGCAGTGGGGGTGTGGATGGCGCAACAACAACGACAAGAGAGGGACATAGCCCCGGCCATGAGATGCTTCGCATCTAAAAGTATCCGTCAAGCACACAAGTCTTGTAGAGTGTATGGCTTCCCTTATACCAGTCAATGTTACAGCAGACGTAGTAAATGCTGTGCGATCCTTTGTCCACCTGCGCCAACTCAACCAGAAGTGTGATCGAGGAACACTCGCAAGTGAATCGCGAAGGCTTCTAGATTTTTTGTGCCAACAAGCCCCTGAGTAGTAGAGGCCGAGGTATCAAAACTTGTTATTTATGATGAGCAATTCACGTATAAGTATACAAATACCTACTAGTTGTTTTTTCAGAGGCACTCTTTTCAGACTAATATAGGTTTTGCCACTACATCCAAAGCGCTTGTAGGAGGCAGCACGCTAAAGTTCAGCACTCTCTTCATGACAACGGGCCGACTCACACCTTTCTTCCCCAAGTGTCTGATTGATAGACAAAAACTACGCGGCCTATCAGGCCGAAAAATTCTTCCTAGTGATGATGTGTGCCCCGCCCACACTACACCATATTGTAAAATGAGGACCCTTGGTAATCTTTGAAGATCACAGGACCCTCAATTTTGTTCGTCTATTGCAGGTACTCTTTAAGGCTTCTGTTTTGGTTCAGCATACAACCAATATTCAGAATATCAGCGGCACCTTAGTGGTAACCATAGACGCGCATTCAATAGGTGGTGCTCCCACAGGCCAATCAGACCGCTGACCCTTCGATGCGCGGTAGGCATCGTGCCAACGACGAAGCAACGGCACACCTTTTCACCCAATAACGAGCCGCAGTGCACAACTCGATGTAGCCACTTTGACTGATTGTTCGGCTGTGTGGGGCATCATGAAAATATACCAAGTGTTTTCAAGGTTCGTCTAGCTTATGGGTCGAATAAGCACCCAATAATCATGAAAGTGCGCTCCTCTCCAAGAAAAAACAATATCCGCTGACGTGACATGCGAAAGAAAATGCTGACGGTTGCTTCGCCAAAGGGACAGGATAGGATCTCTGGCAAGGCCAAACAAAGGCAACAATACCTAACATAAACATTTCAGGCATATCCTGCAAAATAATAAGAAAATGAAGTGCATCGGCTAGGAATACACGGAGAAATGAAGCGCTCTAGAATACCAGCGAAAGCGTAATGTCGTTTCTGCTGTCAACACAATATTCTTTTTGGGATCTCGAAACCAAAACATTTTAATCTCTCTGCCAGTCTGTGTGCCGAGAATCAGCTTTCCCACCAAATGTTGAGATAATTCATGGCTTAACGGGGGTTGAAATGTAAAAACTATGTGCCTCCCAAGCCCAATGTGGCTTTGGCGGCCCCTCCTATCTGTCCTGCCTTGGGGATTTGAGGAATAATATACTAATTATTTATTGTCAACTTCGATTGGTGCAAAATGGCGTAAGGCATGTATGTCTGAAATAAATAGTGTAGAAAACCAGCCGCCCGGACGCATTAGGAAGTTGCATACGTAGAAAACTTAATTCTTTAAGTTAATAATAAGCATTGGTATATTTTAGACCAGAAAGTATCAAAACAACGAATCAAAGTTGCTCGGGAAAGCCCGGACTAAGAGAATATAAAAGGCTGGAAGAAACACAGCTCCTGTAAGTTCTGTTTTGTGCTGAAAAAACAAAATATAAAAGGATCTACTAGTAAAAAAAGGCTCGAGTGAGCATGACCAAGGTAAAAAAAAAAAGGGCCCATCTCTCGCTAGGGGAACTCGAGTAAATGCGTCGCATAGAGGGTGGGTGTATTGCGTTAACGTTTAGTGTTTGGGGAGTTGGTGGTAGTGAATGCGTTGTATCTGCAGCTTCTTGACGTAGTTTGAATGAGTCAAGGATATAAGGCGCGTTCGTAGCCTTTCATCCTGTGTCGGTTTTGTGGCGCAGTGGGAAGAGCACCATGTACCTCGCGTGCCACCCACAGGTAGTGAACGCGTTGTATCAGCAGCTTCTTGACGTAGTTTGAATGAGTCAAGGATGTAAGGCGCGTCCGTAGCCTTCCATTCTGTGTCGGCTTTGTGGAGCAGGGGGTAGAGCACCGTGTACCTTGCGTTCCGCCCGCTGTGTCGTGGGATCGAA
This sequence comes from Haemaphysalis longicornis, assembly GCA_013339765.2. Classification (NCBI taxonomy): domain Eukaryota; kingdom Metazoa; phylum Arthropoda; class Arachnida; order Ixodida; family Ixodidae; genus Haemaphysalis; species Haemaphysalis longicornis. The sequence goes on along the minus strand of CM023448.1, from coordinate 41,689,471 downwards.
ACCAGGCGTCGGTAAGTATTCTTTTTTTATATAGTGTAGGGGGAGGGGTGCGGACCTGTTGTTGAAAGCGAGGAGAGTAGCGCGATGCGGGAGAGGAGGAGTGGGGGAGAGGGCGCACCTGGAACGGCTGCTGCGGACACCGAGGAATGCCGACAACGCCGGGTGACGTCGTGAGTCAAAGAAATGCTCTGCATTTAAAATTGCTTTCCAGAAGCTCTACTCAATTTATCAGTAGGGGTGCCAGAGAGGAAAGGAAAAGGGGAAGATGATCGATGTGCATGCTCTGCATTTAAAATTGCATTCCAGAAGCTGTACTGAATTTATCAGTAGTGGTGCCAGAGAGGAAAGGAAAAGGGAAAGATGAACGATGTGTACATTTTTTGGTGCATCGTACCCAATTTTTAGGCGCAGTCTGTATAAAGGTAGTCTGCGGTAGAGCAGCATAAAACGACCGTTTGCCGACCATTGGCAGGTTCATTTTCGTGCGATAGCGTACAGTTGATGTCAACGACAACTGGTCACAAGTGAGCTGGCGAAAGCCGACACGTCATTGGTGAACTCGTCAAATGTGAAACTAGTCAGAGGTGATCTTAGACTAGGAAAGCGTGTAACATAAGGCAAATGGACATATATATTTTGTGAGTGTTGAGCTCTTTCATCAATCCTACGCGTGATTCTAGGTCGAACAAACAGAAATTTTGAGAATAGCCTGCAGATGTGTGCGCTTGCTTATATGGTATCTCTATTGCGTCAACATTACGCATTCTTTGTGGCTTTGAAAAAGTACATCGCTCGAGGAACTGGAGATTCAAAACTTTTGGGCTTGTGCCTGAAAATATTGTTTGAGTGCACCGCATGAGACTGACATTTGTGATTTTGGAGACCTAATTTAACATTTACTATATATTCAGAACTGATTTACCAACGCGAGACTGCTCCTTTAGTTACACCTTTGTGATTTCGTTACTTTACTTCCAGTTTCTTGTCTTCATAAACTTTTTCTTACTTAATCGGGTGACGGCAGTGGGTTGCGTGACTGCTTTAGTTTTTTTTGTATTTTTATTGTTCTTTGTTCCATCCTTTCTTTCAGCGTTGGCGAGGGTTGCCAGATTTTTCTATCACAACTAAATCAGATTATTGTTTCTTTGCTTTATTTTCTCTCAATGTGGTACATTTGCAATATTAGAACGTTTAAAGCTCTTCTATTTGTCGATTCCGCATTTTTGTTCAGCTAAAATGTACCCCATTGTCCATGTTGCAGAAATAGCAAAGAAAGTCTCATGCAATACTCACTAAACATCAATGAAAATCTACACTTTTTAACGCATGACATTGCCCAACTGTCAGGGAGCATTTATTAACGAAGTAGAATTCCCTTGAAACTACACACTCGCACAGTTTCGCAGTGCTTCGCCAGTTTGTGTACCTGGCGTTACGTTGTCTCGAGAGTATATTTTCATAAAATACGGCAAGCACTTCACAACAGAAAAAGTTTACTTTGGGAAGCCCCAAAACACTCGTTGACCTGGTGAAATGGTATATTTGAAATACGGGAGTCTATGTGACATACATCCCAAGAATGGCATTTTAAGAAATAAATGAAGGTACGTCTAAATTCACAAGGAGCGGTGAATGAACGCGCCGACATCAAGTGATGTCACTAGTAATTAGAAGCCGAACTGCCCGTGCATTGCTTTCGAGTGATGTGGTGGAGGCACTTCAAATACAGTCTAGAAATATTGTTTGATGGAGAAAACATGATTTATTAACCGGAGGTACACCGAAGCTTAAGATAATACTCCAATGTTGATCCAAATGACAAGAACGTATCGACGAATTTTTCCAAGAGAGAAACATCAGAACGGGGCCCCTATGGCAAAGTTTAAACCGAAAGGGCAACGCTAGCCATTAAGAGCAAAACAAAAAGCAGATATATTAGGAAACTGTGATGACTTCCCTGCGTCCCTCAGTAGGTGGAAGTACGGAAGTCTCCTCAACACCGTTGCACAAAAAAAAAGTTTATGACGATTTCCGAAACAAACTTGAGGGTCTCTGGGAGTAATTTCTCTAGTGGGGGATAACCTAGAACGATATTCTCTGTTTGACAAGTTCACCTATGAACGGTTTTTCTAATACAAGTCAGCTGCGACAAGTATGCGTGTTCCTGGCGGAGAGAAGTGCCTTATGACTTTAATGGCTTGTTACAGAATGTGAACGCTATGAGCTCGTTCCTTTTTTTCCGTAATTTTTGCAACCTGTGAAATCAGCGTACATTTCGACGCCTAATAATCGAACTCTTTCGACCGAAGCTTCTTTATCTGTTTTTTTGTATTACATAATACGGTTGGGCCAGGTTAGAAGGATTGGGGAGGAATTTCTGGTTCTCCCTAGTGAGACGATTTTTGTTATCGGGGGCATGCTGAAACATATCGCTTAAGCGTCAGGTTTTTATTTTATAGGGTTACAACGGGAAATGTGAAAGAATTTCGCAGAATTACCCAGCGTGTTGAACCCCCGGTATTAGGCTCACCAAAAATACATGTTCCATGTGGAAAAAAACTTATGCGGCTACATACAGTTTCGTTGAAGGTTTACACGACGTGTTTTACTATGACACTGAATTGGCAACGAATAAAGTCAAGAAAAGAAAGTCTGGAGGCCAGGATGCACACAAGTACGTCAAGGTTAAGCTGGGTTTCGACTGTAAGATTTTTTATGCCATTTTTTGTGGGTTGTTGCCTGTGTAAGACGCAGGTAAAATTCTTTTCACTGGGTGTGAAATCCAGGTCCGCATCAAAGCCAACTAATTTCGTTTTCAGTGCTATTCACCTGCTGCAGCTACTTCCATGCTCTGCATGGACGTCAGACAAACCATACAAACAAAACAAAACGTGCGCTTGTTTTACTTGACAGAAGTATTATTGTGTTACTCACTCTATGCATTACACCCACAGGATACTGCTTTTAAAAAACAGGGTAATATTGTATAACTTTAAAGTTTGATTTTGTACAAACTCATCAGTGACATAACTTGAAAAATCAAATTTATCAGTGCGATAAGTTTGCCTGATCAGATATTTATAACGATAAAACTAGATTTTGAGGCACTGCTAAATCTCGTATAATTTGTTTGTAGCGGTGCGTTTGGTAGGCAGTTGCTAATCGCATAATTATCTCCCTGTGCGGTCATGTGGGTTGGCCAAGAAAGGCCAAGAAAGTTCGTTTTTTTTCTATGACCTTGCCTTCAATACGGCTCAGCGAGCAATCTAACGGAAGATGACAGGTGTAATGTTCAGGGACAAGAAGGGAACGAAATGAGTTAGGGAACAAACGCCTGTGAAGAACATAACATCACATAAAAATTATTATGTAGGAATTGGCGTGGGCAGGGGGTGCAATGCGAAGGCAATATAACCGTTGCTCATTAAAGCTTATGGCGTTGACCCCTAGAGCGGTCAAGCGTAGCAGGGGGTGGCAGAATATTAGGTGTGGCAGATTAGATTAAGACGTTAGCGGGAAAAAATTGGTCGCCCTTAGCCCAGAACGCAGAGAATTGATGACCAAAGGGAGAGGCCTTTGCTCTGCAGGTGAGAGCAGACAGGCTGATGATGATCATGACGAATCTTCGTGAATGCGTCCTGCTGTGCAAACCGTGCGTATAATTGTCAACCTAAAACTGAACCGCAACGGTATTATTTCAGCCAACATTGAAACATAACCGAACCAGTATTTTTACCGCTTCGACGCTCTGGTATATATATATGTAGATATAGTAAGAAAATGAGGGGCTCGTTGAGGAAATACAGAAAGATAGGTCGGCAGTTTACAACGCCAAAGGAGGCATATGAGTGTGCTTAGGATCTTTTTTTTATACGGTTAATGAAGTTAACATTTACATTTAGGTTAACCCAGATAGCCGAGTTGGTAAGACATTCGAGATCTAATCGAATGGCGTGGGTTCGGTCCCCACTCTGGGCGCGTGTTTTTCTTTCTTTCTTTCTTCCGTATATTTAAAAAGGTTAACTTCATTACCGTAGTAAAAAAAAAGATCCTAATCACACCCCTATGCCTCCTTTGTCGTTGTAGACTGCCGACCTATCTTTCTGTATTTCCTCTACGAGCCCCTCATTTCCTTACTATATTATTCTGCGAAAGCCAAGCGAGGGTCTCGGTTCTGGCAGCCTTGATGCCGAGGTAGCATGAGAGGGCTTCCCGCCAGATAGCCGCTCATGACAGGCTGTAGACGTTCGAGTCACGCCCCGGGGGTTGAAAAGAAGTTACTCGTCTCCCCGTGTAGTCATAGTGGTGCAGGCTACCACCCTCAAGCGTCAGATACATTTCTTGTAAATATCAATAGCCAGAAAGTGAAGGAGAACACAGTCGCCCCGATAGCAGAGATGGTAAGGGTTCGAGATCTAATCGAAAGGCGTGGGTTCGGTCCCCACTGTGGGCGCGTGTTTTTCTTTCTTTCTTTCTTTCTTTCTTCCGCATATTTAAAAATGTTAACTTCATTACCGTAGTAAAAAAAATATCCTAACCACACCCCTATGCCTCCTTTGGCGTTGTAGACTGCCGACCTATCTTTCTGTATTTCCTCAACGAGCCCCTCATTTCCCTACTATATTATTCTGCGAAAGCCTTGCGAGGGTCTCGGTTCTGGCGGCCTTGATGCCTAGGTGGCATAAGAGGGCTTCCCGCCAGTTACCCGCTCATGACAGGCTGGAGACGTTCGAGTCACGCCCCGGGGGTTGAAAAGAAGATCCCCTTCTACCCGTTTAGTCATAGTGGCGCTGGCTACCACCCTCAAGCGTCAGATACATTTCTAGTAAATATAAATAGCCCAGAAAGTGAAGGAGAACACTGTCGCCCAGATAGCCGAGTTGGTAAGGGATTAGAGATCTAATCGAACGGCGTGGGTTCGGTTCCCACTCTGGGCGCCTTTTTCTTTCTTTCTTTCTTTCTTCTGTATATTTAAAAACTGTTAACTTCATTAGGCGTAGTAAAAAAAAGATCCTAATCACACCCCTATGCCTCCTTTGGCGTTGTAGACTGCCTACCTATGTTTCTGTATGTACACACACACACACAAAAACACACACACACACACACACATACACACACACACACACCGGCACACTATATGTATACTATATATATATATATATATATTATATATATATATATATTATATATATATATATATATATATATATTTATATATATATATATATATACATATATATATATATAGAAATAGGATTTGGCAAAATGGAGAGGAGCTAGTTGGTTCGTAATTTCCATGAGTGAAACAAGCGCAAAAATTTTTCACAGGGACGAGAAAGCGCCTGTGTCGTTTCCTTTCTCGTCCCTGTGAAAAATGTTTGCGCTTAAGTTTCACTCATGGAAAGATTTGGCAGTGATGAATACCTCGGGAAGCAAAGGGCAGGATGTGGTAAGTCATTGAAACAGATAAAAAATTTGGAAAGAAAGAAATTGGAGAAAAAATACCCGCCAGGTGGGATCCGAACCCACGACCTCAAGAATACCGGTCCAGAACCCCGGCGGTAGCGTAGTGGTTATCACACCAGACCGGTATTCTGGAGGTCGTGGGCTCGGATCCCAACTAAGGGCATTTTTTCTCCGCTTTTTTCTCTGCAAGTTCTTTATCTTTTTAATGACCTACGAGATCCTCCCCTTTGCTTTCCGAGGTTTTCTTGACTACCAAATCCTAATTCTGTGTTACTTTCAACCAGTTCCTCATTTCCTATTCTCATGTATATATATATATATATATATATATATATATATATATATATATATATATATATATATTATATATATATATATTTTTTTGTTTTTTTATATATATAGATATATATATATATACATATATATATATATATATATATATAATTTAGGTTACTTTCTTACTTTCTTACTAACTCTCGTATAAACCGAAAGGCAAACTACTGGCTGCATATGCCCTGCAATAAACCCCGATGTAAAGTATGCCCACACATGACCACTACACAGCCCGCCACCAGCACGGCTTCAGACTACTACGTAAATATAAAAGGTAACTTTAACTGTGACTCCGCTAATGTCGTATATATTCTAGAGTGCACTGTTTGTAGACAACTATTATATCGGCCAAACTGAAACGCCCTTCCGAATACAGTTCAATATTCACGGCTCTCATGCAAAAAGCTGCCCTTATTTGCCCCTGTAAAAACATGTGAGTCACCGGGCATGCATTTGAACATCTTAAAGCAACGACTTTAGAATCCGCCTTCAAAACGCACCACGACCACGAGGTTCGCGAATCTTATCTCATTTATAAGTATGGATCAGCCACACTTGGAATAATTGAAAGTTACAGAAAACTAACGGGCTTATCCCTCGATTAAAATTAGCGGATTCATAATTTTTATAACAATGATCATTATTCCTACCCTCGAGTTTCCCATCAGATTTTGCAGAAACTCTCCAAATGCAGCAGCTTCATTAGCCTAATGCGGCTAAACAATGCCATTTGTCCTGGGGTAGGAGGCCTCATGCCCACCACCATTTAAGAATGTTTAAATCTTTGTGATCTATTCATGTTTACCCTTTTGTGACCCTACCTATTTTCTGTTCAGTTGCTAGCTTCTGTGAAATGCTGTTTTTTGCCCCTATATATTCTCTTCATCCGCGGGGGGCACACCTATCTTCGCTTCCGCCCCAACCAGTCTCCCCAGCAACTGAATACCTTACTGTATACTCTTCCATTTCTTTTGAAACCGCGGTTGTCTAGTTTCCCGCATTGTCTGAACTTGCAGCCCGCGCGACATACATTGACCCGTCATGGTGCAACCTTGAACGCTGCTTTGTTAACACGATCCCTTTTTCTCTCCCTCGCCCCCCCCCCCTTTTTTTTTAATTTGGTTTGTTGTTGTTGTAACATAGGCGTAGCACGACTGTATGCACACTCCCCATTTCCGAAACATTTTCCGCTCCTTCTCACAGTTTTCTGCAAACCTATATAAGCAATGTGTTCGAAAAGTTTGCAACAGCAATATCATGTAACTGGACTCTGATGAAGGCCAGTCACATTGCCGCTACGAAAAGTAAACCTTTGTTTGTTATTGTTCTTGCTGTGTATCCGACTCTTTACTTATACTATTTCTGCGCGCTTTGTGAGTTTATCTTTCTCTTGATTTATATATATATATATATATATATATATATATATATTTAGTAAGGAAATAAGGGGCTCGTTGAGGAAAATACAGAAAGATACGGCAGCAGTCTACAACGCCAAAGGAGGCATAGGGGTGTGGTTAGGATCTTTTCTTTTTCACTACGGGTAATGAAGTAAACATTTTTTTAATATACAGAAGAAAGAAAGAAAGAAAAACACGCGCCAAGAGTGGGGACCGAACCCACGCCTTTCGATTACACGTCGAATGCCTTACCAATTCGGATATCTGGGCGTTTGTGTTCTCCTTCACTTTCTGGGCTATTTATATTTACTAGAAGTGTATCTGACGCTTGAGGGTGGTAGCCAGCGCCAGTCTGACTACAGGGGGAGAAGGAGACCTTCTTTTCAACCCCCGGGGCGTGACTCGAGCATCTACAGCCTGTCATGAGCGGGTAACTGGCGGAAAGCCCTCTTATGCTACCTAGGCATCAAGGCTGCCAGAACCGAGACCCTCGCTAGGCTTTCGCAGAATAATATAGTAAGGAAATAAGGGGCTCGTTGAGGAAAATACAGAAAGATAGGGCAGCAGTCTACAACACCAAAGGAGGCATAGGGGTGTGGTTAGGCTCTTTTCTTTTTCACTACTGGTTAATAAAGTAAACATTTTTTTAATGTACAGAAGAAAGAAAGAAAGAAAAACACGCGCCCAGAGTGGGGACCGAACTCACGCCTTTCGATTACATGTCGACTGTGTTCACCTTCACTTTCTGGGCTATTTATATTTACTAGAAGTGTATGTGACGCTTGAGGGTGGTAGCCAGCGCCACTCTAACTACAGGGGGAGAAGGGGACCTTCTTTTCAACCCCCGGGGCGTGACTCGAGCGTCTACAGCCTGTCATGAGCGGGTAACTGGCGGGAAGCCCTCTTATCCGCCAGTTACATCAGTTAAAACATCACAATATCCTAATGCAAAGTGACCGCTTAAAAAGCATATTCCCCGAACCACCACGCGTTGTGTACCGGCGTAATAAGAATTTAGGTGACTTTCTTACTAACTCTCGTATCAACCGACCGGCAACTACTGGCTGCATGCCCTGCAATAAACCCCGATGTAAAGTATGCCCACACATGACCACTACACAGCGCGCCACCAGCACGGCTTCAGACTACTGCCTAAATATAAAAGGTAACTTTAACTGTGACTCCGCTAATGTCGTATATCTTCTAGAGTGCACTGTTTGTAGGCAACAATATATCGGCAAAACTGAAACGCCCTTCCGATTACAGTTCGATATTCACCGCTCTCATGCAAAAAGCTGCCCTTATTTGCCCCTGTCAAGACATGTGAGCAGTCCCGGGCAAGCATTTGAACATTTTAAAGCAACGATTTTAGAATCCGCCTTCAAAACGCACCACGACCGCGAGGTTCGGGAATCTTATCTCATTTATAAGTTTGTGCCAGCCACGCTTGCAATTAATGAAAGTTACGGAAAACTAACGTCCTTATCCCTCGATTAAAATTTGCGGCTTCATAATTTTTATAACTATGTTCATTATTCCTACCCTCGAGTTTGCCATCAGAATTCGAAGGAACTCTCCTAATACAGCAGCTTTATTAGCCTAATGCGGCTCAACAATGCCATTTGTCCTGGGGAGGGAGGCCTCGTTCCCACCACCACTTAAGAATATTTAACTCTTTGTGATCTATTCATGTTTAACCTTTTGTGACCCTACCTATTTCCTGTTCAATTGCTAGCTTCTGTAAAATGCTCTTTTGTGCCCCCTATCTATTCTCTTCATCCGCGGGGGGCACACCCATCTTCGCTTCCCCCCGAACCAGTCTCAGCAGCCACTGAAAACCTCACTGTACACTCTTCCCTTTCTTTTCAAACCGCGGTTGTCCAGTTTCCATCATTGTCTGAACTTGCAGCCCGTGCGGCATACGTTGACCCGTCATGGTGCAACCTTGAACGCTGCATTGTTAACACGACCCCTTTTTCTATCTCTCGCTCCCCCCCCCCTTTTTATTATGAAATATTGGTCGCATGTGTAAAATAGACAATCTGCTGACGACAAAAGACGTCCAATGAGGCGATATCATTCATTATTCTGACCATTGCGTCAAATATATTTACGCGCTTTTAGGTCAACTATGAAAAATATTGGCTCCAAAAGAGCACCAAACAAGGTCTAGGATTCCTGGCTTCCTTCACGATAACCAAGAGGGTGTGCAAAGAGCATACAGCCACAAGCGTATTGAAACAAGTGGGCAGACAGCTACTGCTTTAAGAAGTGTAACAAGAGAAATATTTTTATCCGTTAGTGTTTTTTGTAGAAGTAGCGCAACCTCTGCGATACTTCACTACAGCTGGCAAAATCTTTCCTTAATGCAGAGTTCTTTGCTAAGGATGTTTACTGAATTCAAAGTTCCTCTCGAAAACACAAAATTCTTCGCTAATTGCTATGACCAGTTTTGTATACATAAAGATTTTTGTCAAACCTGTACACGTTTTCCAACCTCTGTGTTTGTTGATAATTTTTTGATCAGTCAAAGATGACTTGGTGATGTTTTACAGGTGTGCTTTTTTAGCTCTGACTCCGGGCGACACTTTTTTCGGCTCTCGAAATGTCTTCGAAAATCCCGGGGCCCCTGTTTCGCCAGTAGATATATCGTCACGTACATAGCATATTTTGGGGGCCCATACGGAGTCGAGCGCAGAGATGTTAGTGACCCCTTACAAACCAATCTGAACAAGAGGTATTGATCATGGTGCGGTCGGCGACGAACGGAGTGCCAGTTACCCAGTACCCATTGCGGCGACGCCGTAATACGTTGTGAAGGTGTGGGGAGGATCATATGCAGTCCAGAACCAGTGCCACAGGTGTAAATGGTTGCCATAACAGAAGGATCTCTGGTGGATGTGGCGATGACGTTTTCCCAGGGCAGCTCGGCGAAGGCACTGGCGCGCAAAACACTACTGTGCTGCACCTAATCACTGCCGACACTAGATGCCACTCCGCCTTTTGGGTGATCTCCTTCGGCGTAGCTTCTAGAGAGCTGGGCGATCTTGTTCGAAAATTCGAGTATGCCTGTTTTTTCTGTCAAACTTCAAAGTCGTGAATTGTTTTCTTGGGTAAATATTGCGCAGAGCCATGTGTTAGCATTGCCGTGTGATAAGTCGTTAATGTTACAGTTTCCAGTTGGATGGTCAGGTTCGGCACACATCACATAGGATTGTTTTTCATGCAGTGTAAGAAAGGTGCCCCTGGTACTGACGTGTTAAGCAGTATTTTTATGTTGGTAATAACTTCCGGTTCGTCCTTCATACAGAGCCTGCAGTGACTTCTTCTATGGAAGATATTTTTCAGAGTTACAACGCGTGTTTAGACTTGATTTCTTTTCGGTCTCTACTCATGGTGATGCGGTCGACTGCCTTTACCCTTGGTCACGCACAAACTCGCGGCCATGGCTTTCGGGTACGCCAGGGAGAACGATTCCGGACATTACCCTTTATTATAGATAACTGTTTTTGGTATTGTGTAATGGCAATTGGGGGGTAATCGTTGTTATCTTTCTTCCGTATGTGTTTAGACTGACATTTACGTTCTGAAACCATGTGACATGGTGTTATGTCTTTAGCATTTCATTTCTTGCCAATTATGCCCTCAATAAATTTTGTACCACAATCTTGGATATGTTGTTTAGAGGTCAATGTTTCATATTGGAATGAATCACTCAGGCAACGCGGAATGTCGTGATTGGTTTGAAACGCTTTTTGAGCGGCTTGGACGTTTATTTATATATTCATTTATATTACACCCTCAATGGCAGAGGCATTACAGAGAAGAGTGGGTTGCATCAGTGCGGGCCGTTTTCAGGTGCTTGAAAATTTGGGAGGGGGGCGTGGGTATTTAAATCGTTAATAACGACCCAACAACAGGTCGAATAACGTTTACTCAGAATTCAGTCGTTCAGATGGAAAGTCCCAGCGTTCTTTACCTTGTAGCCACACGTGGATATCACCCGCAACACTATAAAAAATGTGGATTTGATAGAAGTCCTGACACATCCTCATAATGGATTATGTTAATAACTTTTATAATGGCACGAAGGCAGTTGACGGCATGCGGGCGCGATTACGAGGTTATCGATGTCGGTATGCTAGTTCACGACGGCACGTCTGTAGATGACGGTATGCTGATATTTTTGGCATCGATGGCACGTTGGGGTGACGGTATTGCCGCCAAGCATGCATTGGATTGGTTTATTTATGTTTTGTTTTTACAGACCGGCCGGCCCCTGCGGTGTTGTATATATTCCAAGTGAGGAGCGTTTTCAATTCTTTATTTTTATACCACACTGGTTATTTATTTGTTATAAGGTGGGTATTTCGGCTAAAGTAACAAGCCTAAAATAATCTTCGATTTACAGTGTTCTGGTTTTAAATAAAATTTTGGAGAAACACTTCCTTCGAAAGATAAATTGCCGTGGAGCAGACGCCGCAGTATTCGATTCGCCGGCAATCGCCTGCGCATGTCACTTTGCTGACTGCTTCTTCGCAGACCGTGTATTTTTTGAGTGGTTATGGGAGGACAATTTCGCTCCAATAAACTTGATTTCATTTAAAGACAACTATGTCGTTTTCTACGTGACATTATGACGTGATATATATGAGAAATTGCCAAACAATGATGACAACATAAAAAAAAAAGGTCCTGCGCAATGCTAACTTTAAAATTATTTTATTCTTGCGAAGAAATTTATAAAACAAGATTTGCAGCCCAAAGAAACGGCCATAGTCAGGGCTTGTGTTTTGCATCCATACGTGTCGTGATTATTTTACTATATTATTTTACTAAATTATTTACTATACTACCACAATGGTAAGAAAATTCATCAAGCAATATTTTCTTGGACCTTTTTAAAAGTGTGTGCTGAGGAGCTCAAAATAGCTCTTAGATAATGCTTCTACTGCAATTTCAGCGACGAGCTATCTTCCTCATTTTTTGCTCCAAAGGTATCTTTGTGTAATCCTCAGGCAGAGCATAAATCCAATATTCAAACAATGCAAGGAGGGAGAAAAGAAGGGTAGCTGCAGTGCATTAAGATTAGCACTCAAATCCTTCACATACCAAAAAATCGTTATCACATCGTATGGACAATATTGAAAACTTGCTTCCACAGTTTCTTGTTTTGACCATAACCTTCAATTATTCTTTTTCAAATATTGTAAGCTGATAAGGTTGTCACTGTTATGAAGCCCAGAATAGTGCTCTTCGTTCCCGCATTCACCAGTGTAAAAAATTTCAAATTTAGTTTGATGCAATCTTAGTTCACCTGTGTGGAGATAAAGTCGTAGTTGTTGTTTTCGTTACCAGACCGCAGTAAATTTAGCTAAGGTACTTGGGATTTTTAATATTGTTTCTCAAAGAGGACCTGTGCTCAAAGCGATGGTAAAATATATGATTAGCGCCACCACTGGCAGTAGTCGAAAGGTTCTCCTTCTACATACAGAGCATTCAGAGTATGCCACATCTAAATAGCACAATTCATGGGACGTCCAATTGGTAGGTGCTCTTTAGACCTATGAAACGGCTTTGTGTGATTGTATAAAATGGGGCGCGATTTTCAGTTTGGACCATTTCTTGTCATCTCAGCCCTGATAGGCTGAAAGCAGAAAACCTTAAACGATACTAGACATCTATTGGTAAGATGCCTGATATGGATAGCTATATCATAAATCAGACAACTCAGATTTATGCCCCAAGACAACTGTTTGGTAACCATGTCTTGTGGAGCCAACACCAGTGGTTTAAATTAAATTGTTTTAGTCAATGCACGTGCGAGCAGGACCGCTGGTGCACATGAAGGAAGGGGGGGGGGCTCCTGCATGGTTTTTGGTGAGGGTAGTGTAATAACGCTATCACCACAAAAAGACTATCGATAAATACATTCCTGTTGCTAGCTATGTAATACGCTCGGTGGCTCCACCGCTTTTTTCACGATTAGCCTTTTCAAAATGGACGATGCTATATGTACTACGTAGTGGAGCCCTACCGGAAATTGCTATACGCACTACCCATATAGCGCCATCTATGAGGCTCTATCAGGAACTCCCGAGCTTGCTTGGTGGCGGGCCATGGAGGAAAGAAAAGCTGCGGGCTGACGCGACCTTCGTACGAACGGCAAAGTACATACCTGCGTACCTGGTTTCGGCCACAGCAAAGTTTGCGCTGTAGTCATGGGCGTGAAATAGATTATGGCTGCTCACAGGGCCGTCTACGACACGTTTGAGCATTTAATCGAGGCAGGAACAGAAATTACGCGGGCAGCCGGTGCATAACATTCGGTGTTGATCAACATATCGTATGTTGTGTCGGGCCGCTGTGTCGGGCCGCCCGCGTCATTTTTTTATTTTACTTTTGAGTTTTGTGTAATCAAGTATGTATCTATAGTAGCCTCAAGCTGTCTACTCCTGGGTATCGCCAACTCTCTAAATAATATCCCACGGTGGCTTTATTCGCCTTAATAAGATTCTGAGATCCCTGAGTGAGATGTCTAATACGCTACCCCGTGCCTCTTAGCGCATGTGGTTCGGCAGCGCACAAAACGCCAGTTTAATTGACTACGCAGTCAGTTAACTAAAGCATGTTCTACAGGAACTCTTGAGTACAAACGGGGGAACGCGCACCTGTGCTTTTAGCTCGTATGTGTTCGTACACCTTGCCTCGAGCTGTTAGAAGTTGGCTTTTCCGCATGGCTGTTAAGCTGTGCAAGAAAGTCGTCGGGGCTAAACGTGATGGTATGAAACGCTTCTGATGTAAAAACAGCTAAATCCATAGTGTTTACGAAACTCTTAAGACACATTCTTTTGCAGTGTGATCTTTAAACGTTTCACATCCCTCCTCCCACTCAGCCTTATTTTGGGCAAAATAAGGCGCTTTCAACATGCAGACACAGGAAAGGAAACCGGAAGATGTATGAACTTTTATCCTGCATTCTTTCACGTGCTAATGTCACATGCTAGCAGTGCCGTTTGTCCAAAACGGTTTACGTTGTGCATTGAAGGCAGTGTTCTTACCAACCTCCAAAGACTCGCCTAGGCAATTTCACATCACGAATGGTACAAAAAAAAATAATCCGTAAATTATGTGGAAGCAATGCCCATCCTTCATTATTGACATTTTCTAGTTTATCAGAGCTGCTGCAGCCAAGCATTGTGTTATTTATAAAGTATAAAATACAGAAAGAGGCCATTCTAAGCAGAAGGAAATATATATTGATTAACAATCTGCATTGTTTGAATTGTACGTTTTCCAACTGGCAGGGCAACTGCTATTATTTCTATGCCCATAAGATGCCCATGATTTTGCTCAAGTACGTGGACGCCTTAGGTGGTTACATGCTCATAAAAGAATTCTGTGCTACCTTCATTCACACCCTGCAACTCGTCCGTGCCATTGTGAGGCATGCAGGGTGCACGTGTGACGCTTAGCATGATAAACTTCAGGCGACGTCCAGCTCAGTTGTACTGAGAATATGTCTACTTGCAGAATGCTTAAATAACTGAATCAATCATGAATACAGTCAACTCAAAACAACCTGAAAGAAAAGAAGGCACCACCTACCCTAAAAGAAAAAGATGACAAGAAGAAATTTACGGGTTAACTATTTTACATTGTTTTCAAGTTATCCAAAAATAAGTCTGCATGCAAAAGGTCCAAGAAGGCTGTTGTTTCTTACACTTTCAAGAAGACATCAACACTGCTATTGTTTTACAATATGAAGTAAATTTTATTACAACCACATCCTCAGCTTCAATTGAAGTTGTCCTTTCTGGGTGACCTGTAAAACCAAAGATGCAATACATTAGCAATACGGCTATGTTGCTTGCATAAACGATAGAAAAAAAGAAAAAAAATAAACATTGCAAAACCTCAGGACCTTGTTACGTTTTTTCATTGTGTTATTTTGTCTTATGGCACAATTGAATTCTTGAAAACAACTTTCGTGAAAACCTATTGAGCACGATTTTCCATACCAACCATTACTGCATTAATGGCTGCACAATACTTTTTGCTTGAATGTAAATGCGGCTAAGAAATTTACTATTATTTTGAAGCAGCCAGTTTTATGGCCAGTCACAGAAAATGGGAACAGATGCCGTTGGTGCAGGGCTGCATGCGACCACATCGTGTGAAGTGTTGTGTCAATTTTTTTCCAAATCTGTTAGCCCGACAGGAACCACACCGCATGCAGAAGCTGTCGTAGTTTTTGTTATAAATTGACGTGAAACCTTTTTCCTCCTCACTTAGAACTGATCTCCTTTTTTTACTGTTTGGTCCCGTTTACAGTAAGAACTACATTTTTTTAAGGAAAAAGGAACTGCCACCCAATTAAACCTGTACTTCTGAGTCCAAAGAGCAATGCCAAGATTAGAATCATACTACACATGGAACATATACATGTTGCCCCCCCCCCATCCCCCCCCCAACGCTACAACCCAGCACTTGCACCCTCCCCAATGCCCTCTTCTTATTCTTGCCCAAAACAATGGATTTGCCCCCTCAAGAATAAAATTCTGCAGACGCCCCATGCTAATACATACGGAACCAGTAAAAGTGTGCAGCTGGTCGAATTGGTTCTCAATGCATAAATACAAGGCTGCTTCAAAGAGAAACGAGGCATTGGTGCCTTCCTGGTATGTTCCACAACTTTCACTACAACCTGAACGATGTTTTGGCCCTGTGAAAGATTCAGTACACTAATTATATACGGCACTAGAAAGCGGATACAAGCATTATCACTGACTCGATCCCCCCATCTCCTATTATTAGCTTCACACTTATTCATTAAAGTTTTCTCTTTCTCTCACACTTGTTGATTAAAAAAGTGCTTGTCCTTATGCGTTATCGCACTTGTAACAATGCATGAAAACGGCATTTAACAAGGTGAGGGGAAACGCGCTGAAGGTATCCAATAGCGTTCGCACCATTCAGTTGCTCGGGCCGGCTGAAGGAACCACGCGACATGCATGCATGCTCGCGCATCGGGTGGAAAGGCTGGTGACGGAAATATAAGCTCGGCGGGTCGACGCGGGTCACCAACTTCAACATCAGTAAAGGCAGCGTTAAGGGACAAACCACGAGGCCAGAAATACCTACCTTCAGACTGGGCAAGTCGTCTTCAACCACTGCGGCGTGTTAGACGGCGCGGTCGGGAAGTTGCCACGCCAGCTTGACGGCCCTGGCGCGAATCGTGTGCATCAGCCCGGCCCACGATTCAAGACTTGCGCTTTATTACCATGATTTGTCGCAACGAGATTGGCAGGGTCGATCCATCCATGGATGGGTCAAAAGCGACGAAAAGCAGCCATGTCGACCGGCCGACGTTTGAGACCACGTAAAAACAGTAAAAACATAAAAAAAAGTGCTTCTGACAGCGTCCATAGATGGCGCTATATTGGTAGTGCGTATAGCAATTTCCGGTGAGACTTCACTACGTAGTACATATAGCATCGTCCTTTCAAAATAGCCCGAACGAAGACAATTATTAAAACCAGGATAAAGTGGCGTAGATATTGCCCACAATATAAAAATATTATTTTCCATCTGTTTATTGTGTGATGTTTTCTCCTTACGTTTTCATTTTTGCGTCTGTGCAAGTTTATCCTGACAAATAAAACCCACAATGCACCACTGCGCTCAAGATATTTAAAACAACTTTGTGGTGCACGAATGAAGCTATGATTTGAAGACGTCTATCTTAACGGTCGCCCTGTCCACGGTTCTTGTAACATCTTAGGAGTGGGTTTAACAAAGTTTAAATGGTGTTAGTATTGCAAATGCACTGTTGTGAAATAACTGCTAGGCACGTTCTCTTATATTACATGCCTGTGTCTAGCGTTTTGCCCAGACGGAACACGAAAAGAAAAGTGCCAAAAATTTCAGCGAGAGCAGTTTTCTCGATTTCTACCGAACCGGACAAACCGCTTCCGCTTACTGACTAGCCAGAGTCAATGTTATTTGTTATTCATTGGTATTACTTCCATGAGATTAGCCGTAACTCGCGATGGCTACGTCGGCCTTGGCTGCGGTGAGCAGTGTTGGTTGGGCCGGGTTAGTAAAAATCTAGGCCGACTGTTTGATTTGAGTAAAAAGCAACACCGAAAGAATCGCAAAGCGGGCATGAAGTATAGCTATTACAAAACGCAAGCCGAGGCAACGAAAAATCAATTGGGAGAACAGAACCCGTGACTAGCACGTCCTTAGGCAGCCGCGCAACCGCTACACCAAATCCCAGAAACAGAAGTGGCATATTATCGGCTGGTTTTGATTGGCCTTCAATGTTGACGTAACTAATTATTGGTAGCGTTCTTTCTGGAGGAACGCTTGACACTCTCATATTGGATTGACAACTGGGCTCAGATGGCGACTCTTTTTAACACGCAATATTCTTGGCCTAGCAACCTGCTCAGTACGCTAGAAATCAGTGCACGTAGCCCCTCTGTGGACCAGAAGGTACGACCGGTCAGTGCAACGCTGCTCCCCCCAACTGCGCTCCAGGAATGGGTTAGTGCAAATGCGCACCACGTATTATTTTCTCCTTGAATTTAACTTTAATGTGATGCTTGAAACACAGTTTGGAAACGGTTTCCTGTTACCACAGTTTGGCGCATTCTTGTCATGTGTGGAAAATATATATGCCACTGCTCGTTAAATGTCGCATCTCATTTATGCTGGTTCTTTCTATTTTTCCGAGAACTGTCACTTTTGCGTTCTTCTTTGAGCAGTCCCGTGTACAATGGCAGGAAAGGTCTATGTAAATGTTACATACAGATAAAAATACATATCAAAATTCACTTATTTCCAACTGAGAGAGCAATGAATTGCTTAAATAAAGCAGACGTGCATATTTACCATGCTTTGGGCTTTCGACCACGCGGCGACGCCGACGACGTACGTGCGGTTGCATTCTGCCGCTCGCGCCGCGCGTTCCCGGCGGGAAACGCCGTTTGTGGCGTCGTGTTGGCAACAACGTTTGTGAGGGCGGTGTTTTTTCCCCGATATTCGTGGGGTTGCTAATGTCTCGTGGTAAGGAGCAGCCAGCATTGTTAAATTCCGGATTGCGCGGTTCCCGACTGCTACAACCCCAGTCGCGAAGCAGCCCGCGCAATTGAAGCAGGCGCAACGTTTTTTTGTGGTTTCGAAGCAAAGACAAGGACAGTGCTTGAAGACGGTTTGACTTCATTTGAAGAATGGGCAAGGAAGTTATCGATGAGATGCCTAATCTGTACTGAGCCTTTTCGCCAATTTTTTTCATGTAAGCGCTAAAACGATGTGTGTCGAAGCTTTCACGTCGCACATTGTCACATCCTTTCTATATTACGTAGTGTTCAATATGTGGCCAATTTTGGTAGCTGCCGTACTTTACAGTATCAGACGAACAAGACTATCTTCTACGCCTCAGCATGGGCTACTTCGAGTGTTTCAGTGTGAACGCGTAGACATGCAATGCCGCTTCTTAGGTAATTCTGGGCATACAACTTTTTCTCACGTTCGACTCTTCTATAATGGCCAAGCGTGTTGCAATATAACACACTAAAGCTTGACGCTGGGTATACAATATCACTTACTCCAAAAAACCACGCAAAGACGAAGACGTACGTAGTGACAGAATAGAGCGCTGTTGTTTGTCACTGATAGCCACGCTTATTTTGAAGCACACAAAGCGTGTTCCGTGATCTTGTTCTGCTTACTATATACGCTCCGTGTACACCGAAAAGAAAACACTTGAAAATTATCTCAGGAATCTTTGTCGTCGCCTCGGAAATTTTTAGTTTGTGACGCACTTACATTGCAATCGTGTCACCCAGCACCTGTGCCTAAGTGTTTATGGGGAGCTCCCCTTCGTGTACACCGAAAGGAAAGCACTTGAAAATCATCTCAGGAATCTTTGCCGTCGCCTCGGCAATTTATTTATTCACGCACTTACATTGCAATCGTTTACACCCACAGCCTGTTCTTAAGTGTTTATGGGGACCTCAGGTGGAGAATGATCGTGCGTTCAATGCACTAGAACGCTGTCTCCAGATCACCTCACTGTCTGTAATACTCCTGAAGGAATGCGCTGCATGCCTACAAGGCACGGTACACCCACTGCCTCGTCTCACAGGCTATCACCTCAAAATATAATTGCAGTCTTGGGAGAAGTTCTTTTATTCGAGACGGGGTCGTTTGAAGCATTTCAAGAAATCAGGAAACCAGCGCGTGGGGTTGACACTGAAACCGCGCAAACCTGACCGCAATATTGGCACCGGTTTTCGGTGACTGTCCAATGTTCGGACGGTGGCATTCGTGTTGCAATGTCTGAACTTCTTCGAGCGCAGCCTTAGCCTTCGCTTCCAAAGAGAAGAAAATTCGATGCGCTTGCTTTCGTTATACGGCCTTCCTTGGGTCTCCGCTTGTACTAGGCGTGAAGAGAAAATTTTGGAATTTCGAAGCGGAAATAATGGTGGGTAATTGTTACGACAAGGCATTTGTAAGCCACAATAACCCCAGAAAAAACACCGTCCCCATGAACGTTCTTTCCAACACCACTCTCCCACGCCACGTTTCCTATCGGCGAACGCACTACCCATGCAATCGAATGCAATCGCAAGAATAAGTACAGCGCCGCGAGTCCAAAGCCTAGTCCTTGCACCCTGTTGGAAGATCAAAACACATTTGAATACTTTATTCCAGTTTAAATAGGCAACTTCCACTAACTGAATTTTACTGTGCACATCATAGAAAGACACTTTATAATTGTATAAAACAAGGTTTTTACCCATTGTAACCAGCCTGAAAATTAGTTGGCGACATGATATGGGAGGTCCATTTAAACGATCAAAGTAGGGCATCTTTACTCCAAAGTGTAACAGTCTGTTACACCTTGAAGACTAAAGTTATTACCAAACTAGTAATAAATCACATGAGCTCTAACCCTTCTCAATCTTATACGCGATATAAGGTGTTCAGCAGAATAGCTGAAGCAGGAGAAACCATAAAACACCACACTAACGTGGATGTCAGCATGTCCTTAGTGACGGTCACCGCTTGGTGACAATGTCAATAAAGAGGTATTTAAATGAACTATCATTTTCTAGACGTACATGCCGTTCTTTAAAGCCGGTTTATGTATTCATAGTAAGGTTCCAAAAAAAGATACCGCATTACTGCTACAGCTAATTGTTGTCTCACTTATCCTGTCACAAAGCACAGACTTATGTTGGGATAACGTTGCTTTAACGAGCATGCTGAAGGAGGCTGGCATGCTAGTGATGAACGTCTGAACAAATTTGATGTATAACAATATGTTGCTTCTGAAGCCCTTTTTTGGGTGACTGCATCCTAAACAACGTTGAATTCACCATCATGTGCATTTCTTGGAGATCAAATATAGTGTCATTGCATATTTGCAAGTGGCACTGGCCATATCATAGCAAACAATTTTCTCGTAAAATATGAACCCATTTATACCTTAATAATAGTAGTGACATCTGAGGGAAGCAAAAGTCCCTAACTGTAAGTTTGCACTCCCATTCACAGGTATAAAACTCATTCAAATATTCTAAGAAAATTGGAGAAATGGGTATTGGCCGCAAAGACAAGATAATGATGTAGTAGGACAAAGCCAGGTCTTAAGAAATTGCTGTTGCGCAAAGAGTATATCCTGTTTTGAAAAAAAAACAACGTTCCTCTGTGGCATAACCATTGCACACTTGGAAGAGTGTGTTTATTTATCTATTCTCTAGCGGTCTGTTTTTTTCAATTTGGTTATATCAAGTGGGATGTTTTTACCAAGAGCGTATTTATATGCTGTACAATGCGGCACACAAGCTACTAGAAAGAGACCTTCAGCCTGAAATTGTGCATGGCCAACGATGATATTCCCCAAAAAATCACGCCATCCCCACGAAGTGAATGATAATGAGGGGGAAGCTAAAAGGCTTATCGGTAAAACCGTGAAGCATTCGCCCACACATCATATAAAGACTCGACACGTTGTTTTAGGTCTTCTTGACGGCGCGCACCATCTGGATAAGTGAAAGACATAAGGCGCGTTCGTAGCTATGCTCGCGTCTCTATTTTTAGCGCAGTGGGAAGGGCGTCACGTACCTCTCATTGCGGCCGCAGAGTCGTGGGATCGAAATCGGGCGCCGCCGCGTCAGGGGCACTTGACACATTGTTATAGGTCTTCTTGACGGCGCTCACCATCCTAATGAGCGAAGGACTAAAGGCGCGTTCGTAGCCACGCTCGCCTCTCGGTTTGTAGTGCGGTGGGAATAGCGCACATACATCCCTTCGCGGCTAGAGAGTAGTGGGATCGAAACCGGGCGCCACCGCGTCAAGGACACCAATCCTTGCTCGCAAAGCTTAAGACTTCCCACCACTCCGCTGACAAGCCCGTCGACGACGTGGATGTTTGTGGTGATCATATAGGGCTTGTTTGGGATGATGAGAATCTCTACAGGTAAGTTGGCAAATTTTGTGTGACATTTTAACCACCTTAGCCGTCGCCTTCTGGAGAGTGTCTTGTGTCGCGTACCCGCGGTACGTGTCATGAGCTCGCAGACGACGATCGACAACCTCTTCTTCCTCTCCTCCTTGTTGGGTAACAATGAACGCGTTGAACGTTTTCAACTATTCGTCCAATCTTTGGTTGGCCAATCCCTAGGGGCATCCCGCCACAATCATCATCAGCGGTGTGTACACGGCAGCAACGAGGGACGGCAGAGCCCGAGCAAGAGGAGCTTCGCCCCTAAAAAGCAGTTCACAAGAGTCCCACGTTTTTAATCACTGGCTCTTGAGCGGGGGGCACTCATCTACAGAACGGGAGCCTAGCGCAAAATATAACTGATCGAAACGGCTTGTGGCAGGAGCCCAGAACATATCTAATTTACCTACACGCCTGCCCACGGAATATTCGAAGACTGTAATGGAAGTTTTTGTGCTTGAAGGCTCACGGTGCGTGTCAACGGTTGGTTATCTATTTGCACCAGACGCACCATACGCTTTTATGGTCGACATGGAGCAAATTCTGGTTGACTTCACGTTTTTGGTGCAACTGATACGTATGCACAGCCATTTTTTTATTGTTCCTCTCTTGGTAATATTTCATCGTACGCGATTCACACCTTCTTCAAGGCCCGTCTTGTGTAATGGCTACAGGCCTGTGAGTGTCAATAAGTGAATTGAAATTTGTGCTCATTGTCAAACGACCTGAACGCTCAGACATTCCCAATGAGTGCGGTGCGTGTCACTGTGACGTCAGTTTCAGCTAATGTACCCTCAATCGGAATGCACAGAGCCTTGTTTGTAGCTGTGCAAAAAACTGAGTGATTGCTTTCAAATGTGTCCTTGCAGTGGCGAAAAAACTGATGTGTGCTTCGCCTAAAAGGTAACTGAAGCGTGCAACCCCACTCCAACTCTGAACAATGAAGCTAAAAACTGTAATTGCACAATTCTTCAAAAAGAAAAACCAACAAAAAAGGAATTCAAACTGTTGCGAACTCAACTGGAGCGACGTATCGGTGTCCCATTTGTCTTCGGCGCGTATTGGCGATCGGATGCGAGCAAGTAACCATGGAGCCAACTCAGCATCATGACCCCCTTTCGCTCAACAAAGGCATAGAAACGGCACAAAGACTGGGATTCATTGAGTCACTGACTCGGATCAACACAGATAGTTCGAAGTTTGCCACAAGCCATAGAGATATATGGAGCCTCTATTCCAGGAGCCTTTATTACAGTTTATCGCGCACATGAAGAATAAATATTATGACCACCAATCTTGCCAGCAATGAATCTTGTTGGTGGATTGAAGGTATTGGCAACCAGGGGTAGCTTCTCTCGGCCTAGTTGGGCACCGTCGGACGCTTCTTCCGTCCACAAATAAACAAATTGCCGCAGTTAGCCACAGCTCATGGTATGAGTCTCGGGGCATGCGCTGTCGCCACCCACCAGTACTAGGTATCTGCGAGGTTCCCCATGCTGTCTTTTTTGTGATGGGATAAATGTTTGTGTCTTTTAAAAATATATATTTTGGAGAAGCTGCTAGCAAATACGTTATTTATGGTGTTTCTTGTAGGTTACTTCCGTGAGTAGCAAATCTTGGAAAGCATGCTTTAATGAACTCAGTTACCTACAAAGAGTTAGTAAAGATTTGATGTTTTTCACACAGTCCAGGTTTATATGTATTGGCATTTGAAATTGAATCTATCTAACTTATCGAAAGTAAAACCTTAGAGCGAAATATTTTTCTATCATATTGCATTGTTGTGTTAGCATGCGGTCGAGCTTCTTGCTGCAGCTTGTCCCAGCACATCTCGCTGGAAAAACGTTTCAAGTGCAACATTAAAGTTGCATGTGCTTAATGTGGCGTCATATTTGGTTGTATTCATTATATGCTTTTGTTGCAAAGTGAAGAAAAAAAGATTTTCACCGAATCAACAGTCACCTGTGGAGGTGGTTGATGTTTGAAGCTCAAGTAACGCCTCGACTCAAAGTCCTATTGTTTCTGGTGTGTGGTGAATGCTTTGTAATTTTTAATCCAGTTTTGGTATTTGAAGAAAAAAATACTGGTATGTGCCTAATAAATGACTCTACCGTTGTGCGTCGTTCTAAACACTTGTCCTAATTAGTTCACCGCGAAGTAATAAGCATCCCAAATGACGTCCTTAGGCCTATACGCGGTTACCTGCAAAGGCAGTGCGGTTGAAGAAACCCGCTGTAAGATTTGTGTTACCAAAATCAGGCCTGCAAATATTGTAATAAAACATGCTCCCATGACACTAGACCTCACCGAATTCCTAGAATTTTTGAACGGCTTTGTTACATTAGGTAGTAAATATTGTTAACTAGATGTCTGCAGCCAGGGACTTCGCTACCATGGGGTGGTGGAAGGGACAGAGATATGGTTGTTCTCCAGTGCATACTATAGCCTTCAAAGTTTTACTCGGGTATCAAACATGCTAGTATGCAGATCGAAGGCACGACACAACATTTTCGCTCGTTCTTCTTGTATTGCTGAAGAATAAATCAATATTTATTCGTGTTTTATACGTTTATCTTATTTCGAAAGACATTTTTGTTAGTATCGCGTTCGGAAAAATGTCAAAATGTACCGAACTCTAAACCACAAAGGTAATAACAAAGAAGGAGCGTATTTCATACATTTAGTTCACTTATAAAATCGACCGAAGAATTTTTTTTACAAAAGTCAGCGTCGTAATATAGGACACTGCACATTTTTATAAAACAGTGCTTGGCCTGCGTAAAATCTCTGTTTTTTGATCGCTCCCTGCAAAGGTTGATGTCGAGCGAAGCTGGTGTAAACCATTTGGGTAAAAAATATTTATCGTATTCTGGGCCATCTGGTCGCTTGCGGTCGCCTTCCGCGGCTGCAAATAGATGTCCTGAACTGGGATTTAATTATGCTCCAACCAATACATAGACAAAAAACCGACGTTTCGAAGCCCGCTCGGCTTCTTCAGGGGTGACTGGGGACACGCAACAACTGCGTCGTATATTCTTTCACTTTTGCTGGCCTCGCACAAAGGCCCTCCATGCGGCACGTAATCCATGTGTGTACACCGAAGGGAGAGTGCCAAGAGAGCGATTAACGTTCCCAGGGGTGCGTTGGATATGCCACGATTTAAGCAAAAGCCGCTTCCGCCAGTTGGTTTCCCTTTCGAGGATGGCCGTTCCGGAGAAGTCAATTTTGTGGTCGGCCACTTCGCAGTGTTCGGCGACTGCGCTGTGTTCTTTATTCTGTTTCCGTACGTCGTTCATGTGTTGCCCAATCCTCTCCGGTAGGTTTTTGGTTTCACCGATGTACGAGGCGTTGCACTCAGCACACGCAATGCGGTAAACGACCCCAGGTGCTTTCTTTATTGTCGGCCGGTCTTTGGGGCGGGTGATGAGTTGTTGTCGAAGGCTTGTTGTCGAAGGCTTGTGGCGATACGCACTCCTACACCTCTGAAAATTCGGGCCAAGGCCTCGCTTGTTCCTGAGATACACGGAACCGGCACGCGTTTCATGGGTCCGAGGTTTGATAACCTTGGAGAGTTTGTCACCCTGTTCTGCTCTCTGCGGCGGGTTACGGAGTGAATGAACTTTTTCGGGTAGCCTTTTTTCTGGAGGTCCGCAACCAGACAGAAGTCTGTCAAAATGTCCACCTTCAATGAGTGTTCTGTATGGCCTGGCACACGCGCCTGTCGTTTTAGACAAACAACTGCAGATCGAAGGCACACCCCAACCTGGCCTTCCGCATACGCTTGCATCATCTGTAGCTCGCTGGACAGCTTGTTGAGAGCAGCTGCTTACCTATTATTTACCATAAATACACGGCGGGTATTCCATTGTTCACAGGTTCTTTATCGTCGATCATGCGATTTTGATGCATTTTTGGCGTTTTACTTGGGCTACAGAGAAACCATTTGACACAACGACCTTTGTGTCGCGGGTTCTGTCTTCAAACTTGTTAGTTCTTGCGCAAGTGATGTATCCAATGACGTAACAAAAATGTGCCACCTTGCATTGCAATCACAGAAGCTTTGCGATTGATTTAACAAAATTTCTTCTTCTAGCGCGCAAGGCTAATGTGAGATTTGTCTACCTTCATAGAAAATTTTCTGCTTGCACCTCTCTAATTAACGATACTTTCGTACGTTAAAGCTGTCAAATTAAACAGTTCCGATTTTTTTGCAATACTTAACTTTAGCCACCTTGGAATACTATATAGTCCCAAAAATATACAGAAACTTACAGTTGGTCTTTTCTGTTCTTTACAAGAACCTCCGTTTCATGTTCACCCAGCTTCCTGGGCACTCGTACACATTCGGTTCTCAATTACAGTTTGCCCCAAAAGGGGGCCCTGCAATGCGGGCCAAACAAAAACAAAATAAGTACAGGACGGCGTAGCAATAAGCTTCCACAATATTGTATAGACGAACTGGTTGCTCTAAACAATCTCCTTTTCATATCACGCCAAGGCCAATAAGATTAACAGAAACTGGAGGGTATTTATTGTACAAACGACCACAGTGATGAAGTTTTATAGAATAAATGTTTTTATATCTCTAGCTTTCCATTAGGATGCACTTCTTGGTTTTCAGCATGAATGGGTACGTGTCCTGACATTCATGCAATTATACGCTTCCGAGATTTCATTTGGTAATATTGAAATTATTGAATGTTGTGTGGGAGAATTGAAGAGTACATGCAATATTATTTTACGGAGTACATATTTATTTTACTGATTGATAAGGCGCAAGAAGTATTAGAATGATAAATGCTACGCAGTCACAAATATCGTCATGATCAGACAAGCAAAGTTTAATATCTCGAGCATCACGCACCCCAAATTGATCTCTTGCTCAAAGTTTTACAGTTTTATACCTGCCCTTACCTAGTTAGACCCCCCGCATCTAGTTTGTGTATCTGTGGTAGTTTTGTTACCCTGGGTTGCTAACAATATACTTTTGGTAACACTCGCAGTCATTCCAAAAAAACGCTTATTTTTTTAATGCCAAAAGGAGAATTTTTCCAAAATTCCTTTACCTACTCTCGGTCCTTTTGCAATACTCTGAAGAAAAATTACAATGTTGCTTGGCAGCTTCAAAGTTTCACCATAGGTTTTCTAACCGCAACGCTAAGCTACATTTCTGACACGCAGAAACTAGCATAAGCTCGATAGCAATATTTTCGCGTTATAAATTTTAGTTGAAATGTATTGTTTCCTGCATACAAGCGGACATGACACAAAGACTGGGGGATATGGGAAATGGAACAGGCTGAGAGGTTTTTTTTCTCCGACACAAGTGTTGCACGTATATGCTTATAAATATATACATGCCGTAATAAACAAAGACATATAAGGTACGATGATATTCGGAAAGCAAACAACAGTTTGGTTTTAGGTTGAAGATTGAAAATGAATTCTAACGAGCTCGACAGAGATGCGAAGTTTGAAACATTACAATATTATGCCAGTTTTTGAAACAGCGCTGTATACGTCTTTTTTGGACTTGTATTGATATTTTTTGTCCTACTCTAATTAGAAGGATAGAAACAAGATAGTTTACATGTGTCATGTCATAACAAAATATATTTATCGGGAATTTCGTTGTGGCTGAAAAAGTAATAGACTTGGTTAAATGAGCTGTGTAAACGAAGAACATTACACTTGGGTTGCTTCAGGTGTATCAATTTTTTTACACAGGGCACTGATATAAAGAAGTTAAGCTCAGCCTGTATAACGTAGAATATTTTGAAATGTACTCCTGGTGTATATTACGTCTTTCGTAACTTCGTATGGCAATGAATATTGTGCAATACCTCAACGTACTTTACAAGAGCAAGTTCTGCAGAACCTTCGTTAATCTTAAGAAAATAGGATGGGACTATTTGTACAGCCTATCAATCGTTTTTAACAATTGTGTAGCTTCTGTAATACGAATGTTTAAAACCAAGTTTTTCGTCGACCGTATGGCTAGGGTATTAAAATTTTTTTTCAGGTTTAACGTCTCTTAAAAACAATATCAACATTTCTGTCTGATTTTGATGGTGCAAATGTCTATTTTGCTTTGTTCTTTTTTGCTGCTACCTAATAATGGGTACACATGGTACTAAATATATGAAGTACAATAAAAAACAGAAATTTGATACCAAGTTTGCGCAGTACTAACTTCTCGAGTTGTTATTATCCGCACTAAATACTGTTCGATATAGAATTCCTCTGCAAGTATACCATTTCATGTAAAATGTATTCGATGGCATCAGAGGATGAAGGCGGCAAGTGCGATGACATAGGCATGTGTTACCTGAAGTAAGCAGAGAATTTCGCTGAGAAAAACAATAGCATGAGCATGGTAACAGAATTTTGTAATGCATTACAAGTTTCGGATGCCCGTAACCCGCAAAATGTTGAAACAATATCCTCATTCTTGAGATGCGTTATGTCAAACGTATCTCCATACCGCACAGGTGTGCATGGCCACGAATAAGCCATTGCGCTGTAGCATAGCAAATTCTGTCCGTCTTTTCGCCGGTGGCAGTTAAGAGCTCCCCACCTTGATGTGGGCCTTCACCACATTTTGAAACGTTCCTGGTGTATGTTGAATACCTGCCCAACATTGACCAGTGCATCGCGAAGGAGA
Organism: Haemaphysalis longicornis; assembly: GCA_013339765.2. Classification (NCBI taxonomy): domain Eukaryota; kingdom Metazoa; phylum Arthropoda; class Arachnida; order Ixodida; family Ixodidae; genus Haemaphysalis; species Haemaphysalis longicornis. Next base: position 41,661,087 of record CM023448.1, on the reverse strand, counting down.
CCAAAACACTCCTTAGCTGCATGGCTTTGCAGTAAACATGCCCGTAACCTGTCGCCTACGACTGTTGAACTTTGCACGTACCTTTGTCCAAATTGCACACGGAATGGTTTATCAGCCTTGATATGAGACTGAAATGCGGACATAGTATTTTTAGTAGCCGCTCAGATATGTTAGAAATTTATCCCACCAACCTAGTTCGTAGTGTAGTGTTTGGCAGTGGCCGGCATACTAGTTGTGCGGTTCAGGCACACGCCCAGCCCCAGAATGTTACAATTATTACCTTCCCAAAAGCAATCCTTTGTGGTGAGAAGAAATAAATTAAAGACCGTGATTCACGAAGACAGTGTTCGCCACAAAACGTCGTGCTAATTTTTCAACTCAATGGCTGTTAATACAGTGATACTTCTCCCGATTGATGTGTAGTAGCCCGGAGTCGGCTGCTGAAGGAGGCGAGAAAGCAGACATGGAGCTGGTTTGCAATTTCAAGACAAGATTGTTTATTTTCCAACGATGCGTGCCCCGAGACCTTTCCCCGACGAGGGAAAGAAGAGGAACCCCGCGTCCTTGAACAGAAAAAGGAAAAAGGCCCCCGAGCGAGCACACCACAAAAGCGCCGGGACTAATCCCTAAGCCGCAGTGGCGTCGTCAGTACGCGTCTTCAACAAAGTTGCACTGTCGTCGAGCCAGCCACAGACCGGGCAGACAGAAATGCGCGCGGGTGCCGAGAGGCGTTTGCTACAGATGCTACCCCCTAGATTGCGGAGCTTTTAAGAAAGGCAGCAGTTACCAGCTGACTGGCGAAAGGTCAGGGTCCACTGGTTATCACTGCAACCAGACGTGAGAGGTGGCACGAACAAAACCCTCAATATGAGCAGGCTTAACGCGGTCGACGGTGACGACTTCCACTTTTCCCCGCACGTTGAATGTGATGGTCTTGTTATTACGTCCCAAAACTGTTAAAGAGCCGTCGTACGGCCGAGTGAAGGGCGGCTTCGTTGCGTCGTGTTGCACTGACATATGTGTAGCTGAGTCCATGTCGGGAAATGTGCAAACCTTTCTGTTGCCGGCGATGCGAGGTGCTGTTGGCCTGAGTAGCGCAAGCCCTGTGCCCAGCTTCTCAATGTCGTCGGAGGCTGTTGGAGCAGAAAGTGTCTGGTCGGAGAAGAATTCTCCCGGGAGGCGCACTGTTGAGCCGTACACTATTTCCGCTGTTCTGAAGCCGAGGTCTTCCTTCACCGTTGACCGTACGCAAAGAAGAAAGAGCGAGACATTTTCCACCCACTGCTGGCGATCGAGTTTCACTGTAAGTGCAGCTTTGAGTTGCCTGTGCAAGCGCGCTACCATTCCGTTGCTGGCGGGGTAGTAGACGGTTGTATGCTGCAGCCTCGTGCAGAGGAGGGTCGAAACCGCGGAAAAGAAGTTGCTCTGAAACTGCCGTCATCGGTAAGTTCTTATCCGGGCGGGGCAGCCAAAGCGGGACACCCATGTCGGAATAAAGGCCTGCGCGACGGTCTCAGCTGATATGTCGACAATTGGTAAAGGTTCGGGCCATCGGCTGTATTTATTGATGCATGTGAGCAGCTGCCTGAAACCTTGGCGGGGCGGTAGCGGTTCCACCAGGTCGAGGTGAACGTGGTCAAACCACGACTCAGGAGTGCGAAATTCCTGTAGTGCAGCCAGAGTTTGGCGAGTCACCATCACTTACGGACACGTTTCACATATTTGAGCACAACGCCGCACGTCCGGGTTGACGCTGGGCACAACGAAACGTTCTGTTATAAGCCGCTGGGTGGCGCGGACACCTCGGTGGCTGACGGAGTAGAAAATGTTGAATGCCACTCGGCGAAAATTGAGTGGGCCGAAAGATGGTGGGGTTGCCTAGAAGTTATTGTAGGTTATTGTTCCCTGGAAGTAGGGAAGGGCCACCTCCGGGCGCACGAGTGAAGATCCCTCACCTTTCAGTCTCACCAACTCAGTATCCTCTCGCTGAGCCACGGCCATCACCTCGAAGTCCAGGACTTTTGTGCCGGCAGCGTTGACGCAAGACAAGGCGTCGGCTGCTTAGTTTTTGACCATGGGAACGTGGCGGATGTATGCAGAAAACTCAGAGATGAACTAGAGCTGACGAGTTTCTATTTCTGAGTAGAGGAACTGCTGTTATTGAATGTGTAGGTGAGGGGCTTGTGGTCTGTCAAGATGTAGAACTCACGACCTTCGAGGAAATAGCGGAAATGCTTAATGGAGCAATAAAATGCGAGCATCTCCCTGCCAAAAGTGCTCTGTCGTACTTCTTCATTCTTCAGGCGTTTCGAAAAGCACAGTGGCTTACAATGTGCAACCTTTGGTTGCTGCAGAACTGCTCCCACCAATGTGGCGGAGGCGTCCACCATAAGGCGTGTAGGAGCGTCAGGCAGTGGATGGATGAAAAGGGTAGCCGTGGCCAGCTCGTCCTTACCTTTCTAGAAAGCGTTCTGGTGTTCCTCCGACAAACTAACTTCTGGTGCCTCTGGTCGTCTCGCCGCAGCAGGTCGGTCAATGGCTGGAGTACTTGTGCACAACGCGGAATGAACCGCCGGTAGAAGTTTAAGAGCCCGAGGAACTCTCTCAGCTTGAGGAAAGATGTTGGAGCAGGTACCTGCTTGACGGCTTTCATCCTCTATTCCGATGTCGCAATGGCTTCAGCACTGATGTGGTGTCCAAAAACGTTGAGACCCTCGACACCAAACACGCACTTTTGAGGTTTAAACATCAGACCCTGCTCATCCAGACGCTGAAAGATCTGGCCGAGGTGCTTTTCGTGCTCGCTAGGGGTGCTGCTGGCCACAAAAATATCGTCCAAGTTGACAAAGACGCAAGCAAGGCCACGGGCGACTTCATCCACGAACGTTTGAAAGGTCTGTGCTGCATTGTTTAAGCCGTAGGGCATATGGACAAACTCAAACAGGCCGAATGTAGTTGTTATGTCTGTTTTTGGTATGTCGTCAGGTTTGGAGGGGATTTGGTGTTATGCCGCTGCGAGGTCGATCTAGCTCTATATCTTTGCACCTGCCAGCTGCGCACTATAATCGTGAATGTGTGGAAGAGGATAATAATCAGGCGTTGTCGATGCGTTCAAGGCTCTGTAGTCACCGCATGGGCGCCAGTCGACCTGTCGTCTTTAGGCACCATGTGCAGCGGCGATGAATGGTTGCTAGATGAAGGGCGAATAATTCGTGCCTGCTGCATATGTTTGAACTCAATGCGCGCACCTTGAAGCCAGTTGCTGGACAGCCGTCGTGGCCGGGCTGTGACTGGCGGCCCAGAGGTGACGATGTGATGAGTCATGTTATGTTTCACCGGCTGTTCCGCGTTGCGCGGCTTGCTGAGAGAAGAGAATTCGGCTAGTATGTGGTGGTAGACACATACTGGCTGGGAGGCGCAGAGGCCAGATAAGCAGATGTTTGACTTTAAACCACGCACATTGAGGGATGTGTTGTTATCCTTGAGGCAATGGTCACGTACGCTCTCATCCAGGATAAAGTGGTTAAGAGAGGCTGCTCCGAGTATGGTGAATTTAAAGTCCACTACCACGATGACCCAGCAAAAGGGGCGCCTGAGTCCAACGTCCATTGTCAGCGAGGGGAAGCAGTACGTAGCGATGGCAGTGTTGTTCCCCGCAGCGACTATATGTTCTTGCTACGTCGGCGATCCTCGGGGGTTGCCAGGACAATAGACATTTTGGCTCGTGTGCCGACTAGCAGGAGCGAGTTGCTTACGGTGTCGACTACAAAGGACAGGCGGCTGTGCGGAGGGCCGATTTCGTAAGCCGCCGTTAAAGACTGGCTGGAGCGTTTCCCGGAAACGAGCAAGGATTACTGCAGCGGCTAGCACCCGTGCCAAAACGACTGTGGTACCACCAGATTCCGTCCTTTTTATCTCATGACTGGCTTCTTTGGGAAGAGCTTGGCTCCCTTGAAGGGGAAACGGTGGCGTCGTTGCTCGCCCTGTTGGGGAGCCCCTGACAGCAAAAGTTGCTCCATGAACTTGGTAAGTGATTGCACTTTATCCTCAAGGCGCGAAAGTCGGTCTGGTTGTTTGTGTGTTCTTGCACCAGCGATTGGCGCGAAGTTTGATAGCAGAGTATTCCGTGATGCCTTCGGAAAATTGCGCGAGTCGTCAATGAAGGGTCGTTGCATCTGAACCCCCGAGAACCATGCGCTGTGACTGGGGCAGTCATTGCAGAAAAGGTTCACAAAGTGTTAGCTGGCTGTCCTTACTCGAGTGCACACCGAAAAGGTGCTGCACCCGGTGTAGCAGTTGGTAATGTGGTTGGTCGCCGAGCTCTTCCTGATATAAGACCTGAAATCCGCTCTCTTCTCCCTCCTCGAGGCAGGCTAGGACCGTCTTCTTGAGGATTTCGTATTCCCCTTGTGTGGGGGGGGTGAAACCAAAATGTTGTCGATAGCGTCGGCGATTTCATGTGGGCAGGGCTGCGACGACGTGAAGGTACATCGTCGATTGCGAGGTGATGTGCCGGAGCTGAGAACGGGCTTCCACTTGGCTGAACCAAACTCTTGGATTTTTTGGCCAAACATTTGGTAGCTTCAGTTCTGTGGCGAAGACTGCAGGCGTGGAGGCAGCAGCCTTGTCGTCGCAGCTCATGCGGCGAGTTTGTTGATGCATTGTTTGGGTCACCAATTTTGTAGCAGCACGGAATGTCGGCTTCTGAAGGAGGCAAGAAACCAGACGTAGAGCTGGTTTGCAGTTTCAAGATGAGACTTTATTTTTAAAAGATTTGTGCTCCGATTGCTTTCCGTCGAGAGAAAGAAGGGGAACCCCCGGTCCTTCAAAACAGCGAGGAAAGAGGCCCCCCGAGTTAGCAGACCACCACGGCGCCAGGGCTAATCCCTAAGCCACAGCGGCGTCGCCAGTACGCCTCTTCAACAAAGGCACACGTTCGTCGAGCCGGCCGCAGACTGGCGAGAAAGAAATGCGTGCGGGTGCCGAGCAGCTCCCGCTAGATATGCACTCATAATTCCAGTCGCAGTAGAGTACAACGGCTTTCTTCCAATAGAGGGCGTTGCTGCCATGCTCAATGCAGGATGCAGCGCCGGCAGTAATCATCGAGGAGAAAAGAAAATCTTATACTTACATATATGGCATCACGCCTTATATCACCAAGCTAAGAAAGCACCTGGAGGCACCTAAGCCTATTTCCAATCTGCAGCACACCTTGTTCTTTCTATAAGTAGTAACTCGAGTCTTACGCAGCCAGTAAACGTCCAGCTACAAAAAGGTTCATAGGATGGTTCAAACAAAAATACAAAGAAAGGTTGAGACAATAAACCTATTTAGGCAGTTTTTTAGGATAGACAGTTAAACCAGCAGCGAAAAAATCCAGGGCAAACTCCGGTAATGTGAACCCGGAAGGGGGGTAAAGCATACATTGTATAAGTCTATTGACGCCTGGGCGTTTTTACCCACGGAGACGAAAACCTTTGGGGGTAGAGGTAAACCGCTTTTCTGCTTTGCTGTAAACGTCTTTTGTCTTTGAACAAGAAAGCTCGGTATCGCTAGGTGTAAACGAGTGTCCCTGTGTTTTTTAGTACGTGTTACGGAGCGTTCAAGTGCAAGGCGTAAACGAATGTCCCGTTGTTTTGTTAGCAGGTGTTACTTTCTAGCTCCAGAAGTGCATGAGGTTCCCAGGGTTTTTGTACCGTGTCTGCATAGGATGACGATTACGACGACAACAGCCAACAGCCCCAGCCTGCAAGGGGCTCCGCCACTAAAAATACTTTACATTACCCATACTGAAAGAGAGTATTAATTGACCTGGCCTCCTAGAGCTCACAGAGTCAAGCGAAAACTTGTAACGCAAGCTTAAGTTGAGACAGTCATCAAATTTAAAATACAGTTACTATTTATCATTTGCTTTACGTGTAATCTTCACTCTTCGCACATAGCTAAGGTATTTCACACGACTTGGTGCCTGTTGCCAAAATTTATCACGTTTTGCAAATACAGTCAGCATTACTGACCCGAACATACAAACAGAGACTTCTTCGTTGTCCAAAACCGTGTTTAGGAGACTACACCATATTATCAACGCTTGAAAGTATAGTATCTCACTCCATAGTTGACAACCCTAATCCTACTCCGGAAGCTTTTTGAGTAAGTGAGGAAGATGCATATTTTCATTACCGTAATATTTTATTATAAGCCTATTATCCACTACCTGATAGAAGATTATAATGTAAATCCCGTATTTAAGCACACAAGCACAAATCACTGCATATCAAACCTTAGTCTTTATTATTTCACTGGAAAACTTGAATGCATCTATTCTTTCGAAGCCAGCTTGCTTATATATTTCAGGGCGCTTGACGAGAGCATGGCCTAAAGTAAGATTAGGGCTGTAAAATAATTATTCACCACATATGCACTCTGCTCCCATAAACCATCTTCCAGTGTACATATCAAAATTTCAGCGTGAAGAAATTTAGGACCGAAATGGCCAAGATATTTCTAATTTACTCGTAGCCGAAACACTCCATCCAATGTTGGTTTTCCGGTATCCTGCTGATTGACGGTGACAGTCACGGGTTACCAAAATTTGTAGGTAACGAGAAGACTGTGAATTTCATTATCGTTTCGACTACATGCCGCAAATCTCCGATTGAACACCAGATTTGTGATTTTTTTTTTGCAAATGCGGCATCGCGGGCACCTTATTAATCATAAACCAGGTACCTGTAGGGGTAATTAGGGTACATTTTCTATTATATGGCAATGTGAGAGCTTCGTTCACATAGGTGAACTTTATGTAAATAACAACCTAAGCTGGCAAGGTGCACCTTGTGCCCTCTAGATGAACATATGTGCGATAATATGGAGCCTGAGTCAACATACATAAATTGCATCCAACCATGGCGATGTGTTGACAGGCTGGGTGTAGCAGCCTTGAACGCTGGCCGTCAGAGCTTCAGTCAAGTTGCAGCCGATGGGGTCCCTCTGTGTGTCTGAATAATGGATCACTGGAACCCCTCATGGGCCATGACGGTAAATTTAAGGAAGAAAGTACACCGTGTGCTTCCTTTTTCCCGATGCCATATATGATATTCAACCTCCTCCCAACCAAAAGAAGACCTGGAAATCAACTTGACTGATGTCTTACTGCTAATTCTCCGTACCGTTACTTTCAAGAAACCGGACGACCATCGCCAGTTCGGATTATCGAATTTCTTGACAACTCCAGCACCGTCGATTTAAAGTCAGTATTGCTCATTTCTTTCCTTGAAGAAACACTTCACATGAAAAATGATACTAAGGAATCTCAATCAGTGAAGTTCTGGTCGAAGTGAACACCCAGCAACAAGCCACAAGTACCTTCAAACAAAGAGGCATGGCAGATCCGGACATGAAGGTTACACCTCATGGCCGCAAAATCAGCTCTCAGGCTGTCATCTCTGTGGCAGAGCGGATGAATGAAACGGATGCTGACCTTTTCGCAGCCGTAAAGGTTCGGGGCGTTACGGCTATTAGGGCTATAACCACACGCCGCGATAACCGGGAAACAGCATCTAAAACGATGATCTTGACATTTTACCGATCCACCCTTCCTGAATTTATAAAGGCAGGAGCCTTCCGGTCCACGCCTACCTGCCCGCGACTACATCCGGAACAAGCGGTGCTGCTTCACTTGCCAGCGGGTTAGGCATGCAACCAACTCTTGCCACCTGCAACTCAAATGTGCAGTGTTACCCACACTACCACAGTACAAAATATTGCCAAACAACACATCCTACTTGTAGGGAACCCCAAATGTTCTACCCATCGTATTTCGGCTCCTGTGGCCTGTCCCAACTTGAAAGAAAAATCAACATAAGTATCGTCGAATGCATGGCAGATCCGAACTTCAAGGTCGCACCCCACCACCGCAAGAACAGCTCTCACGGTGTCATCTCTGAAGCAGATCAGACGAACGAAACAGATGCCAACCTTTTCGAAGCCATAAGGAATCAGGGTGGCATGGCCATTATCTTAACATTGACAGATCCACCATTCCAGAATTCATGAAGGCAGGCGCCTACTTGTCCACGCGCACCTGTCCGAGCCTACATCCGAAACACGCGGCGCTACTTCATTTGCCAGCGGGTTAGTTATGCAACAAACAGCTTCCTCGTGTCACTCACGTGTGCAATGGGTTAACCTCACTAACACCGAAAATATTTCAAACCACGCATCCCATCTGTAGCAATGCCCAACGGTTCTTACACATCATACTTCTGGGCCTCTGACCTATCCCAAATTGAAAAAACTGATCAACATAAATGTCACCGAATACCTCTATTTCCGGGAGACGGTGGCGATGGTAGAATTTTTTTTTGAAAATATACGTCGACGCAACTTGCCGGTCGGTGCAGCAGCGCATGGCCTCAAATACAACCCTGATCATTGACGCTGATCTTGTCCCACACCCGACCAAAGCCGGCGGTGGAGGCTCACGCAAATTGCCATCGGAAGAGTGCTATGTACACAGAGTCTCATCCGTCGGGAAGTTCTTGACACCAGGCGATGGTATATACTTTTTTCTATTTGTTTATTAACATTTTTTGGCAAATAAAGAATGCTTTCTTTACATCCTTCTTTCATAAGCAGTTGAGGTCCCATTACGAGGGCATCGTAGATCAGCTGCTCGAAAGATACATCCTTACTGCCGGCCTCAATGCGCGCAATCTTTAAGGGGCTCCTCCCGCACGTACGCCCGAGATCGCCTGAGTGAACTTCTTAAACCTCCTAGGCAACGTGTTTTGTGTGATGCAGCCCACATATCTTACTATAAGACACAATAGTTATTCACGCAGTGAATTGGCTTTTAGCTTCAATACTATTACCATTTCCTGAGAAGGACATGGGTGCAATCCTCGATGGCAGTGACCCTTTTTAACCCACATTTGCATATATAGATAATGTTATGAACAGCTCACCTTCCCATAAAGCTCAACGAAGCCCCAGCGAAACGGAATACAATAACCGAGACATCTAAAATACAATACACGTCTGCATAACCCAACTTGTGAAGTATGCAACCAAATACCGAATGGCACGCAACAATGACGCTGCCCAAAATTTCATCTCATCAGCCTCTGCTGCACAAGGAACCCAAGAATGCGTTTGTGGAATTTCTACAGAAGGTGATTGCGGGAGGACCAAAACGAAGCTTTGTGTAAGGTCATTCAATGAGGTCATGTCGTCCAAAAAGCTCATGTCTTTTAAAAGGTCAAAGGCTCTTGGAAGGCATGCGAGCCGTAAGGCAAAGCAAGCGAGCCGGCACGCGTTCCTCATATCCATAACCTCACTGCACAAAAACTCAGTTTTTACATAAATAAACAAACTCAAAGAACAGTCAGCCTGCCCTGGTAACAACAAAATAGGACAAACTTGAGGACCAACTGACACAATTGTGCAGCACTCTCAACACGTGCACATTTCTGCCCTCTTCAGAAACACATTCGTAAAGAGAAAATACCCTGTTGAAAGAATTCTCTACATGACAATAAGAAGTCAAACGCCTCTCACTACGGAGTCCTTTCACTTCATGAGCCGAAGATAGCTCTGATCATTTCAAATCCTTCAGCTCCAGGCACAGACATCACAAAGCACGAAATTTTACCACACTTACAAACAGGCCCTCTGTAAACTTACCTATATCTAAAAAATAAATTTTAGCTTCTAAGAAAGTTGTAAAGCCTTGGATAGATGCCATAGTACCAGCTTTTCTGAAAGACGGAAAGAACCCATCTTCACCGTCAAGCTACCTTTCAAATGCCCCCAAAAGGTGCCTGTGCGGTGTTCATGAAAATGTCAATGGAAAGCTTTTACTTATCAAAGTACTCCGGTCTTCAAGAGGGCGGATAAAAATTCTTCAAAATTAGGTGCCGCATATATTTTCAGCTTGTTGCCTTAAAACTCTATGGGCCTCCTGCGCTGCCCAGGGGCCGCTCCGCAAGCGGCTTCCGGGCAGTACTTCTGGGTAGTACAAAGCGGCCTGAGTCCCGTAGGATCGCGTGTTGACAGAAGCAAAATGAGCTCGATGTTCCCGATTGCTTTGTGGCATGGTCACCCGCCCATCATCGAAGAGTCCGGTCTCCTCCTGTGATCAACGTGTAATTAAGGGAAAAAGTTTTGCAGCGATAAATACGTTTACAGCCCCGACGAAAGTGTCGGGACAGTGACGGCCAGCGCTCTCCCACTCGCATGTTAACTGACCATTTGAAGTGGAACTTCTAGTTTAAAATAATAATGTAGGTGACAAGTGCTTTTCAACAACCGCCGATCAAAAAATAAGAGGGACGCAGTCGGCGATGATCACGCTTTAAAAGCCAGCGAGTCCGGCGGACCGCTGGCTCGCCTGCTGCGGTGTGCCTCTCTTTTGCGTACTCGCGCACTATGCGTGCACTTTCATTAAACAGTGCTCGTTTTCGTCGCCGTTACGAATACATGGTGTAGCGTTAGCTCACCGTTTTGTTGCGTGTCTCAGTGACAAAGTGCAGGTAGCGTGAGAAGCGTGAAATCTATTTTGCGATTCCGAAATTAGTGGCAGTAAAACAAGGTAGTCGGACGGACTGAGGGGGCCGCTCGCTTTCCTTGTTTGCTCTCACTATACATAAATACGTTCTTGCATTATATATTCCCAGTTCACACTTAATAGGCTAGAATGAGGGTCAGTAATGTTTTGAATTGTAGGGCAAATTTGCATGCAGCCGACACGGCGGAGGGCTGGGCGGAAAGTCGGGTGGGAGGCGAAGGGGGCGTTGAAAGCAAAAAAAAATACGAATTTTTTCGTTCTTGTCTCGCTGGCCAACTCCATTTGAGGGAAAAACTGGAGTTTCGGCGTTCAGAGTGTTAGAGACGACCCCTGCACTAGAAGATAACCACCAGAGTCAGTGATGATCGTATGTAAATATTCGGGGCCGTGCGCCATGTCTGCGGCTGTTATGTTATGCAAATATAGAAGTACACATGTTTGCAGGGATCGGGAGTTCGATCAGGTGCTTGTTTTGCGCCCTTTATTAGCGCTTAATTTGCTTATTTGACGCTATACCTACTCGCTGGTATACTGTACCCCGCCGTTCGTAAATCGTGCGGCGTAAAACGTTACGCAAAAATCATTTAGTTTGAGAAAATACAAAAGAAAATGTCCTCTCGTTCTTAAGGCGGTGCCAGGCCATTAGTGTCAGCTGAGTCGGCTGCGCAATTCTTGCGTTCCCTTGCATGCTCCCGCTGAAGCAACCTTTTGCAGTTACTAGCAGCGTTCCGTGTTTATGCTACTCGTTAACTTTCCTTTGTCGACCGCACGCAAGAAGAAAGAACGGTAATGGTCGCCAGGAAGTTGGACCAAACGACCTGGCGATACTGTTGCACACCGCGACGACCACGACAGCTCGCTCAAAAGAAAGCCGATGAATCACCTTTTTTTAGCGGATATTATTTTGTTCAGCCTCTGCAACTACTTTAAGAGCAATTTCATACAGTCTGCAGTCATTTATAGGGGCCAAAAGGCGATTAATCTAAGAACAACCAACTATCACTCTGCCTTGTAATTGAAAACACATGGAGGGTGGCGAGGCTGGTATGCTTTTGTACTACCCAGAGGCGTCGGCCACTAGGCGCGCTGCATGTCGCCAAACCTCCAGCGCAGGAGGCCTACATAATTTATTTATACACACGTACGTGAGCAGTATTGCATAACGATATTTATCGATGTTAAAAAGGCTCATATTTCACGTTTTCCCGGCGTGCAAAGACGCAAAGTCTGTTTATCAGGTAACATGCATAACACTGTTGCTCATTGCTTGAATATACGAACATTTTGTGTGCATGTCGGTTAAGCACTCTCAAACATTCACGTGCATATAATTGGCTCTTCCTAAAAGTTATGTTTCAAGAAGCACAGTGTTTATTAAATATCTTAAAGCACTCCCGGAGAAATTTCTGGCAATATATTCCTACCTTATGTATGTTGATGACTTTGAAATCTTATTTAAATTTTGTAACAGGTCCTTAGGAAAACATTAGGGACAGTTTGAAGTAAACAAACTTGCTCGGTGTACAACAAATATGGCTTCAAGCTAAATCCAGCGATGAGTACGTGCGTTCACATTCCAAAAGTGGCATAATACGACCAGATCCTGGCAATGCACTCAATGGTCACTGGGTTCCCGTTAAAAAGCAACAAAAATAATTAGGTACGTTGTTTGACAAAAACCTTATATTTGGCTCTTACAACAAAGCTTTGGAAAAAAATGTCTAAAAATATAAATATTCTGAAGGTGCTATTGCAGAAATCCTGCACTGCAAACAAGCAACTTCTACTGCGTATCCAAACTTTTTTTCTGGAGTCCCGTGTGTACTACTGCCGTGCAGTGTAGGGGTAGCTACAAATCCATAGAAAAAAATGCTCGACACAGCCATGCATTTTATCAGGCATTTCCGTGCCTGTCCTGTACAGAGCATTTAGGACGAAAGCGACAAATAGTGCTTAGCGAACTACCGAAATCCGATCTCTTTTACACCTCTAAAATCTCGTCAATACATGACTCTCACAATAACTTTGCTTTTAATAGCAAATTTTATTGCAATATAGATCCATATCTTGCAATTCAGAAAATCACCCGTCTGTTTCGTTTTTTTGACACATAGTGAGGGAGAAGACATCTCAAATTTTTGTTTTGTTTGTGGACACCTTGAATCCATTTATGAGTGCGTTTTTGTACAGTGAGCCATCTAAAGCTGCCCGCATGTTTTTCACTGCTGGGCATGGACCGAACTTCACTACTTGTGAAGCATCATTGTAAATAGAAGCATTTTTACGGGTAAGGCTTAGAAAAATTTAATTTTTTAAGACACGTTGTTGGCAGTTGTATATCAAAGTGCATGATATTAACACGCTCACTCAGAGTCATGCATGCATTGTGATCAGCGTCATCAGCATCGTCGTAAAACAGCATATTTGTACCCACGGCATGACGAAGGACTTCCCGCTGACCTCCACCTGCTTCTGTTCTGTGCTCTACGAGTCCATTCTATAATTCGGAATTTCGTGATTTCTTCTTCCTATTGAAGTATTGGCCTTCCCGTTCTTCGAGTCTTGTCCCTCGGTGTCCGTTCCGTTGCACTTGCGGCCCACCTGTTGCCAAGCCGCCGTAGCACATTGCCAGCCCAAGTTCATTTCTTTTTCTTAACATGAACAAAAATATCCCGTGCCCAAATTTGCTCCGTAATCCAGGCAGCTGGTTTTCTTTCCCTAACGGTTACTCATAACAATATTCGCTCTATTGCACGTTGGTGGACCTAAGTTTGCCTGGTAATTGTTTAGTAACGCGCCAATTTTGGGCTTTGTATGTCAGCACCGGCCGCATGCCTTGAATGAATACATTCGTTTTTAGGGATACGGGTATCTTACTTTTGATTTTTGCGACCGTTTGCAGAATGTATTCTAACCCAGTCCTATACTGTGGCTGATTTCTTTCTTGTAGTTTCAGTTAGCACGCACCATCTGGACAAGGTAGATATATTCTTCTACTTGTTCAAGTGTTTGATCCCCGATGCTGCAAATGGCGAGTGCAGCTTGTCTATTTAGCGGTACTGTAGTATTACTCCAGTTTCTTCTAAGCCCCATAGCAAAGCTATCTGATTGTAGTTTCCCTGTCGTTCATTGGAGTAGATCTGCAGATTCGCTGAGCAAAATGGTTGTCACGTGAACGGATGGTGGCGTTGTCTGGACGAGCTCAGAGAGATGGACGCAGGAACACCGATGACATATTTAACACAACAACCGTTTATTGCCCCCTTGTGACACCCCAAAATCAAAGCACTAAACATATAAATTGCACACAACCAAAAAATAAGCCCTAACTAAACATCCCGAAATAATATTCAAGCCAAAACCCAAAAGATTCTCTACAACACAGTTCTGCCCAATTACCCCAAACGTCCTCATTACATCAAGCACCGTTAATTCTATCCGCACCGAAACTCTCTATTTGCGTCCTAAAAACCGCGTTCCTAACGGAGTGGCCTATACGGTCGTCGGCGCTGAGGTGTCGCACTAATTGCCTGTCCGCAACACGGTGGTAGCCGTCCTCGTCTCACTGCGGTCCCGGCATTCGATTCTTGTGGTCATTCCATGGACGGCGTGGGCTCGACAAATACCATGTTATCTCGGTGGCTACCCCCTGGTAGCCGCTGCAGCTGAAGGTTCCGCGTAGTCTCGGTACGAATGTTGCCTTTCGAAACCGTCGAAACGAAGCTCGACGAAACGTAGACGTTGTCAGCTGGTGCCCTACCGCCACGGCTAGGGCCACGAAGACACAGGTTTGTGGTGCGCCTAGGATGCCGCAGCCGATGCAAAAGTCGGCCCACGCCCGCCCAGGCTTAGTAGGCACTGTTGATGGCCCGGCCACATCGCCCTAGCTCGTTCCTTGAAGCTCACGTGCTCCTGCCTCCTGCTGGCGTTTGCCTCAACCTTCTCTGTGTGCACCCGTCTCTAAACCCCTCTGGGCTTGATCACGGCATACTATAATCGCCTTCTGGCCCTTTTGTGTCCACATATGGTCATCACTGCACCGTTCTACTTTGCGGCATTCTCTCATTGGCTGACAAGGGCACTGGCATATTTGAACATGATGCCTCAGGGTTTCGACATGGCGTTCGCTCATTGGTGGACTCCTGGCACGTACTTGAAATGGGCGTTTCTTTGTTCTTTTTTTTTCCTTTTCAGGGGCGTTTGATGGCTTCCCTCTCAAAGGGTGCCTGGACCAATGACAACTAAGTCGTCTGCAAACCTTAATTGGTTCACGTATTCGCCGTTTATCCGCAAGCCTCAGTTTTTAAGTGAATCTTCTTGAATAGACTCTCCTGATATGCGCAAACATTTTTGGGGACAAGGAATTTTTCTGTCACGCTCCATTTCGGATCAAGAATTTATTGCTTTGCTTGTGAAAGGTAATTCTTCTCATGCAATTCTCATATTTGTCGTCTATGAGTCTTAGGTAGGTCTTCTCTATACCTTGGCACTTGAAGATGTGTGTGAGTGCGTCGGTGCTTAATAAATTGAAGGATTTTTCACATTCTAATAATGCCTTGTAAAGCGGTTTATTATACTCTGCGCAATTTTATATCGGTTGTTCGATAACATCAATGTGATTCATTGCAGAGTATCCTTTTCTGAACCCAGCTTGTTCCTTGGGTTGTTGCATATCTAGGCTGGCTCTTATGTGGTGAACTACTATCTTTATAAGCAGCTTACATACAACCGGGAGTAGGGTGATGGGCCTGTAGTACCTATGATCTTTGTTATGTCCCTTCCCGTGAAATGAAACTATTATAGCATTTTTCAGGCCTTCGGTAAAGACTTTAAATATTGAGAGCCCAGTTTAGCAAGCGTTTCTGTTATTGGATCACCAATCTTTTTAAGGAAGCCTATTGTTACGCCGTTGCCACCTGCAGAGTTCCGTCTTTTCATGTCCTTAAGTGCCATTTCTATTTCCTCTTTTGTTTGTGGTGTAATATTGCTAGCGAAGATTCGAGACTCGGTAGTTTGCCCTGGTACATGGCCGCTGGCGCATAAGCTGGTGTAGAATCCTTGCGCGATTTTGTGTTATCTGGTACATATTGTCCGCAATGGTACCCTGTTCATCTCCAAGTGTGTATATCCTCTCTCTTCCCATAGCCAGCTTCCTTTTTCTGCCTTCCAGTTTCCTCATTTTTCAACGTCTCTTCGACGACCACCATGTCGTACGCACGAAAGTGTTTTCTTTTACGCCTGTTTATCTATTTTGGCAGGTTGTCTAGTTGACTGTTATCCACCGTACTCGACAACGTATTCTTATGAGTCTTCGGAATATGCTTTTCATCAGCTGAGTTTGTTTTACTGTTTGTTTCCGACATGCTGCTTCTCCATTAGACGCTGCTCTCTAAGGGATTGCTCTTGTTAGGGGAACATTTAGGGCGTCAAGTCTGCCCTCCTTCTTGCCGCCTAAAGCACGAGCTTAATATGAAGGGTCATTTTAAAGACCTGAGTCCTGTCTATACTGACTTGATTCAGTGTTTCTCACTATTTTAACGAGGTTTCTTCTTTTCTTTCTGAGACCGAATCTTGCTTTGTACATGAGTTGTCACTCAAAGTGGAGAAAAAGTTTGTTTTTCTTCATCCTGTCGGGACTTTCCCATCTTGTTTTTGCTCTTGCGTTTACGAAAAAATGAATTCATTAGTTTGAGTTTATTTTTTTTTGCAAATACAATCAGTCTATCACTTCACAAGTTGCGAGTGCCTCTTCCAAATTTTTTCATTATTTTTCTTCTACTCTCTTTGCACCTACTTTTTCAGTTCGCCTCACATATCAATTGTGAACTTTCTGACACATTTATTCATTGGGGACTCGACGTCTTTGTAGAAACTCTCTACGGCCTTATCCTCGAGCCAGCTGTTGGTGCAGAGGCTTGTATTATCTTTTTAAACTGTAGTACTCGCTAAGGTTTATCATATGTCTCCGACCATTTCTTTATACCTGACGAATTCCTTCACGTTTTCTGCTTTCTCCATGTGGATCAAACATCCTAGCGCATGCTCTTTCTTTTGGTGAGGTCCCCGTTAACCCAGAATGTACCACCCACTCAGCTGTATACATATTACTCCATTTCTGCCGATTTCACTTAGCCCATTGTTATACCACATACTCTCAGATCTTCTCTAACAGTACCGCTAAGCTTCTATCGCTAGAGAGGGATCGTGCATTGAACGCTGACGAGTTTAAGTTCCACAGGCGGCCTGTCCGGTCCCAGAGACTCATAGCCCCCTCGGCTGTATGATTGGCGTGAGTGCGGCCATGGTCAGGTGTTTTACAGGTAGTAGGAACTGAGTGCCTAAATCACGTTTCATTAGTTCTGAAGGGGTTGGACCAACTATTAGATCAGGCTGGCCAGATTCTTCTCTGGTAGGCCAGTACTGTTTGTTCCTCTAAATGCCTTCCTATACTCGGTTACAACTTAGGAACGGCTCCACTTCACGCAGTGTATCACTCCGCCAAAGCGCCGGATCCGTGATGTTAGTGCGCACGCGTTTTGAAAGGGTTTGCTATGAATGCGTAATATCGTCTGTCTTGTCTCGCGCAGTTTGTTTGTCGTCACTGGAGTTGTTTATAAGCATATTAAGTCCAAACAATGACGGGAACGGCTCACACCATGATCAGAATATTCCCAGTAACGCCCTACTTGCGCCGCGCAGAAAAACATCCGGCTACGGTAATAAGGCACAGCGGCAACTTCTGGTGCCGTTCTTAAGTTATCACCGAGTATACAATAGTTGCACCTATCTATTTGAGCATCCATGGTTTCCGAGAAAGTGTTTAGTTTTGGACCACACAGGACTCCAAACAGGGATATTCTGACAAACAAAAACTGAGAAAAGTAACATAACAAGAAAGAGAAAGGGAAAAGTAAAAGAATAAAAAAGGAAAAATAAAAAGTGAGAACTGTCGCTCCTTTCTTTTCATAATAATCCTCTTCTAATCGGCCTGTCAAAATGTCATGGTGCTACAAAAACATCTTATGCCCCAATTTTAAAAGTTGCAGTTGTTTGCCGCTACCATTTTAGGGTCTTACATGGTGTCATGGGGAGAAAAAACGGAGCGAGTGGGCAAAAAAAGAATGGGCGGGGTGGTTGTCCGCGGAAAAAACAGTCAGGCGAGTAGCCCTTTTCAAAGTAAACACTAAATGACCCTTCGGTTTAGTGTATATTGCATAAAGCTGTCGTCGAGGCTGAAGAAAGTGGGAATTTACATCAGTGTCCGCATTCAACTTCAAAGTGAACTTGTGCAGCAATTACGACCACCCTGGTATCACCCGAACAGTAACCACAGTTTAAAAAGTCGCTGCTGATTTATAACAAATGGCGTAGACTATAGAGAAGTTCTCTATAACGTCCTGATGGCTTGCATATAACACCCAATTCGTAAGACATGGCAAAGAGGCTAGTGTGACGGCAAACAAAAAGTTATGCATTGTAAAAACACACTTTGGATGACACACATCTGATTCACACAACTGACAGACGGAGTTCCTTTAGGAAAGCAACGAATATATCTTACCAATGTAACATTTTTGCACCTTCTCACTGGAGCCGGAAGACGACTATGTGCCTGGTGGGGATAAGGTATATACAAAATTTATGTCCTCACTCATTGGAAACCACTTGGCAGAACCCGACCCAAATATGTCCCACTATTATACAAACATTCCACAAAACCTATCAAACTTTTTAGCTGACGATCTCATGATGGCTCATAACAGCACTGTTTTTTCTCGCAGATTTATACTTTTCACGCCTCATTTATTATCATATTATCATGAATATTGAAAACCAGGCACTCAACGCGAGTGGTGTGCATTCCCTTCTAATTCCTTTCAGCTTTATTTTTAGTGAAAATCTTGGGTACATACACCCCATTCAAAAAAACAACAATTTATGGCGCTCTTCGTTCACTGTCCAGATATCGCCATGAAAATCCAACGTAATCCTTACCTACTGCTAAAACAT
Organism: Haemaphysalis longicornis; assembly: GCA_013339765.2. Lineage (NCBI taxonomy): Eukaryota > Metazoa > Arthropoda > Arachnida > Ixodida > Ixodidae > Haemaphysalis > Haemaphysalis longicornis. The sequence goes on along the minus strand of CM023448.1, from coordinate 41,642,510 downwards.
TTTGTAGCAAGAAATGGTGGTTCTCTAATTCCCATGTAGATCAATGTGCACATATAGGTTTGTATTCCTCTTCAAGCAACTTAACTGTATCAACTCTCCACTAGAAATGTGGGATTTTGCTCTCCCATTACTAATACTCGTACAAATAACTACCTCAGCAATTTTATGAACACGTGACAAATAATAGCTGGGCAGACCTTTTCACGTAATGAAGTAGATTTGTTTTCTCAGTCTCTTTGGTCTGCAACCCATTTGTAGTTACAAAATTTCTTGTTAGAAATAAAGAAAGAGTTGGCCTCGCATCAATTCAACGTTTGGTCTATTTATTCAATATAGCATTAAGACAAGCTTACTGGTTTTATCTTTGTTATAACTTTCAAAAAGAACACAAAAGTACACCTGTGACGCTAGGTATTGTTTCTTTGGTAAGCAAAACAGAAAAAAATCAAAGGTTAAGGACCTCTGCACAAACAGGCACACTACAATAGTAAACCAATACCAAGGAAATTAGGACATCGTAGCTCAAATTCTGAGGAGTACAAAGTAAACCACTAAAGCAAAATGCTGAAGGACAATAGACTGCTGCGTTAACCCATCTGAAAAATATTCAAGTGCCAATTCTCTACTAGAAAGGTGTGTTTGTTCACTCAAGGTCATGGAGAGGCTACTCACTTCTTCAATTTTACTTATTTATTATCCAATGTAACCAAGACCTTTCAATATACCAGCTATCTGCAGTGTCTCGTCGACTTGATTTATTTCTTTCAAAGGCTAATAAATTTCATAGCGACCGTAATTTCGCTTCGTGTGTTTCTGCTATCTTATATGCAAATATATCAGGTGTAACTAGAAAAATGGCAGAAGTGCTACAACATCATTTGGGGAAGTATACGAAATTCGAAGTCTCTTTTTGTCACTGGTAGACTTTTGTTTCTACAAAATACACAAAAAAAGCAATATCAATCGAGCACAATTAAAATTAAAAATACTGTTTACTCACTGCAGGATTCATTACGTGTGGTGCAAACTTCAAAGCATTTTATTTTACGCCAGAACATTCGCACGCCTTTGATAGTGCCTCAATCGTGCTTTCTTTCATTACACCCCAATGTGTGTTAGTGTTACCTCTCTGTTTGAACAAACTGCGTAAGATAATTTGCACAAGCTGTGTCCTACAAACTGTCCAATAATAACGTTAAGTAATGCGTGAAAACGTTGGCAAAATTGAAAGTTACACAGAACGAGTAGCTGAAAAGTTCGGTGTAAACTAGCAATTTTATTGCAGAGCAAATACACACATTATTACAAAGCCGAAGTACAACTCTGCACGCACACAAAATAAAATATTTACTTTTTTATTTTTACACCTCAAGGGCCTCTGTTGCAGAGCCATTAAAGTAGGGATCGTACAATAAGCGGTAGGATAGTACGAAAAACGACTTGGGGTGGGGGTGGGGTTCGAGCATAAAAAAAATTCGATGCAGAATAAAAAAAATTATTAGGAAAAAATCACGTGTCAGAACTTGTTTTTTACACTGAGAAGTTCTACGTATTGAAACAACTTGTAATAAAATTGCGGTAGTGAACTTGCAAAAAATATGTACAATTGCCATTCATACAGCCAGAAAGATCAAAGGAGGAGTATATGAGACATAATACTAACAGATACCAACAATATATGAGTTTGCAACCCTCCTGTACTTAGGTTCCACTGGAAACAATGAAGACATGCCGAGAAAATCACTAATATCTCTAGGACGTCCCACTAACACGTGAAGGTCTATGTCGTAGCAGTATATCTAATAGACAACAAAGGACATGCAGTATTTTTGCCAAAAATCTTAAATGTTTAGAAGTTATTGGTGGTACCATATAATCGGACGTTACTTTAAGCATGTTAAGGAGGTACTCTCGATGTTGCTGCTCCTTTATTTGTGGACGCTATGTAGAGATATTTTGCTGACCTAGTTCAGACATTGCTGATATTTCTGTTTTTTAAAGACGATAGTCTCTCTTGGGATACTTCAACCCAGAAATTTTGGTCTGTCTTTATGTCTGTCTGTCTGTGGCTCGATTCGGCCACCCGGCCAAAGTAAAATGCATACTGCGCAATAGTCTTATATACTCACAGCCAAATGTGCCCATCTAAGCCCGGGGTTTATATGTTCATACTGGTCAACTTTGCTGAAGATGAACATGACAATACACAAATATAGGACCGAAAATATTACACAAGGAATATTTACAGTGTTCTCTTAGTTAAGAAAAATTCGTGGATGCTTGGTTTTTCGGTAGCAAATGATATTCTACATCAACTGCTGAAAACCGCCGCATGCTGTCGCCCGCGTAACTTCCTGACGGCATATCAGAAATCACGCGGCACCAGCGATAAACGGTTCCACTAGCTCGGTTCCACGTTCTGCTGGGAACGCACGTGGAGCACGGCAACGCGGTTCTATAAAGCTTAAAGAGGGCCGCCTCAATTGACGCGCGTCTCCGCCGTACTGCAGCGGTGGCGTAGAAGAACCCGGCCTGTAGCAGTGGAACGCGGTAAATTCAAATTACCTTCAGCAAACCTTTAGTGGGTTTACCTTGGGATGAGCGCGACAGTACAGGAAGAGCATTAGAGATGAGCGGGAAAGCAAAGGGGGCATTTCCTTGGCAGATGTCTACAGAGACTATCGTCTTTTGACGACATTTTCACGAAAGGAGCAGAACGAGGCCATTTATATATCGAAAATGTCCATCGCAGTTGCATTTATTTGAGCTATACCGGCTGTAGTTTAATTTCACACTCCCAGCAGACGTACTTTTTATGGTTACCTGGGGGCTTGGTACAAGAAGACGTGAGTTTTGTGATACACGAATACTGATTTTTCAGAATGGTAAATGCGGAGGTCGTAATAAATAAATTAACCTCAAAATATCAATGAAAAAAAAAGGACACTCATACCACCCAGCAAACCACTAACATCTCTGCGACGTCCCGAAAAGATCCGAACGTCTATGTCCAAGCAGTATCTCTATTAAACATCCGTACAACGTGCAATACCGTATTTACCCGATTCTAACGCGCATTTTTTTTTGTGAAAAATAGACCGAAAAATCGCATGCGCGTTAGAATCGGATACGAAACCGAAACTGCCGAAACAGCGGAAATTTTGGCCCACCTATCCTCATAAGCTTTTACCAACGATTTTTCGGACGCAGGAAGCCTAGGCACCTAGGCTTTTCTACCGGCGTTCACACAAATCGTCAAGTCGTTTCACTTGCTCTCGTTATAACCGTAATGGCAGCAGCGGCTCCCACGCGTTCAAAACGAGCGGTCGGCTGAAGCATGCACCTGTCGAGAAGCTCTCAGGATGAGCGTGCGAGGCGTGGGCCACGATCCCATCGACCTTGGTTGAACGTTCGTTCAGAAGTGTGGCATCGCGAACGCACTTGATGGCACCGCGGACGAGAAGATATGGTCAGCGAAGAGCGACCAGGAGTGAGATGGGTGAGATTACTTCGGGAAATAAATCACCCGTTCTCTCGCATTCGTTTGTCTGGGTCACAAAGTCCTGTGCGCGTTACAATAGGAGGTGCAAGATTTCTGTTTTTTTTTGTCAGGAAAATCGTGTGCGCTTTAGAAATGGGGCGCGTTAGAATGGGGTAAATACGGTACGTTAATGAAAATTTTTGGATGTTGAGATAACGTTGCTGGTACCTTAATGTCGGACGTTTTTTTCAACTTTTCTAAAGGCGTACTCTCAATGTTGCTGCTGCTTCATTTGGGGACGGTATTTAGACTTATTTTGCTAACGTTGTTCAGATGTTGCTGGTATGCCCGTTTTTTACTTCGAACATGTCTATTGCAGTCACATTTATTTTAGCTATACCTGCTATACTTTATTTTCACACTCTCCGCAGGCGTACTGTATTGAAGTTACAGAGGAGTTTTGCATGTGTTTTGTAAGGGTTTTGTACCGAGGGGTTTTGTGCAAGTATTATTCTTCAGCACTATTGCTTTGAACCTTTCACCTGAAAAACAGTAGCGCAATACCGAACCTCAAGGAAAGAGGCAGGGACTTAGTGCAGGATTTGTTTACAAGCGACGTTGCCAAGGAGCCTTGTAAGGTTTTTTTTTTTGGGGGGGGGGGACATTGCCGCAAATCTGAACAAAATAAGATAGGATGATGAACGACGACGTGATTAGCACAAATTTACTTCATACTTGATTTAACCTTGATATTACGTACCGACAGCAGCTTCATGAATTGAAAATGTGAGCAAAGCGAATTTTGGGGCTGCCTTGATACTGAGGTTACCGTCAAATATCACTTGTAGGTTAAACGCGAAGGTACTCTGCCTCTTATTTTCCTTAAAAAAAAGTCGAGGACACCCTCATTGTAAAAAAAACTACAAAAATTTGTGAGGTTCTGCCAAGATTCGAACCATAGACTTTTGAAACACAACATCAGCACCTCAGGTCCAATCCACTAGACCACGCAGGAAAACAATATGTGGACCAAAGAATTTGGTGCCCTAACAGAGGCTGCCAGCGAATATTGTCGGGTGATTCGTTTTGGTCGCATTTGACAAATTTCGCCCGTGATAATGCTTGTTTGTTCCGCACCGATCTTGGAGGCGAGGTCAATTATGCCAATACTGCAAATGATGTAACCAAAGCTCCCTTATTTAGGCCAGGAAAAGCTATCGTGCTTCATCATTCCCCCTATGCAAGGTACGGTAGCCGCGAATGAAATTGAATGCACCGCTAGATTCCTGAAGTTGATAAACTTTGTTCGTTACGTGCCGATCTTGCAGACAAGCCCATCATGCAAACACTACAAGCGATGTAACCAGAGCTCGCGTATTTAACTCGCAAAAAGGTCTGCCAAACCCCCGATCTCCCCGATGAAAGCCAAGCTAGCCACGGAGGAATGCGCACTTTCCAACAGAAATAGCTTGTTATTTTCCTCAAGTCAGGAAATTACCGCACGTTAAAAAAATGATTGTTTTCTGCGAACGTAATGACCCCAAACCAGGAGATGGACATAGAATCCGGACGATGTCTCCTGCTTTCGGATGCTTTCTCGCGCCGCGTCGACGCTGATATCTGGCGAGCAGCATAGACATCGGCGTAGGTACATAGGAGCATTGGGAGAGAACTTGCCATCTCGGGCCTAAGTAAGCAGCTTTGGCTCGCTTAAAGGGCGAAGACGGCCGGCCGCACCAACGGAGTTCGGGACTGAAGACCCCACCCACTTCTGAGCTCGATCTACCTGTTCAAAAAAGTTTTCTCCTCTACCTCCTCCTCCGCGTCAGCTCACGTCGCCGTGCATTTTGCCGATGTCATCAACGCGAGGTGATGTCGACGCGGGAAAGTGCGGAGAAATACGCTGGACGTGGTTTCGGCCTCATAACAAGCCGTATCAGAACCGCTGCAACAGTAAGGGTTGCAGCGATGGCGTAGAGGTAGAACACCCGTCTCGCGAGCAGAAGGACCGTGGCTCGAATCCCGGTGGCGGACAATTCCCACCGGATTAAAAAACATCCGCGTATTGATGGAATTGCACAAAGAAGCTTGGGCTGCGCCCTGACCCTGGTGACCATTGCCGGTAATGCACTCCCTCACCAGAGCAGGATTGGCCACCCTGGTGTAGTAACGGCGACTACCTCCCGTGAATACGCCAATTAAAGGCCAACTGCACTCAAATTTCACCTCGGCCAAATTTGTTTTTAATGCGTAGTAAGTACCCCCAAATAAGCTGAGACACAAATGGTAGCCCCGTGAAACGCCTCGTTAATCAGTCAGAAGCGTTTAAAAAGGCTCCGCCGCAGACCACACTGCACCTGCCGGCGGATCGCGTAAGCAGCCATGACGCGCCTGTGACGTTCCAGCCGACGGTGGCTTTTTCCTCTGGCGAGCCACGCAGCGGGAGAACCGGTCGAGCTCTGCTGCCCCGTGCGCGCGTAGAGCTTGCGCGCAGACATTCTCCCGAACTGGTGACCGTCCGGCCGCTCGTTGGACGGCTGCAACGTCACTGCAATGGCCGCGCTCTCCTCGGTTTCGGTTTCAAAATCGCCGATTTTTGCTGGCCGCTTGCGGCGTCCACGTGCGTATTTCAGCTGTTGTATTTTGCATGTTGCTTTCTTTTTAAGCAGACTATACGGAAATAGGGTTTTCAAGAAGTCGAAATTTTGAGTGCAGTTGGCCTTTAAGCCTCGGCCCTCAGTCCCCAGCGGCTGCGAAGCAACTGACCATGGCGGCGGCCAGACCTGTGACGCAGCAGAGGGTGCTAAGAATCCCTGTATCCGGACAGGCCGCCAATGGAATCTGAACCTGGCAACGTTTAACGCGCGAACCTTATCTAGCGAAGCAAGTCACGAGGTATTGTTCGAGGAATTAGAGGGCAATAAATGGAATGTCATAGGGCTTAGCGAGGCGGGGAGGGCAGGCGAAGCCTTTACGGTGCTGAAACACGTCCTATGTTACCGTGGTCTAGAGGACAGAAGAGAACTGGGAGTGGGACTTCTAGTCAATAAAATCATAGCTGGCATTATAGACGAATACTATAGCATTACCGAAAGGGCAGCAGGTCTTGTAATTAGGCTCAATAAGACGTGCAAGCTCAAGGTGGTGCAGGGCTACGCGCCCACATCCAGCCACGACGACCCCAAGTAGTGGAACGCTTCTATGAAGATGTGGAATCGGCAGTGGGTAAAGTAAAAACACAGTATACCATAGTTATGGGGGACTTAAATGGTAAAGAAGGCAAGAATCAGGCTGGAGACAAGGCAGATGGGAACTATGGTCTGGGCTGTCTCCAAGATCAACCTGCTAGTTGATCTTTCAACACGGGAATAACCTACGCATAATGAATACGTTCTTCTGTAAACGGGAGAGTCGGAAGTGGACCTGGAGGACCCCGAATGGAGAGCACAAAAACGAAACAGACCTCATATTATGCGATAACCCTGGCATCGTGCAGGATGTGGAAGTGCTCGGAAGGGTAACGTGGAGTGACCACCGTATGGTAAGATCTCGAATTAAGCTAGATTTGAGGAGGGACCGCTACAAGCTAGTACGAAAGAAGCGGACAAATGAGCTAACAGTAAGACGGAAAGTAGAAGAATTCAGGATCGCGCTGCAGAACCGATATTCCGCCCTTAACGGGAAGCCAAGCCTATAACACAGGAAGCCAGCGACAACCTTACCCGCATTATCACGGAGTGTGCAGTAGAAGTCGTGGGCACTATGCCTAGACATGATACTGGTAAACTTACACAAGAGACGAAAGATCTAATCAGGAAACGGCAAACCATGAGAATCTCCACCGAAGCTGACAGAATAGAACTAACCGAGTGGTCGAAGGTAATCAATAAGCGTAAGACAGCTGACATACGGAAGTATAATATGGAGAGGATCGAATACGCTGTAAAGAACGGAGCTAGCCTGAAAGCAGTGAAGAGACGTCTTGGCGTGGGAAAAAATCATATGTATGCACTTAAGGATAAGCAAGGCAATGTCATCACAAATAGGGATAAAATAGTCACAGTGGCCGAGGAGTTCTATAGGGATCTGTACAGTAGCCGGGACATACAGGATAATGCCGACCGAGACAGTTGTGCAGAGGAGATAGACATCCCACCGGTAACTACCGAAGAAGTAAGGAAGGCTTTGAATGAAATGAAAGGGGGCGAAGCACCTGGTGAGGATCAGATAACAGCAGACCTCTTAAAGGATGGCGGAGAAATTGTACATGAAAAACTGGCAAACCTGTATACGCAATGCCTAATGACGGCAACGGTACAAGAATCTTGGAAGAACGCGAACATCATCCCAATCCATAAAAAAGGTGACATGAAGGACTTGAAAAATTACAAGCCGATCAGCTTACTTTCAGTCGTCTACAAGGTATTTACCAAGGTAATCGCTAACCGAATCTTTGCAACCTTAGATTTCAGTCAACCTAAAGAACAAGCAGGGTTCCGTAAAGGTTATTCAACAATGGACCATATTCACCCGATCAATCAGGTGATAGAGAAGTGCGCTGAGTATACTGAACCCCTATATATAGCCTTCATAGAATATGAGAAAGCATTTGACTCGGTCGAAACCCTAGCAATCATTCAGGCATTACGGAACCAGGGGGTAGATAAGCATTATGTAAGAATACTAGAGGATATCTATAATGGGTCTACAGCTACCATCATCCTCCATAGGGAGAGCAGTAAAATACCTATAAGGAAGGGTGTCAGACAAGGAGACACAATCTCTCCTATGTTATTCACAGCATGCTTACAAGAAGTATTCAGAACGTTGGATTGGGAACAGGTGGGAGTAAGGGTTAATGGAGAATACCTCAGTAACCTCAGATTTGCTGATGAAGTGGCCTTGCTAAGCAACTCGGGGGACGAATTGCAAAGCATGCTTTCCGCACTGGGCGAACAGAGTAGAACCATGGGTCTGAAAATTAATATGCAGAAAACTAAAGTAATGATCAATAACCTTGGGACATCACAACAGTTTGAGAAAGATGGCGAGGCAGTGGAAGTGGTAAGCGAATATATATACTTAGGCAAAGTTGTGATCCCGGATCCCAACCATGAGGCAGAGATAATTAGAAGGATCAGAATGGGGTGGGGTGCATATGGCAGATATTCTCAGATATAGAATAGCAGCCTACCATTGTCGCTGAAGAAGAAAGTGTATGACAGCTGCATCTTACCGGTACTCACCTACGGGGTAGAAACTTGGAGGCTTACTAAGAGGGTTCAACTTAAATTGAGAACGAATCAGCGGGTAATGGAGCGGAAAATGGTAGGTGTAACATTAAGGGACAAGAAGAGAGCGGAGTGGGTCAGGGAGCGAACTGGTGTTAAAGACATATTAGTAGAAATTAAGAATAAGAAATGTACGTGGGCAGGGCATGTGATGCGAAGACAAGATAACCGCTGGTCAATAAGGGTAAAAGAGTGGATCCCTAGAGAAGGCAAGCGCTGCAGGGGGCGGCAGAAAATTAGATGGGCACATGAGATCAAGAAGTTTGTGGGGATAAATTAGTCAAATTTGGCACAGGACCGAGGTAATTTGAGAATAATGGGAGAGGCCTTTGCCCTGCAGTGTGCGTAGATAGGCTGGTGAAGAAGAAGATGATGATGATGAAATAACGGAAGCTGGAAAGTGCGAATATAAGGGCGTGTGCAAATATAAGTGCGTGTGGAAAAATATGCGTGCATGCGTTACACGCACATCATGTACTTTTAGCGTGATATTGTTTTTTTTTTCGTTTCTTCAGATGTCGTTTTTTTCTTCATAATATTTTCGCTTAAAAACGTGCACATTAAATTGAATGATTTCCATGCGTGTAGCATTACAATAAAATCATAAATCGAGTGAATTCCGAGAGTACGGCATTAGATTAAAATGCCATCTGGATGTTTTTTTCGCGTTTCGATTGAGTGTTCACACGAACGCTCAGTTTGGTCGTGAAATGTTGGAATGTACAACGTGTATGCAACCAGAAGTTATTTGTAACGTCAGAACTACACGCATGTCGTAACTGGTACAGTAGTATGAGCAGCGCTGGTGGTGCTTCGTACTCTTACTGCAGCATCGCTAACGTAATTAACCTTTCAGAACATAGTAAAAATATTCAAAAATGGCTGTTAAATTTGTGTGACTTATAGAATTTTCAGCTTAATGAATTTAGTGTTAACACACCTTGGGGATCTGAGTAACGCAGCATTTGCGATTTCGCAGGTTTAAGGAAGCGTATGATGCTAACGTCTGGCCTATCGTTTCCTAATAACTTACCTGTTGCAGGCTGCTGACTGGTGCAACTTAGACTACGTGTGAATGTGATTGTGGTGTAAAAATTTTCTGCACTACTTTGATGCTCCCTCCTGTACAACGTATACTTCAACTAAAAATGTAGGCCTAGCACCTAGCAGGACAAGCGAACCGGACAACAAATAAGTTTTAAATGCAGAGCATTTCAGTAACTCACGATGTCACCCGCGTTGACGTCCGCCGTAGCCCGCACCGTCGTTGTCCGCGCCCCTTCCTACACTATATAAAGAAAATACTATCCGGCGCTGGTTTCGATGCCTCGACCCTGCGGGCGGAACGCAATGTACATGGTGCTCTACCCACTGCGCCACCAAGCCGACACAGAATGGGAGGCTACGAACGCGCCTTATATCCTTGACTCATTCAAACAACGTCAAGAAGCTGCTGATACAACGCATTCACTACCACCAACTCCCCAAACACTAAACGTGAACGCAATACACCCACCCGCTATGCACCGAATTTACTCGAGGCCCCCTCGCGGGGAGATGGGACCACCAAAAACAACGCGTTGTGGACTGCCCAGTCAGGTGCCGGCACGTGCGAGAACCACTCGCGCTGTTCGTTCCAGGCGGGAGGCGCGCGAGCACTGCGAAGTCGGGAAATTTGAACTGCTTTGGACAAACCTCCATTTAATTCATCAAGAGAGAAGTGAGACAGGGAGGCGAAGACCGTGATGGGTAGTAGCAGTAAGCGGATAACGGTGACACTGGGTTTTATGGCAAATCACTGCTCTGCATTTACGACAGCTTTCACGTTGAGTGGAACGGCTTTATTTTTCAGTGATGTGCTTTTTGAAGGTTTAGTTATGCACATATACCAACTAGCCCAACTCGCCATTCTGCTGCAGTAAGTATACGTCCATGGCTGTGACGCTGTCCGGGTTTGTGCATGTTTCCTTTTGCCACATTTTGGGCACATGGCTTCATTCGTGTATATAGGGTCACTTCAATCCACCAAGTGGTTACTATAGACACAAAAAAATATGTTGCAAATTCAGACGGGACCTGTAGCTGCGCTAAAAGGTCCTCAGAGTCCCCATTCACGAAATATATTTCTTATATATAGTGGTACCGCTCATCATCTGTCACAGTTAGTGTTAAGTTTGCCTTAGTTGTGCCAGTGCTGACATTAAATTATATCCACTCCACTCTCTTCCTGTCCCTTATTGTTACACACATCTTCTGGCGTTGTATTGCCTGTAAGTCGTCCTTAATTTAAGTTAAACCATTTTTGTTAGCCAGGAAGTTCCTACCCCGTAGGCGAGTACCGGTAGGATGCAGCGGTCATACACTGTCTATTTCAGAGACAATGGTAGGCAGTCACTCTGTGTTACACCAGCCTTAAAAAAACTGTATTAACAACACAGTGTTTCCTGCACCCATGCCTAGATTGATGAACTGGCTTGCAAGGGAGGTGCTACTGCAACGGTCTGCACAAGGCGCCAGCTCAAGCTACTGTTGACATTCAACTTTGCGCAGGACTTCTCCTGGTTTGGCAAACAGGGAACACGCTTTTTTTCCACCTGCGAGTGGCATCGTGCATTATGTGTAACCAAATATATTCGTGTAGAGACAAACACCAATTGTTTTCACCAGACAATGTATAGGGCCCACAGTTTTATTGTCAGTCACATCCTGCGCAAATATCAGCTTTCTCGACAACCGGCGGCTTCTTAGTTTTTCTTGCTAGAAGCATTATTAAATTTCTTTCAGCCTTTGGACCATGAAATTTTTACTCACTTTTCAACCAATACGGTCTGCAACTATTGTGGGAGTTTCTGGCACCACAACGAAAAACGCAAACTGTTCAAGAATTCCCTACCATAACTGATGATGGAGGCATGCACCATTGAACCACCATTGAATCATTTCTGTGCTTCCATGCGTTTTTATTTTGTCTCATTGTTCCTTGAGCGTATCACTAGGAGTGAATCACGTAGTCATGTAAACCTGTCTTCTTGTAACTAATATTCAATCATTTCCGTTTTCCCCTTTTTTTCGTTTGTTTCCAAATCATATCGCTTTGTGTGAAATATTGAAATAGTGTAACTTTTTTTCCTAACCAGAATTCAATAAGTTGTTGCTAAAGTATTTTGTTTTTTTATTGTTGTCCTGCCAATTCACTAAGTGTGAATCATTTCATCACGTAAATTTCTACTGCTCTTGTAACCGCCGTGCAGTCATTTCTTTATACACACCTTTTCTATAGATCATAACCATTTTTCTATATATTGGTTTGTTTAAGGTAGTTTACATTTGTGTGGCACTCACAACCAACACTCAACACACTTCTGTGTTTCCTAGGTGCGTTTGTTTTAGTGTTCCACAAACTTTTCAATACATGTGAACTATTTAGTTTCGTAAATTTGCGGTGTTTTTATAACCACCATTTAATCTTTTCTTTGTTTTCACATTTTTCTGTCGTTGTTTTTCACCCAAATATTTTAATGTGCGATATATCAAGTTGCATAAATATCTTGTGCCTGTACCCTGGGTTTACATGTTTGCTTTTCTTCCTATTTTTTGTCAAGCTTTCTGCAGTGTGTGACTTATTTATAGTCATCAATATTTGTACTATTCTTGTAATTGCACAATGTGTACCCTGTGGGCCATAGGAGATAGAAATGAAAATAAAGTGATTTTGTTGCGAAAGCAGATGACATAATTTGGAAGTCAATATAAACTGTTTTAGCTGAACTCTGCTGTGTGGTATGTGTACTTTACTATCCAGCTGCAGGTACTTACAGATAAGATGGGAGACTGTCATCTTAATTAGTTTATTTTTGAAAAATTTCTCGGATAGTTTATTTGCAGAAGGCCTGTACAGCCGTGTTGTATGGTAAAATTCGATGACGCTACTGTGGTTGCCTTAGTGTCCAGGGCGCTTGTGCTGATCAGGACTGGTTTGCTGTTACTTACTGCCGCTTGTTTTTGATGCGACATTTCTTGTTTAGAGCTGTGCTTCGTGTGCTTCTGCGAGAGTGTGTGGTTAGCTTGGCACTTCACATATGAGACTTCATGCAGTATGCAGCACTTTAAAAGTGGAAGCACATTAATCGAGAAACCCGGTGACAGGTAACAGCAAACAGTGCTGAATAGCTAGTCAGACGCATATATGAAGTATAAATGCCCAAAACATGTACGAAACCTTGGAAAGGCGGCTGGCCAAACTTCCAAATGATGTATAAAGAATGTAAATTTCAGGCATACAGGTTCATATTAACAATATCATACTAACGTACCGAATTCATGAATATAACAAACTAGTTCTTGTGCCAAAACAAAAAACCAATGTTGAACAGGCACCTATATACGTCTTGCATGCGTACCACTACAATATCCATAAGACGTACAACTAAGGTAACGTCCCGTAAACAGCATATAAAAGTAGCATGAGACGTGTATTGTACGTTATCCTTTGTGTGATTTCGATAGGGTTTTGCGGTTGTAGCAATGTTGAATATATGTAACTCCGACCCCAACGATACGTCTCCTGGACATCTGCAATGTCTATTGCTGATGTCTCCGGGATATCTGCACGACGTAACTTGGTTTGCTGGGCAGTTTTTCTTCAATGAAACCACTATTTTACTTAGTTGTCCTAGCTGCATAATGAAAATACAAGTCCTGGGCTGAGAAATCACTGGTAACACTGCAAAGCCACATATGTTCATTGAAAAAATGTAGCTTGAACCAATGTGCAAGGCTGAATGAACAGGAGAGCTGGCTGCCTTTGTTCGTTCGTCAAAGACCCGGATGTTGCAACAGACGGATTTCTGAACTCGCCGCTCAATGATTTTCACGAGCAGCAGTCCCGGATCGTTTCCTTTGCTGGCTTTATTATATTTAAAAGGGTGGGCAGTGTTAACACGCTCTCTAACCAGTGGCTACCGTGTTCGTGAACTCAGCGTCTGTAGCGCGAGCTGTTCGGTGCTCCGCAATTCCGTTCCCTCGCGAGCGTATGTTAACTGTCGTGTAGACGAGCACGCGAGAGATGACGCCATGAACAGTCCCATGTTACTTTTTCTACTTTCGGTAATAATATTGCGCTGCTAGGGGTAGTGTTCCTGGGGACACACTCCTTCTCTTCTTTTTTTCTCTTTCCGCTTCTCCCCAACGCGATTGGTGGCGCGCATGCGGGAAAATGGCTATGAGACACGCAGGAGAGAAAACGGTACCACATCTGATACTGATGCCACAAGGAGACGCGCGGATGTCGACGCGCGAGTCATGTAGTGGGAGGTTTTTTGTGTGTACTCCCTGTGACATGATGGTGCTGCGAAAGGGACGCCAAGAACACCAGGATATATGACAACACAAAGTCTATTTGAGTGCTGTTAGCGAAAGATGAGAACCTTGTACGCATGTCGTAAAGCTAAGCCCAAGGACAGGACTTGTGGCGTGAGTGTGCTGTGCTTCATGACAGAATACCTTTTTGTGTTTTATTGCGGATTAGTGCTTCTGGCCGCACGGCCCGTGCGCGTATGTAATGCAATTAAAGTGTTCAATTTATATTCGAGTCGGCGTAATTTTTGCGCAAGCGACGTACGCGGGGCAGCGAAAGTGCACTGGTGGACGCCGGTAACAGAAGAGCTGGCGCTATGAAGACAGCAGAGCGGAAACTTGTCGGATCGGAATACGGAGGTGCGATGGGAGGTGGCAGAATCCAACCCGTCATAAGAGCGCAAAAGCACCGCCTTTCCAATACGCAAGCTTCGCCCCCTCGCATTGTTGCCATAACCATTATAACGCCTAGAAGGCCAACGTGGCACCGGCACTGTTATGGCCATAATAACTCTATGATGTTTTACCAGGCTCACAAGGGGAGAATATGGCTCAAGTACCGCTATTAGCCCTGACGCTGGGTTGAAGGCTGAGACCGGCTTCTGCCTCGAACGCAGATCAGAGTGTTCTGGCGGGGGAAGTTGGACGATGCCTTTCGCTCGGCACAAGGCAAATGCTCACATGCTATCGGTATTTTCTCTTTTCATTTTTGTGACAACCTCACGTGGCGTGAGCCCAGGTGCAAGCCAGGACGACACGGGGCGATCTTCAAAAAATGCACGCTTAGGTGCATTTTGGTTGTTTGTTCTTTTCGTGGGCGCCCAACCAAAAGATCAGAAATTGTAGTGAAAAATATCAAAAGGCAATTTCAAAGTCAATAAGTGTTATTCTGTAAAAAAACCGCCATCCCACGTTGTCAAAAGTTATCAAAAACTTCTACCAATACCCAGCCGAACCTACGAGCTCGAAGGCAGGTGAAATACCCTGTTTGAAAATTATATGAATGAATTGAAAATTTGGCTGCCCTTTAGGGTTCGCAGATACATTAGCGTGTCATAACTACAGAGCGCTTGTAAATTGTTCAAATATAATGTCAGCCCCCTAGCCAACCTTTGAAAACCTTATTGGGCTTAAAATTTTCTCATGTCCGTTTTGAAGACTTCTAACTGTGCACCATTATTAAGACTTCATTGGTACTACTAATAAAACAATTTTCAACACAAACTGGAGTGTCGGTTATTCAATAAGCAAAGCAGCACTTCACGGTAAGTGATGTGAAGACGGCATGCACTCCGCAAATTCGGCTCAGCTTTTTCACACATCCTAGTAAAATTCTATGCTACAACGGTACAACAAAAAATAGTAGTGTTCATGTATATTCCGACCAAAATGTGACAGCTTTGTTTCTTTCGGGCCTTTATTGTCAGTAGAAGAAAAACTACATTCTTAAGCGCCACACTGGAGCATTTCACAAATTCTGAAGCAACAGGATCTTTAAATATCCTAGTGCACATCTCCAAAAAAGTGTGCTTCAGTCTGCATAGTTCGCGAGGCCGAATAAGCCACTGGTATAGGAAATGTCCATGCCTAGTATTGGTTTATACAGTTGGACATTTGTTTCACGCATTATCTTTCACATTTTATATAATTATAATTATAAACACGTATCGTAAATGAAAAACTTTGTAAAGTTGGACCAACCATCGCATTACAATATAGTTCACAGGCTACTATTCCCAGCCTTCCGCCGTCTGTTCCTAACTCAATTGGTTTTGAAGAAATAGACTCCGAAGAAATTATTTGTACAGTTCAGGCCATGTCAGCAGGAAAAAGTGCTGGGCCAGACAACATACCTATCACTGTTCTAAAACACCACATCCAGGAACTTAGTTTACATTTTGCTACAATTATTAATGCGTTGGTATATACAGGAGTATATCCCCACGCCCGGAAAATGGCTAGGGTTGGCCCTGTTTACAAAGGGGGAGATGAAAACGATTACCATTATTACAGGCCAAACTCCATCCAAAACGTATTGATACAATCTTTGAAAAAGTGATAGCGAAGCGAATCACTCGATTTTTAGATAAACACCAAGTACTACTTGAAAGTCAACGTGGCTTCCACGGAAACAAACCCACAGCCACTGCAGTTAAAACTTTGAGCGAGACACTAAACAAAGCTTTAAACGCTTAATGTTACGCAATCGGCATTTTTACTGATATCAAGAAAGCATTTCATACGATCAACCATGAAAATTTGTAATGAATGGAGAGGTATTGTTTTTGAGGATTATTTAAAAAAATTAATGAAAGCTATTTAAATGGCAGAACACCGTTTGATAAAATTAGGTCAACTGCCTCGTATTGAATGCATTATTGTGGAGTACCTCAGGGCTCGGTGCTGGGTACAATATTTTTTTGTTTGTATTTAAATGATCTACCGCTGGTACTAGAGCATGGCAACGCAATAATGTAAACAAATGATATTGCTTTTTTGTTTTCGGGTGAGGAACTGAAGTGTCTTGAAAGGCAGGCCAATGCCGATCTCACGAATGTATCACATTTGTTCAGATAAAATATATTAACCCTGAACGTATCCAAAACAAATTACTTGGTATTCTCTAGCCCCACTAAAACTCAATCCTACCAAGTGAACTTGAAGATTGATGACATTTTGATCAAAAAAAAAAATGATGCGTACAAAAATTTAGGCGTGACTCTAGACACTTCCCATAGTTTTAAGCAGCATATAACATGCATGTGTAACACCTTAACCCTATGTTGTTTCGTTCTAGTTAGAGTTAGGCGTTACATTCTATTACCCATTCTCAAAATAATGTACTACTCTATATTTCATTGTCTTATCCCGTACTTTGTGGAGACATGGGGGGTCACATACTTCTCCTACATAAACCGAGTTCTCTTGTTACAAAAGAGAGCTCTGCGCAATTATAATCGTTTAGTAGGGTAAACGACAGTTCCGCTCCACTTTTTCTAGCTTAAATATTATGCCACTTACAAATGCTAGAGACCACAAGTTAGCTTGTATGGTTAAGAATATAGGAGAAAGCAATATTCCTTTCTCGCATTCTTTTTTTTCAGTAGCCACATCGAGAAACATGCAATCAAACCAACCTTCATTTCAACCTTCCTGTTATTCACAATATTCTGGTAAATGTAGTATAGCGTTTTCCAGAGCTGTAATTTGGAATGTTCTGCCTTTAGATATTAAAACTAACGCCAATTTTACGAGATCTGTAAAATACCTTTTTCGTGATAAAAAGTATGTATCACCATTGTAGTCAAGCGGCATTTCTTTACAGTGTTGTCTTCTCTTGATGTGTGTAATGTGATTTCCCACTGAAATGTTTGACCAGCGTACAACTTTATGAAGCCTTTATTGCATGGGCTCGGGTACTACCTCGATTGACTATAGGCCCAGATGCAAATAACAAAAAAAATTCTTTAAAAAATGTCATGAGATATCAAACGTGCTACCTGCGCGCTAATGATTCTAGTGTTTATATTTCGCGGCATTCCGGTATGTTTGGCGAGTCGGATTTTCAATGGATGTTTAGAAAAAGTAAACATCTTCTGTATTTTTTTTATTGGGGAAATTCGTTGTAATGAAGGGGTTTCATTTACAGCTTCAGGGTCACGGCCAATAATGTTTCTTTCAGTTTGTTTGTGCCTTGAGCACCGTGTGCTTCATTCTTCATTATTATCAAAATTGGGGCTGAATGCCTGTCGTTGTTAAGAAAAAAACAATCGAAAGTACGCAAATTCTGTACTAACGCTATAGGTTGAACAGTTCAAAAGGTCATTGTTTGATTGGCGGTTCTCAGAGCGCAAAATTGCGACACATTTATACATACGGACGACATTAGCCAATCGAATCCACTGTTTCTGAACTTGAGAATTCAGTTGTCACGTGTGTACTACGCTGTTAAATTTATACGCTTATCTGGAGGAGAGCCTTGAATTTCATTCAAATGCCTTCTGTTACAACTGTGAATAAATGAAGACTGTGTGCGGCCCTGTGAACTGTTTTCTGAGCTCAATATGCGTGCAAGTTCTCAGAAAGTCGACCGCGTGCCGTCAATTGTTACCGTAATCATCGCCTTTCCCTCGTGAGTATTGTGCATCTTGACATCATTGCGAATCAAATATCGGGCTTCATTAGTTTTGTCAGTGTATCTTTGAAAAGGCATATGCGTTGTAATTTGTCGCTTTCGTAGTGCCAAACGTGACTTCGTAAGAAAGCGGCAGCGTTACAGATGAGACGGGGATAATTGATAAACATTTGCGCTTTGTTTCTTTATGTTCCGCCCTGTCCGTTTCATTGGCTCCCGCCTTCTTTCGATTTTATGTACCAAGCAGACCAAGTTCAAATGCTTCTGAAGCGTGGCTCAATAAAAACGGTTGCTGGCGAGGCGATCTTGAATTGATTAAGAGCGCACGCAGACCAGGACATAAGAGGAAGAGAAAACAGGGCAACGCGCTCGAGTGAAAAAAGAGAAAAACCGGGAAACATTTCATAGGAATGGGGACTACACGTAAACACTTAACATCTCGCGCACTGCCATCTTCACCCGTTGCTCTACTACAGAGGCGATGCTGATTTGCCGTAGTGGTCTAGCTGTGTGGACATTTTGTTCATATTCTTTAGCACAGATCGCTTCCCACTCATGCGTCAAGGCTCTACGCCTCAGAGGTGTATCGCGGGATTATTGGGGTAACTGCATGGAAGGCGCCTTTTGTATTGTAAAGGGAAAAAAAAACATTAGAACGAGCCTATGTGTATATATTTCCCCGATTCAGTTGGTGTCTATTTTATATCAAACATTGAGGCACGAACGTTACAACAAACGCGTAACAAAACTGACCGCCTAACGGGACGACCTAACCCGAATAGCATGTAATACAAAGTCGTCACCTCAACTACGCAACAATTAAAGCCTGCTGCGGGCAGTAAAGATTAGCCGGTATTAAATGCAGAAGGCGTGTATAACGTTCCTTTGGTTAACATCTTGATTTCGTACCTGATTCTTCTGTGTGGTTTTTGTTTGTTGCTTACAAAAGCCATGAAGAGAAAACACAAGTTTGGTTCATTGAAAAGATTGCCTCATTAGAACCGATACCGACACCGCTTTTAACGTAAATGTCTCTCAAATAAGCTACATAATTAGGGAAAAAAGCCAATGGCCGTGCGACCCACGAGCTCATTTCCCACAACAGAACTTGTGATGTCAGACCAGACAGCTCTGCAGTTGACAGAGCGGCAAAAGCAAACGCAAATAAAGCAGAGCCGATATGTTTGCCGAACGAGCTATTTGCGCCTAAATTTAAAGCACATTCTTTTCGAAGCTGTAAGAATGCTAAGAGAAGCAGTACAAGTTACGAAAGCACACGTAAACATCAAAGTATCGATGTGTACTACTCTTGAACTGTTGGAACTGCACGCACTATGCTTGGTTTAGCCGCATAGGACTGCGGGGCTGTGGGGTTGCCTCACACGACACTGACCGATTGACGCAAATAACGGTGTCCTACATGAACATATTTGTCAAACGATCACCTGGTTTCACGAAAGGAATATTTTCTACCTGAACAAAAACAAGCCAGGTATAAATACAGTAAAAACAAAGGCAGAAAACGGCTTGCCAAGCTATGGTGGTGCCATCTAGGTTCACCTAAGGTACACAAGGCTTCCCATTCAGCTGCAGAGCGGTTGGTTCTGGTGATATCATTGCAGACCACAAAAACGCTCGATTAAGCGGCAAAATGAAATATTTAGGTCAAATTAACAATATCTTAGTAAATAAAGCATCGTTTGCATTCAGACAAGCGCTAGGGGCAATATTAACCGGAAATAATTAATGTCTCAGTCAATAAAGAATGGTTTGCATTCAGACAAGCGCTGGCGGCACTATAAAACATGAAATATTTCGAATACCACAAACTTGTATTTTGTCTTCACGGCTCCTTTAGATCCACCACGCACTGCACAAGAAGACGTGCTTCATCTCACCATGTCTTCGTATTTGGCATATGCTGCAATATTGAGATATGGATTTGTTAACCTGTTTGCCACATGTTGCTCCTGGTGCAACCCAATGTAATCTCATGCGCTGCCCTGCAATGCATTGCAGTTATTGCGTGGGAGGTGTCCTTAAGTGGCTTCATTACTGTGGACCTAATGCGAAGTTGAATAACCAAAATATTCATCCTGCTTGGGATCACGAAATAGTTGCAGTAGTAGCCAAAATGAGCGGGGGATTTAAACTTCAAAAAAGTGGATCGGTCGGTAGATGAACGATGATCGAAAAGACGATCCTATGCAACGACGACTCACTGACTCGTTGGCCAGCGGCACCTAGCGACGATGGTGTACTTTAAGTAAACTCAAAATGTACAAGCTTTACACTTTTTTTACAATACGTATTTACCACTTCCAAGGCTCATCATCTTGTACAAGATGACGGGTAAGGCCCGCGTCGAGCGGGGATCGCCGCTATCCACCTCTGTTTAACCTCTGTCTCTCTTCCCCTCTCTGTCGCTGTTCTCCTGTTAAATCTTCAAAACATCATACTCCTCGATTTTACGCTACAACCCTGGCCACAAACGGGACGCCACAACTTGAGAGTGAGAACGGCTCATTCATTACCGCACACTCGTCCACTGATTGGCCACCATGACAAAAAAAGCTAGGTGAGTTCAAAATAGTAAAGTCACCGGATTCTCTCAATCTCATACAGGAACCCAAAGTTATTCATAAAAACACAACTATAACAGAAATGAAAACCAACAAACAAAAGGAAACCTAACGACAGAAAAAGCAGACCAAACCATGCAGGCCTATGTTTGTGGTCCGCTCTGCCAAAACTGCTTTCAATAATAAACACATGGAGCGCCTAGCAATGCCTGGTCACCTATACCTATTGAGGCTCCAGCCACCCGGTTGCTATGCTCAGACGTGTGACTAATGCCAACTTCGCCTAGTAACTTTGAGCAGAGCAACATTTATAGGCTGAACGTGTAATGACCAAGGCTTGACACCTTGATCAAAACTCAGCTCCCGTCCGGTTCGGGGATTCTCGTTGCAGTAATCGCGGTCGTCACAATGTCGATGGTCCCCGTCCACCGGCTTCGCAGACGAATGCAAAAAAACCTTACATCGTTTTGAGCTATTATGGAGGACCGGCACGTTTGTATGCGTCCTCTCTTGGTCCGCTCGCTACGTGGACACAAAAGCGCTGTGAATAACAAAGAAGTCTTAGCGCTTTCTTCTTACGCCCCTCGCGCTTAACTCAGCTCGGCTGGCGAGGAAACAAAGACAATACAGGTTAACAAGCTAACCCCAGCAAAGATAACTAGTTTCCTGGCGGTTTTAATTATTAAGTGAGGGCCCCAAACGTAATATGTGTGCTCTGTGTTTTGGTTTTATATATTATCAATATTTCGAGCAATGCCTTAACCACCACTACCACATGGCCTTTGTTTGCCCCAGAACCTAGAAGCCAGTGAAAGAACATGAGGAACACCCCATTAAAATATTAAAAGCCTGCTTAAACAACCCAGTAAAGAAGAATACAAATCTAAATATTTTAAATGCTATGACCACCCGAAACTTGTTTGACATAACCGTATATACATAAACGGACAGTTACCTTTGGGTCTAATTGTGCAGTAGAAAGTTACTGGACTACTTTGACTTCTCATTGCTGTACAATGTTAAGTCATGACAAAACCTTTCAACATCACAAGATTGAATAACGCAGGACTAACAGGACAACAGGACAAGTAATTTGTGTTGGGTTTTTTGAAGGTTTATCCGTGCATATAAACCCACTACCCCAGCGCACCATTTTTGTGCAAGATGTCCACTTCCATGTTGATGAACCTGTCTTTGTACGTGCGTGTGTCCTTGTGCCAGATTTTGTGGACATGGCTTCATCTCTATGTATATTGTCCCTTTCATTATGCAAGCAGTTAGGATTCACACAGAAAATTATTTTTCAAGTTCAGACAGCGCAGTCACCGGTGTGTTAGTGATTATGAATAGTGGTACCTTACAAATATAGTCATTGTTAATATTAAGGTTTCCCTAGTAGTACCAAATCGGAAATTAACAATGTGATAAAACCTTTGTTGTAGCAAGCAGAGCCATCGCCGTCAAAAGCCAAGGGCCGAATAGCTTCTGCTGCATTCCACAACTGCTGTGGGTTGAAAGCGCAACCTAGGCAGCACCAGCGTGTGCGGCCAACCTTTGCCAAAAGAAGATTGTCCAGCCCTTTTCCTCCCGTCCAATCTTGGCCCAAAGTGTTTGGCCCTTAATCCAAAATGGTCCTTGGCCGTGTAAGGCTGGAGCTTGGCTGTCATTCATTGGCCAATCTGCTTTGGTCGCTAATACCATTGGCTGACCAGCCATTCGCGGAATTTTTTGGGCCTACTATTGGTTAAGCATATATGGCCTACTGTCGGCCAAGCATGTATGGCCGACCATTGGCCAATTATGTATGGCCTACCATTGGCCAATTATGTATGGCCCACCATTGACGAGATACAGGTTATTCTATGCAGACCACAGGAAGCCCGCATAAGGCTGGTGCATTGCATGCCCTACGGCAGGCCGTTAACCTTGGCTCTGGTAATGCCACACAGGTGTTAGATAAATAAAACACAAACCAAAGTCAGTTTATGTATTTATTTGTCCTTACACCATGCATGCTATTTCTTTTTGGTGGCTTTCAGTGCACCTAGATGGCCTTCGCAGAGTATACCTATCAATTTCTTCATACTCAGCTTCATTCAGCGTCGCGCTTGTTCATATTGCCTTTCTATCTCTCTTCGTATTTCCTTGCGTTGTTTTTCCCGTGAATTATTCATAATGGCGGCCCCAATTCCCTTGTCGGCTTCTTGGCCTGGCTTCGATGGTTCTGGGAATCAAAATTAAAATAACTATGAAAGAAACAAATGAAATCAAAGCAATAGGCACACCTCCCAGCCCTCCCAGACTGTTTGGAGGGCCCTTGAATTTCAACCCCATAATCATTGTACGAATGGTATCTCGAATTTCCCGAAAAGTGGCCGGCACAGCAGGAAGGTTTTTTTTAAATGATGCGTGCACGTTGTTATCAAAAAAGGGAGTGACCGCCACCGCACAGAGGCTGCATGTTTTTAAATGACGCTGGCACGTTAGTTTTTTCTTCTGCTACAGTTACGGTGCTGCGAATGAGCACTCACCTCCATACTTATAGAACATTGCAACCATAATGTAGAACACCACTAAGTACAACTAAGTGCTGCTCGAAAGGTTTTTATGCCTTAGAAAAGCTGCCCACAGAAAGCTCACCGCAGTACTCCCTAAAATTGTAAACTAGGTACAATACCGGCTGGGTCTACCGATTGTAGCTTACGTTGAAGGCATACTATCGGTAGGTCGCTGTGATGAAAGTCCGGTGGGGAGTGTGGGTTAACGTGCGCTATAATGGCAGTGCCGATTGAGATTGCCGTGTGTGCGTAAATGTGTGTTTTACTTATGGTGAAGGGTCATTCAACTGGACAATGTCTTCAGCACATGCATTCAGAGAAGTTTATAAAGCATGCGACGCCCGCAATTGCTACCGTAAAAATTCGAGCAAGTGCTCCCCTGTACGCAAGTCGAGAACACCGACAAAGTTGTGAGGGAGCACTATCCCAAAACACCAAAAGAGAAGATTAGAGCAACTATCCCTCACCAGCACAAAAATAAAGGATGCAAATCAAACTAACATTTCACCAATGTTAGTCATCGCTTTTAAAACTTCAGAGACACTTTCAGCGACTCAGTTTTTAAGAGAGATTAGCAGAATTCCGCTTGAAGTCCGCCCCAGTATCATCATGCCCTGACAGTGAACCATTCTGGCTGGCTTCCTCCAAACCATCCAGTGCATGCTTATGCCACCGCCACCAAAGGACTGTACAAGAGGATCTTCGGGTACAACGGTCAATGCCTCAGCAACAAATTCAAGGACGTGGTATGGCCAAAATAAACTCACCCCACCAAAGAAAAGATGATAAATCGCGCGGAGGTATCGGGCTATCAGGCTGCTAACCACGATGGAATTGGATTATGAACTGGCTGTGGCACGCCAGTGTTGCCTGGGTGTGATGATTTTCAGTGTGCACGAGTGCGAAGCGAAAGAGGAAGGGCCCTATCCCCGAACGGTGCAGAAATTTCAAATAAGCAGGAAATTTCGGGGGGCCCTTGCACGGGTGGGGGAGCTGCGAAATATTTCGGGAGGTACTTCTACAAATAAAGACATTTTCCGCTCTGCATAACAAGCACGAAGAGTAGTTTATCGTGATGAAATAACAAATCTGCTTAAAATAAACACCTTTACACTATTCTGATGTCAGTTTTCAGCGTTGGAAATTTCTGAAATGCTAAACTGAAAATATTATCCAGCCTCAATCACTGCGGTCTCCCCAATTTTCATGTTGCTATGTTGGTAGGTCTAAATAGGCACAGCCTAAGAAGTTGAACTGTAGTGTAAATGAAGTTTTCCTTGAAATTTGGACCCTCCTTTCTGAAACTTGCCAAAGCTGCTAGAGCTGTAACAAAACAACAAGCATTACATAAGAAATAATCACAAAAAATAATGGCGTGCTGTCTCTGATTTTATTACATGTGCAAACCTATGCAAGCAAAGGTTTAGCCGTAAAAGTTTAAATATAGGGTTTAATGGGCCGACTCAATGCACACGATCAGGCACGTCGTATTTGAGGGCTCCAAAATAATTTTGGAGATCGCAGCAAATCAAGAGATACGAGGTACAATAGTTTATGTATGCAAGGCAAGGAAAGCTTGTTTGGAACTTTTCGTGGAGACAAGAGCAGTTTATTTATGTATGCTTTCGTGCTTTTTGCGAATGGTTTAAAAAGCTTGAACACTCGCGACGTGAGCGGTCAGCAAAGAACGAACCCCTCATATATATATCCGTTCATAGCGGCCAGCAACCACTACGACGGGGCAAGGGCGCATCGAATAAACACAATTAGAACTGCACGACAGAACGAGTATGCAGCGGTAAGGCTATTCGTTGGTAATACTAAATCCTGCGTTCGTTTGCTGCTGTTCGTCCTCGCAGACGACAGTATTACATGCTTAAATTGTCGCGTCTCCTAGGGTCTGTCAGTCGACTACCTCGCCAAATTAAAGTCCAGAATATGCTGCTTTTCAAACAAACCAGTAACAGCAACGTTATTTTTACACCTATTTCTGGGAAAAGAAACTTTATTACAAGCAATTGCCATTATTACGTAGCGGCGAACGGTAGCTGCTCTGCGTTTGGTGCCTAGCCTGTTTACGCTTCCTGCATGATAGCAAAGCTCAGTGTCGCCAAATCTGCCTACTGCTCATCCGCTAGCGCTCGGGCCATTTTGCAAAGCGTCTATTCTAGAACAATAGTTGTGCAGCTTGTTTTTGGCCAAGAAGATGACACCATCATTATGTTTGCAATCTTCTTAATGCGATGGGATATGCCGTGGAGGTACAGTATGGCCGCCGTCCTCTTAGCTTTCCATAATTTTCTCTGTGGGGCTGATTCTCGCGCAGCCACCTGTTGAGAACTTTTTGTGAGGATGAAACAAGCGCGTCCCTCGTAAATCCTTCATTTTTGAGACGTTCCACTCGACATTCCCACCTGGAACCCCTCTTGCTCTTGGATATTGCAGAAAAGGTATGTTGACTGCAATGCCTGACTACCATTTTCGAATGACCGGAAGAAAAACTGACCCTCAAAAAAGCTGAAAAAAAAACCGGTAAGCATGTTGACGCGTCCGTACGTGCGCTGTCACTTGCGCCGCTTGATTGTTAAGTCAATTCTTTGTAGACAACTTCATAATGCCTACTTTCCATTTTCTTTCTGTTTTTATTTTTCGTAATGTGCATATGGTGTGCGTGCTTCTGTGTCTTTTCTGTTTTTCTGTCCCAATAAATATTCAGTTAGTCAGCGCTGCTCCGGTGTCGTTCTGCTCATCGTCTTATTCCCTGCCCTGTTTATCATGATCTCTTTAGAGATATTTTGCCACACAGGAAAACTGGTGGACGTTTTTGAGTAATTTGTTTTGCCTCGTGATGCATTGTTTTCCCTCCTGATGTCGGGTCTTGTAGGGTCTGTCAGTCGACTACCCCGTCAAATTAATGTACAGAATATGCTACTTTTCAAACAAACCAGGAACAGCAACGTTATTTGTACACCCATTTCTGGGAAAAGAAAGTTTACTAGAAGCGCATGCCATTATTACGACGCGGGGGACGGTAGCTGCTCTGCGTTTGGTGCCTAGCCGGTTTACGCTTCCAGCATGATAGCAAAGCTCAGTGTTGCCCGATCGGCCTACTGCTCCTCCGCTAGAGCTCACGCCAATTTGCAAAGGGTCTATTCCAGAACAAAGGTTTTGCAGCTTGTTCCTGGCCAAGAAGTTGACATCAACATTATATTTGCAATCTTGTTATTGCGATGGGATATGTCATGTAGGTACAGTATGACCGCCAGCCTCTTAGTTATCCCATAATTTTCACTGTGGGGCTGATTCTCGTGCAACCACCTGTTGAAAACTTTTTGTGAGGATGAAACAAGGGCGTCATTTGGAAATCCTGCATTTTTGAGACGTTCGACTTGACATTTTTACCTTGAAGCCATCTTGTTCGTGTATATTTCAGATATGTTGAATGCAATGAATGACCGAAAAAAAAACTGAGGCTAAAAAAAAACTAAACAAATCCGTAAGCATCTTGACACGTGTGTAAGTGCGCCGTCACTTGCGCTGCTTGACTGTGAAGTATTTTCCTGGGAGACAACACAATAATGCCTACTTTCCACTTTCTTTTGATTTTTATTTTTATAAAGTGCACATTGTGCGCGTGCATCTGTGTATTTTGTGTTTTTCTTTCCTAAGAAATATTCAGTTATTCAGCGCTGGTCCCGTGTCGTTCTGCAACACAGGAATACTGGTGGACGTTGCTGAGTAATTTGTTTGGCCTCGTAATGCATATTACTTGTAATAAAAATTTGTATTGAATTGTGCAAGTATGCAAGTGCCAGGAAATTTTTGCACCGTACCTGCAACTCAAAACGCACACCCATAACGTTACAAAAATGACAATGGCACAATATTTTTAAAAGGTTACCTTCAAATGCCTGCTGAACTTGGCGGCCCATTTCACCCTTTTTCTCTACTGCTGACTCGCCCGCACGCCTCGGACTGACCCATTGTCCTGCAAGTTAAAAGTGAAAGGCATTACAGTATTACCCCACCATGCTAATGTCAACTACCCCCTTGCTTAAGGAATCAACTAAAATAAATACCAGGAACATCAATAACACTGCTGCAAAGTCAAGCCTACAAATCAGTGCATGATAAAAGTTGTAAACTTCTTGATGAGCAGAAGGGATGTGGTAGTCGAGCACCTGCTTTGTTCTGTATATACTTTATTAGAGATAGCAACGTCTACAGTAACCCTAGAAACAGGAATTAACATGGTTACGAATTAGTGCAAGAGCATTGCGCGTTCTGTGGTAGTTAGCGGGTACAGTGACAACGGTGCGCATGCGTGTGCAGCCAGGCTACTTCTTCTACTGGTCGGGGTGGGAAAGTGTTTATTTAAACGTTGGATATACTGATATACTAAGGGCACAGGAAAAAAACCAACTTGGCCATGATGGGGCCTGTGTCCCTTATACAGTTCAAGCAGCCGTGGCAATGAACATTCATGTACAGTAGACATACAATTTGGCAGATTAATGCAAAGAAGATTGAAAGGAACTATTTTTTACTACAGCAGTTTTATGGTACAATTTGCCATATTTGTACTTAACGGAAACAGGAAAAAGTACGTTCGGAGAAAAAACAATTTTCTGGCACACTTAGTCATAATACATACATTAAACTAAAAATTATATTGAATTCGAGATAAAAAACAATTAAAAGCAATTGAAAAGCAATTTCCTGGCATTACTGGACATATAAAATCTAATAAACCAAGCCAAACAGGCATGGGTATATTGCAAAAAAACAGCCAGTGACAGGGTAACGCAAAGTCGAAAAAAAAATTTCTCAACGTCTCTAGCAATAACAGTAATCATCATCAGAATGGGCAGGGATATATAATAAATGTGAGGTTTTCAAGCCCAAAAGGAATTTAATGTGGTCGGTACGGCATATTTAAGCATTGGTCGACCGTAGTTGGTGCGAGTGTAGGGAATACTCCATGTGTGCATGCAGCGAGAATCGTAGGCACGAGAACGGTTTGTAATCAAGCGAGCTGCGTTAAGTATACGTCGTTGTTTTTTATATATAGTTTGTTTCGCGCGAGCAATACCAAATTCTACAAGTAATGTAAATGAATGATGTTTTTTTTTTTGAAAAAAAGGGCCTGTGTGCTCGTCATATGCTACATTTTCAATTACCTTAGAGGCCTTTGTTTTAGGTTTATGGATCTTACCCAGATTTGTAACGGTTGTGGTACCCCATGCAAGAAAATAAATACCGCAATATTGAGCGGAAAAAAGAATTATATAGAAGTAATTTTGTATTTTGGGGTATCAAGAAACGTAAGCGGCACAACACACCAACACTACGAGAGAGTTTTGAATGGATGGCGTCAACATGAGCATTCCGGAACATATGTTCGTGAAAGACGACCCCAAGATTTTTTACCGCTTTAACCAGCTCCACATTACATGCCCCAATGGTTAAACGAAGCTACAAGACAATTGTTGTGTTTCTGGGTCGAATTAACACTGCCTCCGTTTTAGAAACGTTTATGCTTAAGGAAATACTTATACTCCAAGTATTTAAATGCCTTAGAGTGGTGTTTTCCTTGGTTTCAAGTTCATGTATTGTTGGTTCTTTGATATATAGACTGGTGTCGTCCGCATATACAATTATTTTACAGCCTTTGTCAATGTTTATGATATCATTTATGCATAAATAAATAGCAGTGGCCCCAGGATGCTTCCTTGTAAAACACCACCTAGCAAAGTCTTAAAATTTGATCTATAGTTGTTTAGGATTATTTGCTGTTTCCGTTCACAGAAATAACCCTTTCTAAGGTAGAGAGACGTACAACGAAAACCATAATCGTCACGTTTTAAGAAAAAAGTGTTGTGATTCATTCGATCTAATGCTTTCGAGTAATCAATAAATATTCCCAAAGTATAAGTTCCTTTCTCGAAAGATTCCAGTAATATCTCCGTCTTTTATAATATTACTGTTTGGGTAGATAGATTTTTCACGAATCGAATTAGAAAGGGGTAATGATGGTATGTTTTTTATAAAAGCTGACACGCTTTTATGAACAAGTTTTCGAATATTTTAGAAAATATTGGCAATACTGATATCGGTCTCTAGTTAGACATGTCATGGATATCGCCTGTCTTATAAATTACCAAAACTTTCGTTAACTGCAAACTCTTTGCGAATTTCCCACCTGACAAAGATAAATTTGCTATGTGAACTAACAGTGTAGCTAATATCTCAGCAGTATGCTTAACAGGTTTTGTTTCTAAGTCTTCCATATCACAAGAGTTGCTATTTTTAACATAGAAAAGATTTCCATGATTTCTACCTGATCTGTTGAATATAAAAATGCACTTTCTCGCAATATGGGAGGCAAAAATGTTGTGCAGTATGGGGAGTGAGTACTATTTGTGATAGAGATAACGTAATCATTGAACGCATTTGTCACTTCATTTCCAGTTATTTGTTTTTCGTTTAAGATCATTTCTGCCACAGCAGTATTTTGGTTGGTGGACCAATTCAGGAGAACCTTTAGGTGCTTCCAGACAGCTTCAGAACTGCAAGTGGCCTAATTCATCAACAGCTTTGAAAATAGTATTGTTTGGTTCTTTGTATGAGTTTATTTGTTTTAAATGCAGAGCATTTTAGTAACTCACGATGTCACCCGCGCTGACGTCCGGCAGCTAGTTTCGATCCGGGGGCCGGTCACTATCCGGCGCCCGGTTTCGATCCCTCGACCCTGCGGGCGGAACGCTATGTACATGATGCTCTACCCACTGCGCCACAAAACCGACACAGAATGGGACACTACGAACGCGCCATATATCGTTGACTCATTGAAATTACTGCTGACGAGCGCTCTCTCGTCAACAGTTGCCACAAGTGCGACAACATTAACGCAACGCAAACTACTTAACGTAGTGGGCCCCCGAAAATGCTCTGCATTTGATTGTGCCCCTCGCGAGGGGGATGTTTCACCGCGTCTTCTCTCGTTCGCGGGACCCGTGGCGCCATCTGACGGAGGCGCGGCACAACTCGTAGCACTTTCTTTGAAAAAGCGCCTCGAAAGCGCGGCAAATATGAAATAGGGATGAGGCGCTTTTTTTTTATCTCCCGAGGTGCGTGTTGAGATGAAATAAATTACGTCTGCATTCACTCGACAGCTTACTTTGCCAGTTTTGGGTAATGTTTGGACACCATAAGACGTAAAAGTTTGAGCTAGTATAAGAAATTTTAACCACAAAGCTGTTTACGCTCTTGGTTCCCCCGTATAGCATTACCAAAAAAATACCCAGAAAAAACCGACTGCACGCCCGTGCGCCCCGTGGGGAGCGCCCGGCGTCGGCAAGGCTTGCGCCTGGGCTTGTTGGAAGTGAGAAGCTGGAAGCAAATTGCGAAGAAAAAGACCGAGTGCGCGTGAGCGAGCGCCTCGTGAGGAGCGTGCGGCATCGGCCAGCTCGACTTTCGAGAACACTAGCCCAGCGTTCGTAGCGTGATCTCTCGCCTGCTTTTCATTTCTACATTTTAAAGACTTTGAGATCTTCAGCAGTTCTTGTAGCTATAATGCGTTGGTAGATGTAGTCTTTTTTAATTGCTTTTAGGCAACCGCTAGTTATCCAACGTTTCCTGGTCTTGCGAGGCTTAACTTTTGTAATATAAGGAATACTTTTTTTATAAATATTCCTATATTTCTCGATGAATGTTTCGTATGCCTGATGTGTATTATGCCTGGGATGATGTGTTGTATGCCTGGTAGGATATTTTGCAATGCAAATGTCCTCCCAGTTTGTATCGGCCAATGTGCTTGCAAAGGAATCGGTGGTAGTGCTATTTATGTCGCGATATTTTATTTTATTTACTTTCTTCTTCTGTAGTTGCCACTTTTTGTCTCTCATCGCGAAACAAATTGGCAGATGGTCACTAATATGTACAGCCAGTACTCCTCAACAAATTGAATCTGCGCTTTTGTTCGTTAGAAAAAGACCAATCAGAGTAGACGAGTGGACCTGGACACGGGTGGGATCATGTATAAAGTTTTTGAAAGCATTTGATTTTATTATGCGGTACATATCATATCTCATGGGTGTCGCACTGAGAAGATCAATAATAAAATCACCTCCTATTATTGCTTTAGAGTTGTGTTCATTATTCCGTGAAAGATATCTATCCATAAACAAGAGGAAAAGTTTTGTATTCCCCCCTGGCAGACGGTAAACATAGAAAGTTGTGTCGTTGCTCCTTAAGGTTAGTATTTCTAAGTCAGTTGTAATTTTTGAACATAAACCAATAAGGTCACATTGGAATGTGTTATTTGTAAGTATCATATTTCCACCCCCATTTCTGTGGTTTTTATTCAGGAAATTGAACTGATAGCAAGGTAAACTTAGTACTCCCTATTCACTGCAATACCAAGTTTTGGTGATATGAACTAAGTCGAAGAGAAATTTGAAGCCGGTAAAAGGGCAATCAATTTGTCTTCCTTGTTGGGGGCTGATTGCGCAGGTTATATGCAAACAACAAATGATTTTTTTCTTTTGCATGATATTTCGTTTAAATCGTGAGGAGTTAACATGAACTTGTGTACCTTCTGACAGAAATGGCATACGCATTATATGTTTCTCTTCTTATGCAATACGTAGACATCCTGTAAAGGGAGTGCGTAAGCTTTGGAAATATGTTTTTGATTGCATGTTTTTATTCCACATTGGTAATGTTTTAGCTCAGTGTATAGCTTAGTCTTTAGCTTAGTGGGAGCTTTCTCGTGTTAAGGCTGTAAAGACCGGCATTAGAAGCTTTCAAAAAGCTTTGAAACTGCAATACGTACACTTCGCTCGTGCCTGCTTGAGCTAACAAAATGTATTGTTAAAAAGATATCACTTCAGGAAAATGAGATTGAAACGAGTGAAGTGTACTCGGTTCAGGGTAATATTCTTATTAGTAGAAGGCAGGTTTTTAATGTCCAAATTCGTTGTTTGGCTTTACGGCACCTATACACAGTGCAAGTTGCTCGTCGCAAGGTATTTCATCATAGGAAATTGAAGGCAAAAAACATCGCAAAAAAGGTAACTAAGACGAGGAGCGACCAACACGGGCGCGGACTGACAACTGAAAGAAGTATTATTGCGCGCAGGCAATACAAGAAAAACCAGGATGAATACTGAAACAAGATAATGTTAAGATTGTATATATGCAACCTCCATATGGAACAAGTCGAAAGACGGTTTGCCTGCGCATGCACCCGCACGCTCGTGCATAGAAAAAGCTTCAAAGATCTCGCGCGTTAAGAACATGACAATGCTCCTAAGAACATGACAATGCTCAAACAACAGCTCACATGGGGGCACGTTGCTGCACGAAGAAACATGTGTGGCAAGGTAGCTACCGGTACCGGATCTGGTGTTGTTACGTTTTTACAAAGACGGTCATTACATATCGTCTTGTTTGTCTAATATACGAGCCACCACAGGACAGCGGAATCGCGTACATGGCTTTCGTCGTACACTCGACTAAACGCCTTGTGTGCCCCTTGTTTCACACGGTGCGCCTAGGTTCTTCCGAGTTCACCGCATTGCAACCACAGCCCACCTTCTTGGGAGTAGAAAACAATAGTCGCACACCTGAGCGTTCAACAATCCTTTTAAGCGCGAAGCACTTCTTAGTCGGGCCTACTCCTGCTTCCACCGCCATCCTCCGTCCGCAGCCTAGCAACGGAGCTAGCTAGCGCGCCTAGCAACGGCGCCGGATTTCCGACGCGTGAGGGCGCTCGCATAGCGCCTCCTCCCCCCTCGCCTACTCTCCTAAAGCCCCTTTACTGCTCTCCATGCTCGCAACACCCTCTCTCGGCGCGCCAGCCAGGCCACTACACTATATAAAAAAAACAGCATCCGGCGCCAGGTTTCGATCCGAGGACTTTGCGGCCGCAGCGCGACGCTCTACCGACTAAGCCACGGACGCTTTTTTTCTCTCTTTATTACCTGTCTTCAGTATACACAATAAGAACAAAAAAAAAAGAATTACAAAGCGCGAAAAGAGATCAGCACGTCACTTGCTAGTGCGCGCTTGTTAAAAAGGCCGAAGCCATGCCACACTTTCCAACACATTTAACCAGTCAGGTGGAGATGGTTGGGCTTTATAGACTTCTAAGATCTCCCGCACACTCTGGCAGAACAACTCTCTGCTCGGTTTCACATCTACATCATTATGATGAACTGCCATTCGAGCTTTCCATATACTATGCAGGGCCAGCAACATCAAAAGATCATACGGGACGCCGCCGTAGTTTTCAACGGGCAAGAACCTGATTCCATGGCTATCCAACGGGAAATCCTTTTTTAGTGTTATCTGCAAAACGTCCCACAGGAACACCCCGTCCCAACAGTCTATGAATGCGGCTCTACTGTTTCTGGCTTTTTACAAACCAAGCAGTCAGGCCCCCAGGGAACAAACAAACCTTTTTCAATCATTCCAAGTTTTATCGGGTAATACTCCCACGTGTAATTAAGAAAAAAGACTTTACATAAGGCGGTACAGTCATTTTTTCACACGCTGACACACATCTTGTCCTGGCCCTGCACTGTATAGGGATCGGTACAAAGGAGTCGGCAAAGTGGTGTCAAGAAGGTCTCTATACAGCTTTTTTCTGTGCACGGTAGCCAGATATTCGAAAGAAAACCGCGAGAATAAAAATCTTGCCGAAAGTACCACCTCACGTAGATAGCCATGAATGCCACCGTCACGAACACAAGAAGTAACAACAAATTCGGGTAAAACTCTACCTAGGCTACTTGACACACGGTGCGCAAAAAAGGGTTTTGCACATCACGTACAAAAAGGAAGCGGTTCACCACCTGGCGTAGAAAAAGGTGCGCCAGGGAAAGGCCCCCACAGCGCACTCGTCTAAACAGGTTGGTTCGGCTTGTGCGCTCCCAAGTGGAACACCAAATAAAGACAGCAAACACCCTGTGCAATCTTTGAACATTGGCACGCGAGCAATGCAGAACCTGCATCACGTACCAAAGTTTTGACACAAAGAATAGATTACACGCAGTCGCTCGCGCGAACACGGACAACTGCTTACCCCCCCACTTATCCGCTTTATCACGGATTTCGGTGGCTTGCCTGCGCCAGAAAGGATCACTGTCACGATAATTTTCTAGGGGGACACCTAAGTATTTCACTGGCGTGTCTACCCAGCTGATACCTGCGAATGTACGTGGCTTCCACAACCAGCTTTCTTGCCAGAAACCAATACACTTATCCCAATTGACGGAACTACCAGTGTAGAGGCAGAACCTTTTAAGAACACTTATACTTTCGTGGATGCTACTCGTTTCTTGGAAAAACAAAGCAATGTCGTCTCCATAAGCGAGCACACGAACTTCGCAGGACTATAATGAAAACCCGCTGATTTTCTTATTTTTAAGGATGTTTACACAAAACGTTTCAATAAACATACAGAATAGCAGCGAGGACAGTGGGCACCCCTGGCGCACAGAACGGCTGACCTGAACTGGAGCGCCTACCGACTTGTTGACCACCAAACTTGTACTACAGTCCCTATACGCCATGCGTACACCATCCGTAATTATTTTTCCGACGTTTGTGTGCTCAAGAATCATCGATAGCCGTTCGTGGGAGACCTTGTCGAACGCTTTTTCTAGGTCTATTTGTACCATTGCTACTCGTTGCTCAATGCTGTCAGAGCATTCCAGGATGCTACGGGCCACGTGGGTATTGGTCGTAATAGAACGACCCTTAATGCCGCATGTTTGGTGTGGTCCGACTATTTCTTTCTCTACTAATTGCAACCGAGCGGCTAAGACCTTCATTAATATCTTATAGTCGACATTTGAGAGACTAATTGGACGGTACGCTCTTACATTCCTCAGTTTAATGACATCTTCAGTCTTTGGAATGAGAACTGTGTGAGATAGAGTAAAGAATGGTGGCAGTCTGTTGTTTCGTACGCTTCGGCGTAAACTTCACATAACACTACGCTAAGTGTGTCTTTAAAGGCCTTGTAAAAACACGCACTTAAGCCATCTGGGCCTGGCGTTTTACCTGGGGTTAAATCATCAATGGGACTCAAAATTTCATTTATGGTGATTGGCATCTCAAGAATAGCCTTCATGTCGTCTTCTATTCTGGGCATTAAGTTCAAGAATTCATCTCTGAAATTATCGGCGTCGACCTTATGAACAGAAAAAAGGGGTTCATAAAAATCCTTAAAAGCACCCTCTATCTGCGTACGGTCAGTCGTTAGCACTCCGTGATTTTCGATTTCGACTATATGATTTCTACAAGCGTAGCGCTTTTCTGATGTAAGTGCTCTCTTGGTGGGCGCTTCACCCAATAGCAACTTTTCCGCCCTTGCTCTCACCAGGGCACCGTGGTATTTATTCTGGTCTATAACTTCAAGCTCCGATTTAACCTTTTTAATCTCTTCCGTTTGCGACCCCGGCGACTGGGATTCTTCAGTAGTAAGCGATGCGAGGTTTTTACGTAGAAGTAGTTCTCTTTGTCTCTCACGATACTTCCGTGCCCTTGATTTTTCTATCGCACTCAACTTTACTTCTTGTTTGAAAATTTCCCAGCTAGAGGACCAGCTAGTTTTCCTATCTGAAAAACGCCGTATTTTTTCATTTATTTCAGTTGTAAATTCTTCCTCCTGTATAGCTTACTATTCATTTTCCAAAGACTCCAATTAAACGTGTTTGCGCTCGGCTTGCGCCCACCAAGGGTAAAAGAAACCAGGCAGTGGTCGCTAAACGACACGGGTGACACACAATAATCACCGCACTCAGGTAGTAGCTCGAGCGAAACATAAGCCCGATCCAAGCGGGCGTGGCTTGCGCCCTGGAAATGGGTGAAATGCACTTGTCTTACGCCAAGAAGCGCATCCCCGACATCTTCTAAACAATAGTCTGATGCTGCCTCAATCAACGCCAAGATGCTCGAGTCACGGAATGGCGTATCACTGGACTTGTTGCGCGCAGAGCATACACAGTTAAAGTCTCCTAGAAAAACAACTATGCGTTCAGTGTCCAGTCGTGTACGGATATTTTCAAAAAAAAAATTTCCTTTCATTCGCTCGTGTCGGCGCATACACAACTACAACACGCCAATCGCGCGACAAAAACTTAAAATCGCAAACTATGAACCGCCCTGCAAGACAAGCCGTGACGGATTCAATTGCAACGCCGAAACTCTGTTTAATTAACAGCATACACCCCCCAGAAACGCCAACTGCGTGACTTACGCAAACATGGTGGTGCGCATTGAAAGTTTGCGCCATACGCTGCGTTTGCCCTTCTCCCTCAACTTTCGTTTCCTGAATCGCCACAATATCGAGTTCTTTATCGGCAACCAAGCGGTAAACTTGGTTTTGCCGACGCCTGTCAGCCAGACCACGAACGTTTAGCGTGGAGATACGAACAGGGGTGTTAAAATTTAGCATTTTGAGGCAGCGAAAAACTCAGGACGTGCGGGCGAATATGGCGCATTCAAAAACGGGGGAAACGCCTCGAGGGAACCTGTGCGCACGGGCGCCACACTGCAAACCGTCAAAGGCGTCATTAACACTTCTCGTTGACTCTTCATATTGACGCGAACACTGGTAAACGTCAAACAAGCATTCTTAATGAGCCAAAGAATGCGACAAAAACAAAAAAACAGTGGAGGGATACCCGCATGCACGCACACTTTCACGGCGGTTTGGCCGTGGCTGGCGTTCGCTCGTACGGCGTACTGTTTGGCTTTGGTTTGAGGGACGAACGACGAGTCACTAGCCCTTTAGGGGCCGGTTTACCGTCAGTAGCCGTGTCCTCCTTCGCCGCCTGGTTGTCTCGTTCGTGCCGGGGGCGTTTCGTCACCGAACCATCTTCACCGCGCACCTCATTAGCGTCGCTGTTACTGGCGGCGTCCCCGGCGTCTTCGGTGGCTCGCGTCGGCGTTTGTTGAGACAAGGTGGCCTCCGGTGCGACGCTGGCAGCTGAAACCGTTGCCGCAACCGGCGATGTAGTCTCCTCCTCACGAACAATTTCCTCGTACCTGGGTGGAGGAGCCGAACTCCCTGGCACTTCTGCTCCGGCCTCCTGCGTCGGTTGCCGTGGCGGCTCACTTCCCGCGGCCAACTCTTCGGCTTCCTCCCCGTCCATGACAAGCTCGGCCGAGCTGTCGTCTCGCACGGGTCCGGTTACGGCGGCATACGTCCGCGTGCACGGTGCCGCCTCGTGGCCGAAGCGTCGACAGACACTGCAACGCGGCACCTTGCAGTCCCGGCGCATATGTCCCGTACTCTGGCAGCGCAGGCACTGCGGGGCTCTCCCGGGCACGACCACGAGCGCTGACTCGCCCGCCACTCGGAGCTGGTGCGGAAGGTCCTCGGCCCTCACGCCCACCTTGAGCTTGAGGGTAACTGCCACGTAGTCGAGCCCTTGTCGTGGATGCCTTGAACTCTCCACCTCTCCCTGGTAACGTCGGGGACTCTGCCGTACGGGGAAAGGGCAACACGGACGTCTTCTTCGGTCACATTGTGTAGCAACCAATGCAACTTCAGCCGGAGGTCCTGGTTCGCTGGGTCGATGACAATACACTGCCGTCCCTTCACTCTCACGTCCTTCGCTTCGAGCATCTTTTTCATAGCTTGCTCATTCTTGAAAGTCACTGCCCAAACGTGACTCATCTGGAACGCTCCAAGGAAAGCACCTCGGGAAGCAGTTCCAAACGCGCCAACGCGTCTCGGAAATCTTCGACGCGGTACGGGCGGGCCCTCATATCACCGTGCAAAAAAACAGTATTAAAAAAATACGACCTGTTGGCAAAGTTGGCAGAGAAACCTGGTACTCTTCATCGTCCTGCACAAGAAACCTGATACCGCGGCCAGACGTGGCCGCATTAAACGCTCCTGAGGAGCCCTGCATTCTGCGTCCGTTCACGGTGGTGGCCGGAAGCAGAGTACATGTAGCCACGGACGCGACGCTGATATCAGTGTTAGTAACGTGCCTTATATCTTCAACGCATTAAAACTACGTCGTCAGCGGCGTGCGTTGGCGACTGAGCGGCGTTATAGCGGCTTGATAACTGCGTGGTGTACACGTGATACTACAAACCCGATGGAAGAGATGGAAGAGAAGGCGGCGAGGAGGTGGGCTGCGGGGGCCGAGCGCAACAGCCGCAAGCGGGCCGGCAACCGTGCATTCGCACTTTCGCATTCTCCCTCTCGGGGAAATGCGGGGGAATTATTTAGATTGTGTGAGACGCCGTGAACGTAAGGCATGACGGTCGTGGTCCTGTGTTTCTTGCGCGCCTATGGACGTATTCCCACTTGCTCTTCCGCCAGCCACTTGTTTGACAGGCTGCGGAGGAGGTGTTCAGGATATGGGGATGCTTGTAGGCACTTGACCTGGTCCAGGAACAGCGCCTTTAGTTGGTGATGACACGATCTGAATAGGGCATTCATCAAAACGGCTGTGGCCACTCCTTGTTTCCCGAGCTTGGAGTGGGCTGAGGAGTGTGGCAGGAGTGACTTCTGTGCTAAAGGCGCGTATCCCCAACACATATGTTCCTCGCTGATCCACAGCCTCCGGTCGAGAAATGTCAGATGCTCAACAGCTGGCAGCTCCCTGGTGAGTACGAATTCGCGAAGTACAGAGGAGAAGGTTTTGAAAAAACGTTTCGACAATGCTACGCCGTCACTCCTGTCCCGGTAGATCAACAAGAAGTCATGCACGTACCAGAAGGTCCTCACCACGTGGCCATCCTCCAACGCTTGCTTCAGCCTTCGGTAGAGGCCACCCAAGGGTATGTCACTAAGCAGCGGAGGAAGGCGGGAGCCGATGCACACTCCCTGCTTCTGGATGAAGCATTTACTATTGCAATCGACGAAGGTCGATTCGAGGTGGAACTCCAGCAGTTTCATGAAACCTCTTGCACTGACCCCGCAGGCTTTCTGGAAACGAATGGCTCCATACATGTCGATGCATTCACTGACCACCTCGCAAAAGTAAGGGTGTGGGAGAGAGCAGTAAAGATCCTTTATGTCGACTGAGAAGGCTATGACGCCTCCAAGGCACTTTGCGGGCAAGGAAGTCAGACACATCTTGTGGTCTCTGCACCACGAACGGGTCACAAACCTTCAGCAAAAAAGTGACCTTCGAAGGAACTGCCCAACGACATGTTTCCAAGTGCTGCGCTGAGAGACGATCATTCGGAAAGGACTTCCCGCCAGGGGCATCTTGAGAGAAAAAAATATTTTCAGGCTAAGATCTCGACTTTTCTTCACCGATCTTGCAAACTTTTTCACCTCAAGCTCCTCGCACAACCTTAGGGATTCTTTCTTGATTTTATGAGGCTTCACATCAGGTGTGGCCTTGAAGTTGTTCAAGGCAGCCTCCCTCCCCTTCTCACTGTACAGGGCAGATGACATCACAGCAAACCCACTTTCCTTGCTCGAACAAAGAAGTTTTAGGTCAGCGTCCTTTATGGCGGAGACAAACCCTGTTGGTTCGGACCAGGGCAGAGTGTTTGGGTTTGACTGGGAGGGCATCAACACCCTCGCTCACGCACCGAGTGACATCTTGCTCGTTAACTATTGAATGGCAGCTTCTCACGATAGACAACGATTCCACTTTGTTCTGTTCAGGTGAGGTCTAAACTTGGGTCCGAGGCAGACAGTACTTTTCACTTTCGAAGGAAGGATTGTGCGATCACTCACATATACCGTCTGGCCGGTGGACGGGTGCCGAGCTTTCTTCCGAAGAAACGCCAGCATCTTCCGCCACAAGAACTCAGTCACGCTGTTTGTTGTCCGAAAATTCCCGAAAAACCGTTGCTCACCAAATCCTGTATGGCCGTCTCTGAAGCAGGCGAGCTTCTGGCAGTCCTTGAAAAATCGCTGGTGGTGCAGGCTTCGGAGCGTAGAACACGTAGTAGACGCAGGCCGTGCCCTTGTGAGGGTGCAAGGGGACCAACAAATTGGCGCACTTTTTCTAAGATGAAGGAGTTCTTGATGGGGTACGAGTGCAGGCTGGAACGGCTTGTCGCTCAAACGAGGAGACTGATGTAACAGGTGGAATCATGAAGGTACACAGGGATAAAAGAGCCCGGTGTAGAAGAAACGAACTGTACTAAATTGTGAAGACAGGCTAGTTGGTTCATACTAAAGAAAAACAACGCAAAAAACGGCACATAATATGAGAAAAGAAAAACACGGGCGCCACTGACAAACGAATAAAATATTATTGCGCGCCGGCAATATAAGAAAAACCAGAGAGAATAATGAAACAATACAGTGTCAGATTTTAGATACGCATTTTTCTTTGGCAACAAGTCGACAGACGGTTTGCTGACGCATGCACCCGCACAAACGGGCGTGAATGTGCCCCCATGTGAGCCATTGTTTGAGCATTCTCATGTTCTTAAGCGCTTTGGTGACCAAAAAACACGCGAGATCTTTGAAGCTTTTTCTATGCACGAGCGTGCGGGTGCATGCGTCAGCAAACCGTCTGTCGACTTGTTGCCAAAGGAGATTGCATATCTACAATCTTAACTTTATCTTGTTTTAGTATTCTTCCTGGTTTTTCCTATATTGCCTGCGCGCAGTGAAATTTCCTTCAGTTGTTAGTAAGCACCCGTGCTTGTCTTGTCTTCCGTGCCGTTTTTCGCGCTGTTTTTTGCCTTCAGTATGAACCAACTAGCCCGTATTCACACTTTAGTACAGTTTGGTTCTTCTACGTCGGGCTCTCTTAACTCTCTGTGCCTTCATGATTCCACCAATTGGCATCGGTCTCTTGGTTTCAGCGACATGCCGTTCTCACCTGTAGTAGTACTTTATCAAGAACTCGGTCATCCAAGAAAAAGTATGCCAATTAGTTGGCCATTTGCACCCTCACGAGGGCACGGCCTGAATTTACAACGTGTTCTCGGCTCCGAAGCGGTGCAGCAGCAGCGATTTTTCAAGGACTGCCTGAAACTCGCCTGCTTCAGATACGCCCCTCCAGTATTTTGTGAGCAACCCCTGTCGGAAAACCACGCGTTTTCCAGCATTAGCAGATCGATGGAATACGCCGGAAACAACAGAATACACTGGAAAACGCCGCGCTGGACGACATAAACGCGGGTAGGTTGCTGGGAAGCATCGAATAACACGGGAACGTTGCCTCCGGAGACTGACTGGGATTCAGATAGGGCGAACGGAACAGTACGTTCTCCCGGCGCCGCTGCTTGGCTGGACAAAGCAATGCCGCGCGCCGGTTATGTGATCGACTGGTTGTAATCCAGCGCCACGGTCGACTCAGATGCTCCGAAACTAGGTGTTGGCGGCCCGTGCGGTGCCGCAAAATCACATTTTTTTAGCGTGCGCTTTGCGGAAACAATGCTCCGTACGAGCGACGATCATGTCGTTCAATTGATT
The DNA here is from genome assembly GCA_013339765.2 of Haemaphysalis longicornis. NCBI lineage: Eukaryota > Metazoa > Arthropoda > Arachnida > Ixodida > Ixodidae > Haemaphysalis > Haemaphysalis longicornis. Next base: position 41,600,684 of record CM023448.1, on the reverse strand, counting down.
GCAAGCGTCTGTCGTAATGAACGTTTGTTGTATTGCTGCCATTAGCATTCCAGGCGTGTTTTAAAAAAAAACATTCGCTACAAATTTGCAGTTAACAACGCATCTTATCGCAAATCACGGTAATGTTGGAACATCTAAGCGTAGCCCGCAAACAAACCTAATGGCTGAATAAAGCACTTCACGAATTCCTGAGGTTGTTTGAGTAAATTGCAATTGCCTATATTGTACCGCGGACAACCTTTGATGAAAGAATCAGGCAATAAGGGTAGCCGGTTTGCAAAACGGACGCATAAAGGGCAAGCAAGACTTGTTTTTGAGGTCGTGGTGGAATTATTGAAGTTCACAATCTGACATGTATTTTTGGTCTGTGACATCCCCACTGTCTCAATATGTGTGCTGTTGTAATATTTTTTTTAAATGAGCAACCTGTTTATTTTAACGCGAACTATTTGTCCAATCAAGCCTAAATAGCGAAAATAAGATTTTAAAACAAGCTAACCAGTTGCCGTTACCGGTGTTAAGAGAAAAAAAAGGGCGCCAGTGAACCCATTAAATTACCAAGATGTGTTAAAAAAGAATAAACGTAGAAAGAAAGAAAACGCCCGCCTTCGCTCCAGCCTGGCCGTTCGCAAGAAAGTCCGGGCATTCACCGTCACTACGGAAAGCCTGTCACGCGACAGCACTCGCGGGGTGAGGTGAGTATTCTGCTCACTCGCGGGTGAGCAGAATACGGAGATTCGAGAGGGGTGAGGTGGGGTCGCGGCGGGAAAGAAGTTCTCGGGATCGGCCGGGGAATACTTTGATCCTCTCTGCTTTTCGCCTTTCGGTCAAAATTCGTAGGTGGCTGCTTGGCTGAGTAGCCCGTCCACATTTCACATCGGCACTGTGCCTAGTTGAAGTTACGCGTACCTTTTTTTGCAAAAACGTGCATCTTAAGTCTCCGGGAAGTGTCAGCAGCAACATTTAAAGCTCCGAAAGCTGCGGTAAAGCAAGAACACTGGTCCGAATTCCAAGCATCTCGAAGTGAGGACTACTCTAGCAACGACCAACCGTGGTGCTTGGGATTATTGGCACTTTGATGCGAGTGGATACGACGACGCTCCGAGGCAGGGAGATTTGGAATGACTGAAAATGAAAAGATTCCTGCGAATCTTCGAGATAATGCTGCACCACGGAGACGCGCGCTTTTCGTCACAGGATACCCTTCCAGACCTTGCTGTACGAATGCATTGTCATTGGATAAAGGTTCACCAAGGCAAGGAATTCAGCTAAGAATTGATTTTCCATTTTAATTCTCACGTTCTGCTGTTACAATACCAGAGGTTCAAGAAATGTGTGTTCACTTGTGTTTTAATGGCCATAAAAATATAAGGAACGAATTTTCGAACGGTTACTGTCGATGCTCGTTTAATATTTTTTTTATCCGGGAGAATAAATTTGCTTTTATGAACAGATTGAGCGCTACTGACGGAACCCGATGATGACACAATGCATTCAGCAGGGCAAAATCAGCTGAAAAGTGCCCAAATGAATCTGGCTAAATTTTGTAGCGCTACTTAGATTTCCCCGAAGGAAAAAAAATTGTATTTCTAGTTAACAGCCATGCGGGTTTGTAATTAAACAGGTATTAAAAAAAGGCCTAGCGCGAGCATCGACCACACTATCCGCTGGTGACAGCGTGGTCTCCGGCGTGTTCCAGCACTACGTTCCATCGTGCGCCGGATCCACGCGTTTCGCGTCCGGCATGCTCCAGCGTCCTGGGTCCGGCGCGCTCCAGCGTTTCCGTGTCCGGCGTATTTCAGCGTTACGCAGTCCCATAATCAGGCGTTACGCTCGACGCGGAGCTCCAGCACCGCTGGGTTTTACGATGGGGACAGCTTTCCCGAAACTACGGACAATGAACAGCGTTGCTGGGTTCATGTGGTGAAGGACGTTGGCGTTTCTTCCGAAGAAAGCTGGGCAGCCGTGCACCGGCCAGGCGGTCCATGTGAGTTTTGGCACAATCCTTCCTTCCAAAGTGGAAAGTACTCTCCGCCTCGGACCAAAGTTTAGGCATTACCCTCAAATGGACAAAGTGAAAATGTTCTCTCTCCTGAGAAGCTGCACTTCAAGAGTAAAAGAGGAAGATGTCACTCGGTGCGTGAGGGAGTATGTTGATGCGCTCTCAGCCAAACCCATACACTCTTCCCTGCTCCGAACCAACATGGTAGTCTCCGCCATGAAGGACGCTGACCTAAAGCTTCTTTGTTCCGATAAAGAGGTGGGTTTTCTCTGCTGCCATCCGCCTTTTACAGTGAGAAGGCGAGTAACGCCATCCTCAACAACTTCAAGGCCGCACATTGATGTGAAGCCACTGAAAGTCAAGAAAAGGGCTATAAGGTTGTACAAGGAGCTTGAGTTGAAAAAGCTTGCAAGCTCGGTGAAGAAAAGACCAGAGCTTAGCCTGAAAATATTTTTTCTGTCAAGACGCACAAGGCGGCAAGCCCGTTCTGAGCGATCGTCTCGGGACGCAGCACTTGGCAACAAGTTGTTTGGCAGTTCCTACAAAGGTCACTTTCTTTGCTAAAGGTTGACGACCCGTTCCTGGTGCGGAGACCACAAAATGTGTCTGACTTCCTAGACGCAGAATGCCGTGAAGCGTCAATGCCTTCTAAGTCGACATAAAGGATCTTTACTACTCTCTGCCAGACCCTTGTTTTTGCGAGGTGGTCAGTGAATGCATCGACATTTATAGAGTCATTCGTTTTCAGATTGCTTGCGGGGTCAGTGCAAGCGGTTTCATGTAACTGCTGGCATTCTACCTCCGATCGACCTTCGTCGACTTCAATGGTGAATGCTTCATCCTGAAGCAGGGTGTGTGCAGCGGCTCCTGCCTTGCTCAGCTAGCTTAGTGACCTGCTCTTGGCCAGCCTAGACTGACGTCTGAAGCAAGCGTTGGAGGACGGCCCCGTTGTGAGGACCTTCCTGTACGTGCACGACTTCTTGGGGATCTACCGGGACTGGAGTGACAGCGTAGCATTTCCGGAAAGTTTGTTCAAATCCTTCGCCTCTGTACTTTGCGAATTCATCCTCACCAGGGAGCTGCCAGCTGATGGGCATCTGAGATTCCTCGGCCGGAGGCTGTTGGTCAGCGAGAAACGTGTGCGTTGGGGATACGCGCCTAGAGCACAGAAGGCACTGCTGCCCCACTGCTCAGCCCACTCCAAGCTCGTGAAACGGGGAGTGGCCACAGCCGTTTTTAAGAACGCCCTATCCAGATCGTGTCATCACCAAATAGAGGCGATGGTCCTGGACCAGGTCAAGCACATACAAGCGTCGGGATACCCTGAGGACCTCATCCGCAGCCTGTCAAAAAAGTTGCTGACAAAAGAGCGGGTAGGAATACGTCCTAAGGCGCTCAAGGAACACAGGACCACGTCGGTCATCCCATATGTTCACGGCGTCTCACACAAACTAACAAGGATTGTGGAACGCTCAGGGGTGCAAGTCTTGTTTTCTGCTCCCAAGAAGTTGGGTGGCTTTTGCAATGCGGTAAACTCGGAAGAACCTGGGCACAACGTCTGCAACAACGGACAGCCAAGGCGTTTGCGACCAAAGCAGTGTACGAGATTCCTCTGTCCTATGGTGGCTCGTATATTGCACAAAGGGGACGAAGTATGAATGACCGTCTCCTTGAACACCCTAACAACATCAAATTTGGTACCGGTAGTAACCTTGCCACACATGTTGCTTCGTGCTCGAACGTGCCCCCATGTGAGCCGTTGTGTGTGCATTGTCATATTCTTAAGCGCTATGGTGACCAAAGAACACGCGAGATCTTTGAAGTTTTTTCTATGGACGAGCTTGCGCGTGTATGAGTCAGCAAACCGTCTGTCGACTTGTTGCCAAAGGAGATTGCATATCTACAATCTTAACTTTATATTGTTTTAGTATTCCTTCTGGTTTTTGTTATATTGCCAGCGCGCAATAAAATTTCATTCAGTTGTCAGTCAACGCCCGTGTTTGTCTTTTCTCGTCTCCCGTGCCGTTTTTTTTTGCGCTGTTTTTTACATTCAGTATGAACAAACTAGCCCGTAGTCACACTAAGTATAGGAAAGTGATGTATTTACTTGAAATGTGGTACCTCCTCCCAGTCTAACCTCATCATTTGTTCTTTTGTTATCCTAGCAGTGGAAGTGGTATAGAAGCATCCAACTTGACAGGCAAATAGAAAACGAAGAAACGTTGATACCAAGAGAGAGTGTTGATGAGACGAAAAAGGAAGACGGAGGAGAATTAGGTCACTTGCTCACCTATCTCCGCTTTTCGAGCTAGTTTGTGCGACCTTGAGCCACAGACAAAAATGTGGCAACTAAAAAACTAAAGGCCCAAGAAGACAAAGTACACCTATAATTCGAAAGAACGTGGCTCTGGTAACTCCATCAGCTCAATTCCACTCACGGATGACAGTTTTTACAACAAAAACTCAAGAAATATTGAAGCACTGTCAAGAAGGAGCTACAATTCTATAATAAAAACCATAGTTATGTGATTATAAAGTGCACATTAGCATGAAAGCGATATGACAAAAGAGAACGAGGGGATACATTACCATTAGCCATCTTGGTTCCGTGGTTTGGCGGTGGCTTTGGGTGGATTGTGCGATTGGCGGCCATCAATTGCCCAAACGAGATCCTGTCATGTCGAAACAAATTGTAGGAAGCACTGGACTTTCCACTGCTTCACGTATTTTGTCAAAACCCTAATTTACTTGTTTAAAATTTGCAAAAAATATGATGTAGTTGTTATCAAGTCAAAGCTGTCTTTTTAATAAACTAATGTTGTATTTTGTTTTCATCACCCGTCTAATGCAAATAATAGCGGTGGAGGCAGGTTATTTGATTTGAGTTTCACATAATAGCTCTTGTTCTCTTACACAAAGCCAATTATGAATTTTTTTGATTACTGGGTTGAGGAAGAGGTAACTTTTTCTCAAAATTGATGAATCAATGCTATAATGGAGACCTATGGCAAGAAGTTTACAAGCGAATTTTGAATGTTAAATTTCTTTTCATAGGCAACTTGAGGTCATTCTGACAAGACGATGGGACATTGGACATATTGTTCTTTGTCATCGCGCGACAAACACCAACAATAAACAATGGTATAACACTTTCATTACTAATTTTCCCATGTGGCAAAACGACAGGAGAAGGAGGAGGTAGCCTTTATTGTGGCAGGAAGACTCTACGTCAAGTGGGGGAAGGGGAAGTAAATGAGGGGGGGTTGTAACTTGGGACATCTTAAATGCGTACAGTTCGACCCAAAACAGGTGGGCTCCTTAAGAATGCTGAAGAGGCAACGTGGGGTGAGGAGAGCAGGCTCACGAATCTAGACTGCTCGCGCTAGACCGCTTTTTAGGGAAAAGTGTGCAATTAAAGCCAGCATGGAGGGTTTCAGTGTACGAGGGTCGATGTAAAGAGAGGCTGTATTTGGAGGAGGTTTGAAGGTTCTGCAGCGCGCGAACTTCGGGCAGTGCCAAATTAGGTGCTGGAGATTGGCGGGAGTGGGGGAGGCACAGAAGGGACATCGAGGCGGTAGAGACGGGGTGTACCATTTATGGAAGGTCTCAGGGGTAAGGCTAGCATTAGCAAAATATTTTTAATAAAAATTTCGGCTGATCTTGGGAGCGGGGACAGGGCGGATAAAAAGCCGGTTGGAGTCAGGGTCTTGAGGCGGTCTTTTTTTTTCCTTTTTGTAACGTAGAAGCTGTATCGCTAGTGGTAATGTCTCAGTAGGTGGAGGAGCCAAGTCGGGTAGCAGCGGAGGACTAGAGGTTATGCACTCCCGCGCAGCCGAGTGGGCTGCCTGGTTCCCCGGTGATGACTCATCGTGTCCAAGTGACCAGTCGATGCGAACATGAATGCCGCTAGATTTCAGGATGGATATCTGATGAATGATTTTGTTGGCGATTGTATTGGTCGACGTAGGACATTTTAGAGTCTGTAGGGCTTCGAAAGAGTCTGTCAGGATGCGTATCTGGGAAGGCACGGAGGAGGGAAAGTCAAACATGAGGTGGTCTATTGCTTGAACAATAGCATGAAGTTCCGCTTCGAGGATGGTAGCACACGGAATATTAAGGGATCGTTTGCCTTGGATGGAAGGGAGGTCAGGAGAAGCCCATGCGGTGCCAACTAGCGGAGGAGAAATGCTCGCGTCGGTGTAAATCTCGATTTCATTGGGGAGTTTACTGTGTCGGAGAGTGTTGATGCGGGCAGCGCGAACGGGCCAGGCGTTGCGCGGGACGGGATGGGAGACCGTAGAGTCCGTGACAGAAGGGCGGCTCCACGGAGCGAGAGGCGATGGGATGTCGGGGGGTTCAGGCGGCTTCAGACTATCCCAGGCGATGATAGAGACACCTTGATGGATTGCAGATGAACGCAATGCGATGAAAAAGACAGGGTAAAAATGCCGTACTTACCCAATGCCTACTCTGCACTAGAGCTGAGCGGTTGTTTTAAAGAAAGCAAAAATATGCTGCGAATAAAACATTTAGCAGCGACTGGCAAAGAGTGGAGTAAGAAGAAATGCTTTCTAGACAACAGTTTTTACCTATTACTCTCACTCACAACTGTCGAAAAACATCTTGTCAAGCAGATAAGTAATGAACGTACAGCGGCTCTGCACCGGCTTCAAGTCTAGATGACGGAAGTGAGTGCGGACGAGTAGATGGTCTAATATTTACGACGTCACATACCGCACATTAGGAACAGTCGCAAATGCAATATTTCAGTATAACTAAACTGAAAACACGTCAGTACTCCCCAAAAACTGTGCAAACCAACATCTATTTAGGTGTTGTGCCTAAACACCGCGGATTTATGCCGTGCCTAGTTCACAACTTTCAGAGCTACCGAAAATTCTATGATGGGACAGCTGGAGACGATTCACTTGGTAAACTTGTAAATCGAGCCACTGAAATAGAAATTGGTACGTCGAAAAGGTGGGGGCTTTCAGAAATCCTCTTTCTGTGACGTTAATGCGCCAAAAAAAACGAGGGGCAAAATCTTGTCTTTGTTAAGCCTTCGAAGACAACTGCTGTAAATACATGCAAAGCACAACAGGGCTAAACACGCTAGCAAATACACGAAATAGATTACAGGAAGAAAAACATATATTCAAACACCATCACCATGCACTGTACTAGCGGGCAATACGACGAATCGCAGGACGCCGCTTCGTTGAGGTCCCTCTTTGCACCGAAAGTTCATTACTCACACGCAATCGTCCCCTCAAACAAAGACTGAGCACGTACTATAGCAGAAATAAGCAAACCCTGGCTTCCTGCCGCGTATACTACTCGTGTCGGATGCTGCTCTATAGTTGAGAACGGTAGTTTAGATTGAAAAGCATCGAACAAGATAAATAACGTGAAATTACGCATGAAAACGCTCGAAAATTACCCGAACGTCCCTAGCCGCACAGCTCCTGGGCCGCCATTCATTACTGCCTTTGCTTTGGCTTCGGCTGTTATCGTCTAGCTGCTGGCTGTACCGAATGTTAAGTTTCAGTTTCACTCTTTTGTTGCTGTTGAGATGCTTTACAAAATAAATAACTGTAGGAGATCCCATACACCATAGAGTAGGAGAGTCATACACCATAGAGTTTCTCAAAGCTACAGAGAAACGGTATGTCATAGACAAGAAAACGCAATAACAGCGTGAAATGAAACGCGAACACGAAAATATGAACCAGCACGGGCAAAATTCAAAAATACGGTTCCTGGAGTTCACCGAATGGCTTGCTATTGGTATTTTTAGAAATATAATTTTGCCAACTTTGTTTTTGTAACTAATCCACGCGTCATTTTGGCTTGCAAGGAAAGAAATCGCGCTATTTCTGTGTTTAGGTTCATATTTTCGTGTTCGCGTTTCATTTGACGCCGATGAAACCTTGGCGTATATTTTCTTATTATATTTTGGTTTCACCCGTTCATGCCAACCCTCACCCCACCGCTGAGCGCAATCACTGCCTGAACACCTAATGACCTAATTAAAATCTGTCAAGTGAACTTCACAAGTTGAAGGGAAACGTTGATTATTTACGCGCTACCTTGAGCCTGTCAGCTGGTTTAAAACGAGAATGAAGTTAAATATTGGCTTCTTCGTAGCATGCGGCCGTTGCCTAAGTAGTCAGTACGCCTATATGCAATTGCAACAGATATATTTAGGGTTGTTTACCCACCTAACCAAATGCAATTTTCAAAGATGTTTTCGCATAATTTGGGCAGGGACATTTTTGTCAATAAGGGCTTTCAGACGTTTAACGCGCAACTTGAGGAAGTTTAGCTGTAACAATTATATGCAATGTGAACGGCGCAACATTGCATAAAGACAGCTGCAGTACGCGAAGCAGCAACTTACAAAAAAGTAACTTAGCTGGAAAAGTCGAAAAAAAGTAGCTGGAGGGGAAGGAAGATGCTAAAACCATCAAAATTAGAATAGGTGAAATCTCAAACACTGATGGCGAGGCTCCTGTTTGTACGTAAGGGTCACAAGTTTTGTATTTATGTACAACCGCGCGAAATGGGGTTGTGGGTGCCTTCAGTTGCAGGGAGGTAAGCGGGGGGGTAGCCTGGGAGGAAGTTTCCGATTTTTATTGGACCACCAGCCGCATCGTAAAAGACGGTGTCAGTTAGAGTTGGAACCGCGACTCACCGCTGTGTTGGGAAATGCATCACGAAATCCGTCGCCAACACAGGTTGAGGGTTTCTTTTTTTCCCTTGAGAATTAAAAAAAAGAGATGGAAGTCCGCGTGCGGAAGGTTATCTGCTTTGATCGGTGGAAAGATTGTGGAGAAAGTAAAATAAATAAAATATTGTCATACCTTTCACGTGAATTTTGTCACCTGTATGTCTAGAGCTGAAAAGTTTCACTGACCATCCACCTCCCCAGAGTGAAATGCCTAATGATATTTATACGGACAAAAACCCAATATCTCATATTCCCCCTCTCCTACCCGTTCTTCTCCCGGAGTTACATTCAGCACGATGTTTGAGCTGACAGTAGGCTTTCGATTGATTGATTGTAGGATTTGACGCGCCGACACAACGCAGGCGATAAGGCGCGTCGTGGTGGAGAGCTCCGTGTTATTTTGGACCACCTGGGGATTTCTGACGCGCGCCAAAATCTCGTACACCCGGGTGTTTTTGCTTTTCGCCCCTATTAGGAAATCGGCCGCAATGGGCGGGAATCAAACCCGCGACCTTGTGCTCAGCAGCGCAACGCCTTAGCCACTGAGCCGACGCGGCGGGGGACAGTAGATTTATCACTTCGTGCCCTAAGTTTTCAAACGAGCATAGAGTCCCGCACAGAAGCGATGTTTCTTATTTCTATTTTTTGAGTGAGGAAAAATCTATAGAAGTAGCTCTAAAGCGTTTAGTAACCAGAAAGGTCCGCTAAGCCGGAAATGTTCGTAAAAAATGGGAAGCGACCCGTGCAAGAGTACATCGCACGTGGGAGAAACCGGATGGGGGTGACGGAGGCTTAGTAGCAAACATTCTTGTGTTCAGGCAAGAGGCGACTTCAAGCCAGATCTTCCTTCAGCAGTGTCACCCGTAATCTACATTGTTGTATTGTTCACTTTATAGATGGCTTGCCACTAACGACATAGAATATACTATTCAAGTACTTGGCCTACTGATAGGCTCACAAGGAAATTGTACGAAAGTAACTATTCGTAATGCTCTCGTAATATTTCATTTTGGAGACAGATTGATCACCTCGGCTGCGCAAAAACTGCGGCAGTAGAAATCGTGAAGAAATCGTTCAAATGCGTTACTTTCGCTATTTTGAAAAAAAAAACAACCGTGATACATACGATGCGTGGGTGAGAATACGTTTGTGCTAACTTGATTGACAAGATTATTAAAGCGATAATTGAAAGCATGCTATGATGTTGCAGGGAAACACCGCGTAACGTTCCTTTAAATCTCGTTGTTTTAACATGCATACGCGTTTTATCACACCCATAGAATACATTATTTTTAAATTCTGGACGTGCCCAGCACGTGATTTCGTACTACGAGGATATTCACAATCGTCGTATGTATAGCTTGGATTCAACAACCACCGTGCAACCTCGAAACGCTAGTATTATCCTCTGTGCATGACAGGAGAGTTCTTATGCCCTGGGTGTCAGAACGGCATCAGATTTTTTTGGCCCGGGGCAAAAAACACCAGCAGGTCTGGTCTTTTGGAAATTATAAGTTACGATCTACACACTGCAACACAAAATTTAACGGTAGTTCGTGTGTGAATTTAAAGCCTTTTCCATGTAGTCAAAAGGAGGATAAAACTCGGTTAATTGCTTGTGCACGCACTGTTAATTCTAAATCGTTAAAGAAGACAAGAATGTCGTCGATATATTTAAAAACCTTACAAACAATTCCACTTTCAAAGGCTCTTGCAAACGACCTATAAACAAAGGCTAAAAAATGTTACATAGAACAGGGGCAACAGACGAACTTATGCAAATGCCTTCCCCTTGAAGGTAAAAGTCATCGTCAAAAGTGATGAAGGTATTCTTAAGATAAATGTCCAACAGTAAAATGAAGCCATCGACGGACACACTGGCTCCGTAATGAAATTTAACTGCAGTGTTCTCGTCAACAGTTTTATTTACACAGGCTCACAACTCTCCCTGAGGCAAATAATAAAACAGATCTTCTACATCCAGTGAAACCCATAGCTAACAGAGTGATAAATTTGAATGAAACGAGTGACCACTTCGGATTTTTCTGTTGCGTACGGGTCCTTGACAGCTAACTCATTCAAACGTTTTTCAAGAAAGCCGCTGACACATTTCTGGCAAATACACTTCTCACTAACAATTGTATGGAATGGCACATCTATTTCGTGTGTTTTCTCTGAGAAGACCTTTAGGGTACTACTTTTACTGTCAGTAACACACTTCGCTAACCTGGTAAGCTGCAGCTCCTTGCACATAGCAGACGCCTTGCTTTTCTTCCTCGTCGCACTTGCTTTCACGGGAACAAATATCTTTTTCACGGCTTGTGACGCTTTTTCTGAGAACATCACACTCGGCACGACAACAAAACCTCCCTCTTTGTCAGCTTGCATTAGCTGCAGGTTGTTGTACTTAAACAAGGCGGCCACCTTACTAGTGGGGTCTGGTTTTTAACTGGGAGGCCCACTCCTCACGCACATGGAGGTCACGTCCACACCCTCCAACACACACCGTTCTTTGTCGTCCGGTGGCGCTTTTCTTGTGATGCAACGGTTCAGGGCTAGCAGATCATGCGCAGAAATGCGGAGCTCATAGCTGAACTTAAGTCGAATATTTAAAACCTTGGGAACCTTTTCTGGCACCTCCAGGCTATCATCCCGCACAACAAGACCAGCAGCCTGCCTTCCGTTGCAGCGTCCTTTGAGAGTACTGAGAACTTCCTGAATGTGTATCGCCCAAAGGTCTTCCGTCAGACGGGCAATCAACCGCCGAAACGAGGAGAGCTAGATACCGGCCAGCCAGGAGATCCTGGCTAAAGCACAAAATGGGTAGGCAGTCTTGAAAAAACCGCACCTGCCGTCTCATCTCTAACCTCAAAATTCTGCAAATTCAATTTGCTTGCCAAGGCGACAGCTTCCCCTTGCCTAACATGTCCGCAACCTCCTTTCGCATCCGGCCTTGTCGTAGGCAGAAGCTTGTTCACGTTAAATGGTTCATGCTGCGCATGATTGAGTCTTTTATTTTATAAATGCGAAGATGTAGCTTGTGAATAAATCAGTTGAAGTAGGAGCCAGTCCTCTCCGTTTTTTCTTACATGTGTCCTGTTTTTTAAAGCGTAATCCCTGTTGTTAAGATGCTTGTGGTTTGTGTTTAGACCTTTGTTGGCCAAACAGTAAAGAATTATTTCGTGGCCATACGGTTGCCGTTCGTGTTTCGCCTTCCGCTTACTGCGATTACTGCGTGGCCAGACGCTCTTTGTTTGTCAACAGACGTATGGTGGCCATAAAGAAAGTGTGTATTCCGTGGACAGGTGCTTGCCGTTCATCTGGGGACCTAGACTCGCCAAACAGACAACGCGGACTCAGTGGCCAGACGGTTGCAGTTCGTCTTTCGATCTACCTGGCCAAAAAGGAAACAGGTAATCTGTGGCCATACCTGTGCTGTTCGTCATCCGGCGTCTGGTGACCAATGAAAAAACATGTTCTCCATGGCCAGACGCTTGCCTTTTGTGTAAAGAACTCAGATGGCCGAACAGACAAGTATTTCGTGACCAAATGCATGCCAAAAGAACATAGGTTCTCTGGCAGTGCAAACTTTGGCCAAAAATGGGCGAAAGGCTGGCCACGTTTTCTGTGCTGCCTGGGAAGCTTCCTCGCACAGTAGCCCAACTGGTTCACGTTCTAAAATCTGAAGCTGATGGAGCATTGCCAAGAGGTCTCACGCAGGTTCGAAGCCCGAGGTACTGTCAGGCCCTGGCGAGGGCCCTAGGAAGCTGTGGTCTTTTCAAAGAGGAATGCCTGCTCTTACTTTTCTTGTTTTCTTTCCCTTGTCTCATGAGCCCACGCATTCCCATTCCTTGGGATTGGCCCCTAGTGCTTGTGGTACTTTTTGTGCTATTTTTTGGCTGCGTTGATGACGCTGGTACTTTTTGGGGTGTTGCTCATGACATATATGTCCTAACCTAAAATTGAAATTCAAAAATGAAGGATAAAGTGGAACCCTAGTGGGCACTGCTTCGTCAAACTTCAACAGTGGAAATAATGTGACAAGTGGGGGGTTAGACTAGTTAGGACGATAGACTGCTAAAATGATTAATCATGCATGCCTGATTGCAGTTGCTGTGTTGTAACAGAGCAAACGTCTCTTAGTGCTTGCAAGCTAGCTCCACGGCGCACTGAGGGGAAGAGGAGGCTGTTTATTGTCTGGCTTCACAATTTTCCCGGTTCAGTGCCAAAGGGTCTAGAAATGTGGCCTGTAGACAGTGGCACCTTACACAGCAGGTGGTACATACCATATAGTGGCTGCTTTTTGTATGTAAAGGCGGCACCCTGTTAGTTCGTCTGCCTGTGACAGGATGTGTAGTGGTGCGGTATTTTGGAAGTACTCGTGTATTTGGGTTCCTTTGAATTGCTGGTAATTCTTGCGCATGAAAATGCACGTGATGTTATCACTACCACAGCATCAGTTCGAATAAATGGAAAATTCGAATTAAACCACCTTCGAGTGTACATCTCAACACCCAACACACTTTCCTACTAAGGACTTCTGATGTTTAAAAGGCACAGCAAATATTCCAGTGCTGATTATGTTCCACCATTTGCTATGCTTTTCCATTTATGGGATGAGGGTTCCCGTTGTGCTATAGCAGCAGTTGAACAGGAGAAACAGCTGCTCTTCAAAAATAAAAAGTGTTCAAGAAAAGAGCATATATATTTGTTTTTAGCCTATGGACTGCAGTTTTGGATCTTATTTAATGTACTTACTGTCTTCATACAAAACATACAAAACAAGACTTGACTTGAAGTATGCTTCAGTGAGAGAAACAATCGCACATGCCGGTTTCAGACTTCTGTACTGAGAATGTTGCACAAAGTGTCACTATGTTTGATCTAAGGGTACTCTATGTGAAACTAATGAAATACTGAAAACGGTGGCCAAGCAGCTTGAGAGGTGTCCTGATGGCTGCTTCCGGATGACATTTTAAATTGATTGGAACTGCACAATTAAAAATTACACTTATGCTGAAGTGGCCTCGTGCCCGAAGTTTGGGTGGATGTAAGAGAGAGAGAGAGAGAGAGAGAACATTTGAACTCATAGGCCTAGAACCTAATTTTTGATTAGCCGAGTATCTTGCAGTTTCCTACAGTACAACTGATATTGGGGTGGGTCTCTGCGAAACTTGTTGCAGACTGGTATTGTTGCAGACTGGAGATTGTTGCAGACTGGTATCTTCTCATCATAGGACTACTGAGAAATTCGCAGGACCAGCAAACGTTTCTTTTATATTTTGTACCTAACTGGCACCCAACATTGGCTACTAAACTGCAGTTGTTCGTAGTGGAAAATTTAAAAGAAGATGCCAAAATATCTAATTAGCGAAATGTTTCTCCACGCGAAGTGTTACCCTTTCTGGCAACCTTTTTAAATAAAATCTGTCTTTTTTCCGCATGATGTCGAGACTGAAAGTCTTCGTTGCGAAGATGAAACAAAGCTAAACCTGTCGTGCTTAGATGCCTCACAATACTCGAAAAACCGGTTTGTTATCACACTTTGATGGTTGCTTTCGAGCTGTCTGAGTTCAAAATGCATGTAGGCGTCCCCATGAAACTGTATAGACCAGTGATAATCTAATAATATAGGAGACAGCAGCTCTAGTTATTGTAAGTGTTATTGAATAGTGAATACATCGCCAAGAATTTAAATCTAGCGCTCAATGAAGAGGAATGTATTCAATTATACTTCCTCTAATCACCCTCTGCACAGTAATGTTCATGAATATTTATCAGCTAAACCAGCTGTAAGTAAATGTTGAAAAATTATGGAGCATGTAACCAGAACAAGTAAAAGTCATTGGGATGTTGCTGGCGTCTGTCAGCATTGATCAGAGGGTGCTCAGCTCATTTAAAACCATTAAAATGAAGTAGTTCTCTCAACCTTTTGATTGTCCTAAACTGTCTTGTTCGTCCTGGAAGACCTTTCAATCTTGGGGTTTTCCCCCGAAAAGGTTTTGTGAATCATACATTATCAGGAAGCCATGAGTGTGGTCATGACAAACCTGACTCCTTATGGCTCAGTGCTCCACCAGCAACACTAAGTGAATCTTCCTGGGAGGGAACAGGTGAGCGCCCACCTGCCACATGATTTTGTTGTTTGGCAGGCCTCAACTTCGAGGTTGGCGAAATGCTCCCTGGCCACAGTAAGGCTAAAGCATCACGTCCTAGTCCAAAGATGCAGTGAAATTGCAGCCTATTTACTTCAACATGCCCTTCCATGAATAGAACATGAATCTGAACTGTAGAAATTTGTAGTATGTACATTTCTTTTCGGGCTTTATGTCCAGTGAGATTTATTCGCAACACATCAGCAATGAGGTCCAGCCTCGTAGCCTGAGAATTCTCTGTTTTTTAGTAGAACTTTGTTTATACTTGGCAGCGAAGAGCACCGTCTCACGGCGGCCTTGGCTGAACTGCTCCTTCTTTCTTTTCTTGTCCCTAGGTCCAGCCCAGCGTGAGCAGTTTCGCACCACAACTTCGGAGGATTGGCCGAGCCTTCTACCTACACGTCACTACATATATATTTTGTCGAACTACATAATTCATGTGGTCGATTGTTGAGTACTCTGGTTTGGAGATTCAAGTGAGTCAAGGCGGTGTCAGGGTTGTTTGCATTAAGCGGGAAGGAACAGTATTTTGCCAGAATAGGCGCTGCTGTATGAACAGCTGAACCCCAACACCCCAGTGGTGACCCCGTATAGCAGGCGCTAGACACTGTTGCACAAAAGTTCGATTATCGGGTTATTTTTATTTTCATATTCTTTATGCACATCATACAAGAAAAGGTAAAAAAACAAACGTTGATGCAGCACTATGCTGGAACTCTATCTGTGTCCTTTTTCTTGTTTGTTGTTCTTGCTTCCATATATGAAGAATTCCCCAAAATTCCATCAATGGATAAAAGTGCAGTACCAACAAGACGAGTAAGCAGTACAAACACACAAAATACAGTATACATTACATGTATTTGACTGGAGGAATGGCGCAACTGACTCGCTAGAAAGACAAAAAGGTGCCGACAACGAACAATTTACTCTGGGAAAACCTCAAATATATACCTATCCGAGAGCCCCCACTTGTTACAAACGGGCAACAGCCAAACTATCATGATTGATCCATTTCTATCTGGTCTGTGCCCTCCCTAGTGGCGTTGATTCCTTGTTTGCTTTCTTTTTACAATGTGTCGGTCGGTGTGCAATCATGGTGAGGGATTTGCACATTCAATGGAGGCTTGAAGCCATTGCTGTTTATAATGGTTTGTGCGGGTGGATTTGCCGGAAATACTAAAACATATTGCTTCACACCTGTGTTTAAGACACATAATTAGAGAAAACCCACGAAATCTGAGGTAGAACCAAAGCGCATTAGTACACAAGTGAAAAACAACAGAAAAGGGTTGCACTAAGAAAACAGAATTTAGTCTAGGCAAGAGAAACAGCAAGCGCAATCTTCGGAACATCGTCTAGTTAAATAGAAGTAGTTGTAATAATTGTAAGCACTTTGCTTTGTTCTGTGCAATGAAATTTAAGGTATGTGAACTGCGTTTTTACTGGTTACTTTTGTTAAAGGCCTTTTAAGAGTCTTGATTTTCTCATAAAAACGGTGTACAAATCCTGATGGATGTCTGCAGTAATGTGGAAGATGCAAGGTAAGGTGGTAGATTTCAAGAAATAGAACATTTTTGGCAAGTAATTTTTACAGGTCCTACTCCACGAGGCTGGCTGTTGGCTTTTTACTGCTGGGTACATTTTTTTTGTTGGATTGTTCCTCTGTGATCGCAGCTTACGCCCACATCTTGCCTTCACCTTCGTCTGCATGAGGTGGGGTTGGTTCTGCCACTTCCCAAGTTCTATGAATGGCCATGCTCATCTTGTCACCACGGCTGTTTACAAGTGTGTATTACTCATCATTTTCACAGTTCCCCAAGGGTTTCCTTGGGTTATTACAAGATAACAAGAGATATAATTTGTGGTAGCCAAACTCACTTTTTTGTGCTGTCTAAAACTTTTCAATGCTGAAAGATATTTTCACTAATCTCCGTACCATTTCAGTTCAGATATTTTCATTTCGACTTTTGTCGTACGCTTCTACAAAGTAAACAACCATGTGCTTGCAGCACACCCTAGTTCCATGAAATAGACTTCTTTTGAAATTTATTATACTTTTTTAACCAACAATAACGTTGTTTGCGCAAATATATATGGTTCCAAGTTACGTGAAAAGACACGATATAATAAGCAAAGGCATGAGAGGACAGCCGAGCGTGACGAAATTTGACATTCACATATAAAAATTCTCAGACATACAGCAAAAGAATCTCGACAACAAATAAAAAAGAAAACTCGTGGAATGAGGACGCGCTTCGCAATGCGTCAGGAATAGAAATGGGAGTAAGAAGTGGCGGATCTTGGAGCATTGCAAGCCTTGAAAATGGGTTGACAAAGAGAATCAATAGAAGTGGAAATGCAAAAAGAAAACAAGATATGACGATGGTTGAAATTGCCGCAAGATGGATATGCCGTTTACTCCTTCAATTCCTACTCTTTTGTACAGCATGGCTTCGTCAGCAGATGGCCTCTTTTGTCTAGAAGGAGATTGCCACCTGAGAACCCTTCTCCAATGCCTCATTCAGTTCTCCGTCTGTTTCGGCACCCTCTAGCGGACTTGTGGTCAGGTTGCATTTATTAACACGGGGATGCCAGGCAGGTATTGGGCTCACAGGGGCTTAACGACATCGACCTGTGCTTTCCACAGAGAGTTAGGGCCAAGCACTGGAAACTGTCGCAAAGAAAAGGACACCCCAGTTCCACATTTAGGCATGTGAGGCTGGACGAGGTTATTTGCCATTATGTGCCAAAAAAAGTGAAATTTGTACAGAAATCAACGGGCAGTATGGAATTTCAGAAGAACGTGCTCAGGCATCTCCGCTCTACTGCACAGGATGCATCTTGCACAATAGGCCATAAGGAAACGCCATCACGTCGATACACCTCGTTTCTCTGGCCAAGACCAACGCCAGTGTACTGCCTATTTCTCATTTTCCGCGACGTTCGCCCTGACGTCTCTGCTTTGGTCCCCGTCGTTCTGGGAAACACTTGACGGGCTGTGCTCCACCAACTGCAATATGCACGTACTCCTGGCCACGTAGATCTGACACGCACCTATGACCACGTCAGGCAGCGCTTTATCTGGCCCGATTTTATAGGTTGGTTCGACACTATTTCAGCACAAGTTACGCCTCTAACGACGAACAAATTTAACTGCACCAGCTGGTCCCTCACACCCTCTCGACGTGCCGAGTGAGCAGTTCTGTAGAGTAGGAATAGACCTCTTTGGTCGCTTTCATTTAATAACGTTAGGAACAAGCCAGTTACTGTGGCAACAGAGAACGTTTTGTTTTGTTTTGCGACTAACAGGGCACTGCCTACAACTCCTGCGACACTTGACGCCCACTTGCTCCTTCATGCAAAGTTGGCGCGGCTGATTCAAACTCACTCACAAATTTTTTTTCGAATCACCACTCACAACTCAGACTCAGTGCTGAGCAGCACTTCTGCGCTCACTCAAACTAAAACTCACAGTGACCGCAAAACTCAGAATTCACTCGGACTCGAAACTCAAAATGTACTCAAACTGAAAATGTGCTCAATCCTCAAAACCTACTCAAACTCAAAATGTACTCAAAACACCGAATGCACTCCAACTCAACGACTAAAACTCAAAATGTACTCAAACTTGAAATGTACTCAGTACTCAAAATGTACTCAAAACTCAAGATGTACTCAAACTGAAAATGTACTCAAAACTGAGATTATAATCAAATTCGAAATGTACTCAGTACTCAAAATGTGCCAAAACTTAAAACATACACAAAACTCAAAATGTACTCAAACTCAGAATGCACTCAAAACTCAGAGTGAACTGGAAACTCAAAATGAACACCGAACTCAAATTGACGCACAAGTCTCTCTTGCTAGGAATTTGCTCGAGCTCAAGTGGAAACTGATTTTATTAGCATTCAGAGTTTTAAAATTTTCGCATGGAAAATTATTGCGGGTTGAACTTGGTGAGCTCGAACTCTTGCATTCGGTAGGACATGACACCATAACTCCTGTAGGGTCGGAAACAATTTTTGTTGCAGGTTTAATACAGCTATGCCTGCTGGCCGTTGCAAGCACTGGTTGCAAGCGATTGCACATATATATTGGATACCGAACTCTTCATTGAGGGTCCATGTTCGTGTTCTTGACAGAGGCATTGTCAGAATGGATGGTGTGCTGGGGCCCTGGGCGAAACAAACAAGATTGGGTGAGGGGACGTGATCTGATCGCTCAGTTCATTGACGTTGAAGCTGTTTAGGTTTACAGTTCCATGCATTCTGGCTCTGCATCCTGATAAACGTCTTGTATCAAAGCAAACTTTCTCTGGAATCTCTGAAGGGAGAGGCGTTTTTGGATATGCCTTTGGTTTTTAATGCGTAGCATTTTTTGGCGAGTACCGCCTTCCTCCTCCACGGACAGGATCGTGTTACACCCTGCATTTGCACAAAAATCCAGATATCGTGGAAATCTAACCTGTAACCGTTACCAAAACACAAATGAAGATAATTCATCAAACGAAATTTTAAAATTAAAAAATAATAAGCTAATCAAAATGGCCAACCATGAAACACGGGACTCATGGATCGCCACAGATTGGGTAAAATTTCAAAGTTATGTGCCGCTACGGCATGTGGGGTGCTGTGATGTGATTGTGAGAGGGAAGAGGTTCCCAGCGTGCACCACATATGTATCGCGTTAAAATTGAAGGTCTCGAGGAGGGAAATCACGTGGGACACACAAAAAATTCTTCGTGGTCATATTCATGACTTAGTTGTCATCAGCCATAATAAAGGTGGATTTCATAAACATGACCCGCAGATGTATGGGGTATCAATGTAAATGTTTTGATTAGGTAAATAACGTTAGACAGATAAGAAATACATCCTGCGAGTAATAATGACATAGTCAAGGTGAATCATAAAGTGATTTAAAATTTATTGGGATGTCACTAGTGTGTACCCCGAACCTAATTCAAGATCTCGTTGCGGGGATTCGCGTGGGACAAACAAAATGCTTCCTGGTTGAAATCGTGACACAGTCATGGTGAGTGAAAGATATGGTTAACTTTCCAGGTGATGTGGGCTAGGGCTTGTTTGGTGTCAAATTTAGGGCCTCAATGGTGGCAATCACGTGCGACAAATAATAATTCTTTCTGGCCATCATCATGACATAGTTATGATGAGTCATTGATTGGAGTAAAAATCAAAGTGGTGCCACCGCGAGTTATGGGGTATCAAATTAAAAGTCTTGATGAAGGGCATCAGTTGGGACAAATAAGAGATGCTTCCTGCTTATCCTTGTGCGATAGTCACGGTAAGTCACACTTGAATCTAAAATTCAAAAAAATTCCAGCAGAGTGGGTGGGGTATCAGATTAAGGTTGCGATGAATAAAATAATGTAGGGCAGATAAAAGAGCATCCCGCTGATCAGTACTAGTTAGAAGTAAACAGTGTAAATTTATGGCAGATCATACGAATGTAGCACAACAGGAATTGTGGTGTCAAAAGGAATGGTCTGAGGAAGAAAATATAAATCACGCCATGACCGCATCGTAGTATCAATATATGCACTCACCTCATGAGTAAAAATTAGTAGTTGTTTCGTACGCTCATCTCGGCTGTACAATTATTGTTCTCCGTTTCGGGAATCGCGTGCAGCTAAAGAGAACACATGCTACTTAGTAGTGGCATGTTCAGTTTGAAGAAGGGCAATATTGTAAACGTGGAGCTCCGAAGTGTGAAAATTTATTTATTTCAGTTCCACATTGTCCCAATCATAATACACTTCGGGGAACACTTCGTCTTCTTCTGGACTGACCATCATCATCGTCGTGTCCTAGACCACTGTACGGAGATGGCTGTGTCGTAGAATAAACGTCCTAATTCACCAACTACCCAAGGCCTTAAGAACACAAAAACCCTCATCTGGTGCTTCGGAGGGATCAATCGTGCTTGCGGCATTTGACCAGGCCCTCTTTACAACGTGGCTTGGTGAACACCCTGCGGATCGGAATGTCTGGAAAATTGCCGCGTAGCCACCAAAACAACGCTGGTTAACAGCCACAGGGGCAAGAGGGAAATGTAAATCGAGGAAACTTTTTAATGTCGGGATGGGTCAACATTCGCGACCAACCTCTGCTCACTCTGCCCCACTTTTATAACTTGTAACGAATAGAATTTTGCCAGGTCGTTAATTTTCTCACGATCGAGGCACCATAAGGCGGGAATTTCTTGGGGACTGCGAGGCGAGCGGATGACGTTGCAGTCCCGCGTTATTGCTCCGTGCAGCAACGTGGATATCAGACGTCCAGGTGGCATCAAAATCGGCAAATTTTATTTATTCGGTACGGCAGCAGCGCCAACTTCAACAGGGCATTAGAGAGAACGTTCAAAGCGTCCGAGAGCAGGCAGATTCGCCCATAAATTCGGTCGCCACCCGCTAAAGCGTCGGGACACCCCACACGCGCGTTGTCCTGACGAGGGTTGCCTGAGAGTCAACGTTTACCCGTGAAAGCAGGACGCCACACGTTTCATGCCCAATTCATGTTTACTTTCTTAACTGGGGGCAAGTTGCCGTCCTTGCCTTTACTTGGCAATGTGAAGGAACAACTCGTCCGGGCATGATTACGTCATTTTTGGCTGCACCAACAATTACCTTTAGGGCACAGGGGTCGTGCAAAAAGCGTGTGAAGAGCACCACGACAAAAGAAGTATCTGCCTGTGCGGAATCTATTTCCTGCGTCCCAAGCAGCCGCGAATTGGTTGCCGTGCTGAATACGAAAGACTTCGAACCAAGCAAATTTGCCAGGATACGTACGGTCGTACGCTGCTTCCGAAAGCACTGTATATTCGGCATCATGTCCATCTCTGTCGTAGGTTTTTGTTATTTGGAGGAGAGAGAGAGCGAGACAGAGAGAGAGAGGGAGAACGCAGTTCAATGGTGCTGACGAGGTCTGTCCAGCCGATAGCCTAACATGCTACGTCAGGTGAATAATGACACAAATAAAAAAAACGACATGAGGTCTTTAAAACGAGTCAGTAGTTCGAGATAAAACTAAAATAATATTTAAAACACTCTAGAGAAATGTTCTAACGCAATGTAGAAATGTTCGCTTTCACTTTTAGCAGATTTCAGGCAACCGCGGAGCCACGACACGCGCTCATGAGATCGCTAGGTTAGGTTAAAAATAAAAGTAGTGGTAAACACGCGCTGGCTAAAGGTTCGCGTTGAAGTTGAGCCCAGTTCAGAAAACCATGGAGCGACCACAAGTGATCACGGCACGTTGACGGCCAACCGAGCAGTCACGGTGATCACATCCCCGAAATGGTCACTGGGACACCACCAAGAGTTTAGACGCGCAAAGGTGATGCTCCCGGTCGTGTTGCACATGTCGAATCAATGCTCGGCACTGTTATCTGTGAATTAGGTCTGATCTGCGAAGGAAGCTTAGTAAGGCTCTTGTCGTACGTGAAGCCATATTTGCCCATGACCAGGGGCCAAGTACATCATTCAACGTACGACACGATGTGTGTAGCCCTCCCAACGTCACTGTCAAAGAGCGTCTTGGTTCGTCATATCGTGTACACACACATAGGACGTCGTGAATATCTTCGTGGCAGTCACAGTCCGGACAGAGGGGTGAGCTGTTCTGCTCAAGCTTGAAATGAAAAAGGCGAGTGTAGGTGACGTTCAGGCGTATGCGGTGTATTACGGCTGCGTCGTGTCTGCTGAGATCAGAGGGCAACTTGAAAAAACATTCTGGGACGACAGAATAGAGCGGGTTGTAGCGATGTGATGGATCCACCCAATTGAAAGCTGTACCTGTCGCGCAACTGGGCACGCAAGTGCGGCCGCATCTTTCCTAGAGAACGGTATTCCCGCAGTAGGCACTTGGCAATTGTGAGCTTGCGAAGCTGTAGCGTCTGCTCTTGAATTACCCGACACCCCACAATGCGCCGGTATCCACTGTAGTTCGACGAAATGGCAAGGATTGACGGCTTGGTGATGTAAAAACCGAATGTCCCAGACTTGCTGGTCACTAGGAAAAGACTGAAGGCATTGAAGGGCCGCGCGGGAATACCTAAAGATAGCTCATTTGCTGGGTGACTGTGTGGTGTTGCATTCAAGAGCAGCACTGATGGCGGCGAGCTCAGTCACTGTTGATGACGTCCTGTGACTGAGTTTGTTGGTCATCGTAGTGCACGACGCTGGTATCCATACAATAATCGTGGAAGATCGTTCTGTCAAAGAGCCATCAGTGTATATATGTTTTTGGTTTTTGGAGGTATGTTCTCGTCATCTCATAGACGGGAAACCCGCTAAATTCATCCGCACACGTATGCTGCAGCTTGGATAGGCGAAATAGTCGAGCCGAAAGCGAAATAAAAGCGTCGAGGTGGCGGAGAACACCCGGTCGTGTCAAGAAATAGCTATTCCCTGTTTCCACCCACCACGGAATTGCTAGAGGTCTTCTAAGCAAGCAAACGGGCGTGAAATCTTGGTGTATGAATTAGGTTGCCTCTGTTTAGCAGCAGCAAATAGTGCCATGAAGCGGCAAATATTTTACTTTTGTGACGATGTACGTGTACGACATGCACAGTTCAAGGTGTATTTTAAGGCCTTGTTAAACAACCAACACTATGACGTATGGGAGCGCCTAATAAACGTCAGCACGTTCGCGCATCGACAGCAGCAAGCGGTGCTTGAAAATTTGCACTATCGCGCGCGTGATCGAAGGCAATCGCTGCTTGCGCCAACCCACATACTTAGCGTATACGCAAGTGTCACATGAGCCCAGTAGTTCCTAAGCTGTTTGATTGGAACGCGTGCTTGTTGATGGATGTTGAGTGCTGGAAAGTGTCCAACCAACCTCGCTTTCGAGATTGCGTGCAATAATTAACGAGTACGATCATATCTATCTGGCACTGAATGCCACTGTTTTACTTAACAGGTCATTATTCAGTGCTGTGATTTTCGATAGTTATATCCGATCAACCCTTCTTCACCGGGAGAATATATTGATACGGCACACGCCTTTCGGAAATACTTTAAATTTTATTCCAATCATGGGATAGCCATAAATATATCATGATGATAAGCAAGGTACATTTCTTTATTTAATTCTCGTGATTCCCCTCAACCAAACTTTAACTTATTACCCAAGAAGCCCTATTTGGGTCACTTCAAATTTGCCCTCAATCTATGACTCACCTTGACTATCTCATAACTATAACCAGAAAGCATTTTTATATTTGTCCCACGTGATTTCCCTCAACGAGGCAATATTTTCGAACCCGACACAACCAAAGATGATCATTTGCTATTTTATTAGGATCTGACTAACCATAACCCTCATGACTGTAAGCAGCACGCATTATTTATATGCCCCATTTGATTCCCCCAATAAAATCCTTCAATTTTACACCCCAATTGCTTTTGTGACCTTACCTTGAATTTCCCCCTATTTATTACTCCCCTTGAATATCTCATTATTACAACCACGGAGCCTTTTTTTATTTGTCACATGTGATTCCCCTCATCAAAATCGCCAATTTGACACCCTTTACGACCGAGCGGGGCACTTCAAATTTTAACCCAATTATAAGTCTCGCCAGGACTATCTGATTACTATAAGGAGGAAACATATTTGTATTTGTCCTACGTGATTTCCTTCATCAAGATCATAATATAATACCCAGCTTATCCTAGCGGCATTGATTTGAATGTTAACCCACACAGTTACTAACCATGACAATCTTATGATGTAGCCATACCGCATTTTTGTTCCGTGGGATCTACCTCATCGCAACCTTCAATTTGATGCCCCGCACACCCTAGTTGCAAAAATTTGAGTTTTAACTTAATGTGTGACCTATTATTACTCTTTTATATAATTATAATTAACAAGCATTTCTGCATTTGTCCGACGTTTTACCCCTCATCGAGATTTTAATTTCATACGCCACCCGCCCTAGCGCTACGAATTCAAATTTTAACCCAATCCAGGACTAGCCATGACTAGGTCTTAATATAACCCTCAAGCACTTTTGTCCTACAGGATTCCCCTCATCTAGACTTTCAATGCAATTGCCCAGATGCCCTCGTGGTATCATTTTGACTTTTAACGCAATCTTTGACTTATGACAGTCTGATGACTATACGCACAAAGCATTTTTTCAAATTACCTTGGTTGATTCCATTTATTAGGACGCTTCACTTATTACCTTGCACGCCTTAGCAACATCTGTTTGAATTTTTCAAAATCCATGTCATAAGGCGGTCATTATTCTATCTAAACAGGCGCCGTCCATCCAGTTCAGTTGAAAACTCATTTGGAAGAGCGGAGGTACAGCCGCTGCCCCTTCCGCATGGTGGTCACTTCTTCATTTTTGACCTTAGCAAGTCAAACTGTTAACAGAGGCAGGCGAACAACCAGCAAGAAAGCGCCACCGTGTGCTTTCAAATCACCCTCTGCTACCTTCTTAGAGATCCATCAAGATGAAAAGGTGAGATAAGGATTTGTATGACCTCACCAGTCCAATATTATGCGCACGCCCAGCCGCTAAATCAGGCACCTCCCTCCTTCCCTCGCCCAACTCTCCCCCAACCGATCATGCGCATCGCGAATGCTGAAGTACCTGGAGCTAATCAGAATTGCAAACCCAAAGCGGCACATGAAATTTAAACGCCAACCATATCCGCCTCCCTGGCTACTCGAGTGTACTCAGAACTAGAAATGTACTCAGAAAATTAACCTTTACTCAAAATAAAATGTACTCAGTACTCAAAATGTACTGAAACTCAAAACGTGCTCAAAACTCAAAATGTACTCAACCTCAAAATGTACTCAGTAATGTAAATGTAGTCAAACTCAAAATGTACTCAAAACTCCAACTGTACTCAAACCGAAAATGTACTCAGTACTCAAAATGTACTGAGTCTCAAGTTGTGCTGGAAACTCAATTGTACTCAAACTCAAAATGTACTCAAAACTCAAAATGTACTAAGAACTCACTCGGTCTCAGGCGTACTCAGTCGGGCTCAAACTCACTCAAGCTCAAACTCACCATGCTACACTAGCCTCGCGCTTACTCAAACACTAACTCACGTATGAGTTTGAGTCCAAATGGGTCTGAGTAAGTGGACTCAAGAGTGAGTCCGCCTAACTCTCGTCTACTTTACCATGGCGACATTGTTGAAGAACACGGCAGCGTAGCCAAAGTGCGAGGTTTCATCTTTGCACTTCAGTGCAACGGTTTATCTGCAACCTGCATCTGCTACTACAACCTGCATCTCAGCATCTAACTCTGTCTTACCACTTGCCCTAGTTAGATGCACTGCAAACCCAGATGTGGCTTCTTAAGTGGAGGGAACTTTTAGATTAAAACACACTGTTTCTCAGGTGAGCAATGCTATTGTCAATTGCAGCCGCAACAGAGGTTAGGCCCATAACTGCGAACCAGGCTACGAGCTCCTTTACGTACAAATAAATGTTTGGCCACCGCGAACGATTACCACGCATCCAAAGCTGCCATCCGAAGTCACACAAAGTTGCAGAGTCTATTGTGAACCGCAGCTTCTGGCATAAAATCGACCTTACTGAAAGAAACGTTTTTCAAAAACTTTCAGTTCCTGACCCGAACATCAAGATGACCTCTGTCATTCTCCTGTGCTTGTAGCCTCGCATGAGGAAACAGGGATCCTTCCGCAATGTAAATGGGTGCCTACGCTCACAAATCTGGCGGAACCAGCCGGTTGGCGTTGGCTGATACCTCATCCAGCTAAGTATATCGGCACTGCTTGGCTCTACAAGACTTGGAGCAAACGTTGGAGCATATGGTTGCGTGTTTTTTTTTATTACCGGCGTTACAGGTCACCTTCGAGCACGTTGTTTTTGTTTCGCCCTCCGTCTCTCATGTCTGCAAGTTTCACTCTAGAAGGCACACCGCTCCAGCAGCTTCCGCCTGGAGGAACGTTGTACTCGTTCTATGGACTGCGCGGTAAACAAGACGCCGTGTTTAGGTGGTAGACAAAAACTGTTCTGCAAGTGAAGTGTACTTTTACCCATCAAAGAGAACAAAACACACCTCACATGAAGCCTGGAACTTACTTGTTCAGCGAGAAAAAATTATGAGTCCTGGTAATAAAGTACGTAACAACGACTAACATATTATATTTTTACCGTTGACTTTGATTAAACTAGTTCTCCTACAATGCCCTGGTCATTTTATGGCGAGTTTACATCCTACTTTTGAGCCAAATGATGCCATTGAAATCAGTCACACTTCGATTTGTAATAAAACCAGGGTATATGTTGTCTACAATTTGAGGTTAGGCAAACAATGGAGGTTCTACTATCGATTGCACCAGGACTTGCCTACATTTTTATTTGGTCTTTTCTTCGGCAGCATTACCTCCAAATATTGAAATATTTAAAGTGCCCTTTTTTGCATGGGTGGGAAGAAGAATTTAAAGGCCAGCAATAACAACTCCCGGTTATTCGTTTTTTTTTAAGAATTAAAATTATTTCCACCCGGCTTCTAAAATCTTTGTACAAACATCAGACGCAATATCATGCCCCATTCGATGTTTGTACAAGAAGATCAGCAGAATCACAGCAAGTAACGCAGGGAAACGTTTTATGCATTCCTGAATACACGTATTAAAATATTGGCGACCTAATAAATTTCTGTAAAGCATTTTGTTTCGTTGCTTGCAACGTAGCTTTCTAATAGCTATGCTTCGTTGTGTAATCTGTGGCTTACATAGACTCATGCGTTCCTCTTACTTAGAAACAATATTTCTATGTTTTCCATTGACAACTAGCTATGATGATTACCATCAATAAAATATTGTTTACCCCAAAGGATACTTATCGGGCCGATTTCATTCAACTGTTATGTTAAAAAGATTCTTCAAGTCAACACGTGGCAAAATCCATTACATACGCTTGTGTTATCACGTTCCTGTTTTCTCAAGTAACTCTTCATGGCGTACTCGAAAACGCAACGGTGTAGTTCGCAAACTTCACTGCAGCCGCAGGGAAATTGCACGCAAAAGATTCCTTCAAACACCAATACATTACTTTTAGCGCGGAGAACAGGGCAGTTAAACTCGATAAAACTTAAGTTAGTCTGGTTAAGACATATCAGTTGTATACGAGCATAAAATTATTGGTGTTACACTTTCTTCAAAGTTAGTGCGGCGTGCGCGCATCGACACTTGTTTTGAATTATCTGCTTGGGCTGGTGCTTGTTCCTGTTGCCCAACCTTCCTTCCAGTGGACGAGAATCTTTGTATCATACCTTGTTGGCTTCTCATATGCGCTACTGCAGTTTGTTTTGGATGACTATTACAAAACAATCGGTGATAATGTTTTGATCTGGAAAAAATACCCATTGGCTACATTGCTGGTGTTCAGTATTCATCGTCAAAGCACAAAATACTTGCCTCATATTATATTCTAAAGTCAAAACAGTTTACACGTTTGTTGTTCATTCAGAACGCAGAAACGCTTTCTGGCTTCAGTTGCCTCTCTCTCAGCCGATATAAGAGGTGTTAGCTCGCAATGCACACATGAATAGTTTTTCAGTCGTTTTAAAACCGATTTCAAGTTTCAAATGCGAACCACAACATTTCAATCAGTCAATACCGCTATATGTCCCGGACATTCCAAAAAGAGCGACAAGGGTTCATGACCCTACAAGCAGCCTTTGCTCGCTTTGTAATTTGTGTAATATGTACTGTTTACTATAACGTATGTGCGTTTATCTTTAATTATTATCTTGAGATGCTTATATTAATAAAGTTGATACCTATTTTCCTTTACTTCAAGTGTGTTTGAAAACCTGCTTTCAAAAGTACTACTGCTAGATGCAGTTCAGGTGTTGTTGGCCTCTGTAATTTAATAAATTTTTATTTTGTGTGTGTGTGTGGCTACGCCGTTGCTGCATTTTAGTGGCTTCTTTGGCACACTCAAGCTTTGTACAAGTGCTGTTGGCTGAGGAAATACTCTCAGGAACGACTTCTCAGGATTGCAGGGTTGCTTGTGAAAAAAGCATAAAAAAAGGTATATTAATACGTGGACTGTATAGTATACAAGATCCCACATTCGTGCGGGCGGTTCTACGTGGGCCAGAGTGGCAGGTGTGTTAACGACCATCTTCGGGATCACGCAAGTAACATGCGCACAAGAACAGGTAGCAACCTTGCCTTACACTGCAAGAATTGCAAAACGTTCTACCCCAAGCTCAACGAAACTCGGATTATAAAACGGTATCGCGACGCCCGACCCCCACGAAATCTTTGAGGCTTCAGTCATAGCCACTGAGAGGGGGGATTGCGTGAGTTCACCTTCCGTGGCAGTCTTTGAGCTGGAGATTGCTTATCTCGCTAGATAAAAAGAAATTGGTTCGTGTTTTATTACCTTTTACAACCGAACCCGCCTTTTAGCTCTTTCCTTATCTCGTTTTACTGGCGTATGAATACTTTGTTTCCTTTTATTTATCTCCAACGCTAATAAAATTTCACTGGTTGTTCGTCAGCCCTCGTGACTGTTTCCCTCTCCGTCC
Source organism: Haemaphysalis longicornis (assembly GCA_013339765.2). Lineage (NCBI taxonomy): Eukaryota > Metazoa > Arthropoda > Arachnida > Ixodida > Ixodidae > Haemaphysalis > Haemaphysalis longicornis. The sequence continues at coordinate 41,571,232 of CM023448.1, read as the reverse complement.
GAATTTTTTCGCGCTGTTTTTCAAGGTGTGATGTGTACCGAACTAGCCCAAAATCAAGCTTTATTGCGCGTTAAGGAACTGAATTCAATTGAATTTGAGGAATGGCCAACGCTTTCTAGTTGATAATATTGCTGAGGTGAGCGTCCAGCTCAGATGTTCCTGTTACTGCAGCGTACCACCTCTGCGCCACAAGCATGTTTTGCAACAACTCGACAATTTCGGCATAAAATAGAAAAGCTGTAATTGGTAACAAGAAGCTTAACCGTACACTGTGCTAGTTTTTTCGTTGCCAACGTGAGACACGCTCTACTAGAACGTGAGCTCAATTGTGACTTCCCTCTCCAAGTTGTAATGGATTTAAACATCGTTGACGCCACCAACGGCCTTTGCTTCTACCATCTTCCGGTTTGGCTCTATGCTTTGTTACGCGCGCTAAGTATAGCTGGATGTCCTGAGCCTGTTTCTTTTGTCCCGCATGTGGAATGTAGTTAGGGTAATCTAGAAACTCTATCCTCCAAGCCTTAGAAGAAGAAGAGCGGGTAGGTTCGAGGAAGAGAAGAAAGAAGCTGGGACCTCTCGACGGTTTGGACAATCGGCGCACCAGTTTTCCCTCCGCCTCAGGAGACAACGTTATGCAAAGAAATCGGTCCCGGACGTGACAGATTGGTAAAGGTGCTGGATACGCAACAACGAAACCACAAGGTTTGCGCAGAAGTCAATGTGTTGCGGGCCTGCCACCAGCGCTCTGTACTATGCCTCCGGGCGGTGATAATCAGCAGCCGCAAATGGCGCCAATGGCCAGCTGGCATCACCAACGAGAACCACGAGGCTTCTGGGGGAAAAGAGAAAGAAGACGTTGAGGAGTGGCTGACACACTTCAAGAGGGTGAGTCGCGACAACCGCTGGGACGCCTCTGCTCAGCTCTCGAACGTTGTGTTTTCCTTTAATAGAACAGCGCTCACGTGGTTTGAAAACCAGGAAGAGAAGCTTACGACTTGGGACCGATTTGTAGAAGAGATATAAGCCTGTTTCGGCGACTCCGCCGCAAAGAAGAAAAAAGCAGAGCAGACACGGCTTCAGCAGGCTGAAGTTCCCGGTGAGACGTGTAGCACATACATAGAGTTAGTACTAAAGCTATGTGGAATCATCAACCCACAGATAACGGAGGAAGACAAAGTTGGACATGTTTTAAAAAGAATAGCCAAAGACGTCTACCATTTCCTGTTAAGCCGGAAAAACTAGAGTCCGCGGCGGAAGTAATCCAGCAATGCTGTATCTTTGAGGCATTGAAAACCCGCCACATTACCCCCAAGTTCGGCTGCTTGACCAACGTACCTCCGCCGCAAGTGTTCACGATAACCCTCCGCATGACTTGGCTGACACAATCCGCCGCATCGTGCGTGAAGAACTAGCGCGACACCAGGAATACCTAGACAATGCCGACCGCGATCATACACGTGAAGACTACTTCATCCAAGAGCTGCAGACTAACAGTCTACAGCCCTCGAAAGCCGGCTTCAATGACCGGAACTTCGTCACTGGGAGAGAAAGTTCGCAACGTGTTCGTGACCACGAGTCAGCCAGGTACGGTCCCGAGAACTCCCGTCGCCGTCCCCAGCGACCCCATTATCCTCCACGATTCCATGACGCGTATGACAAATACACCACTGGCCTTGAGCGCGAACCACCTGTTTGTTACAAAAGTGGCGTGGCATGCCACATATCCCGCTACTGCCGTCGTCGACGCCAAGGAGCAAGGTACGAGCCCCCACGCGTGTTCTATCGCTCTGAGGCTGGGGATTCCCGCTACGATGACCACTGGCCGACTAGCTCATTTTCCGGGGGAAAACCACCGGCACGTTACAATTCACCGGCACGCCCCGATTCACGGAGGCCTGATTACACCTTCGGACTGAACAAATCCAGTGAAGCGTGATGTCGCTCATTAGGTCAGTTAATACTAGCTCAACTACTCACGTGGTGGCGCGTCTACCGGCGGCGTTGAAACAAGAAATTCGTTAGCTGAGTTTACCGGCGTCGTGTCATCGCCATTTCTTGCCGTTCACCAGAAAATGGTCCTCCACAGCCTGGGGAAACAGAGTGAGGATGACTGTAGGTTCGACTAGAGAATATTCTGGTTTAAGAACAATCGCGTCAATGATGGCTGCTCGCGTTTTTGCGTGGCCATTTATGCTGCGACTGAGCTCCAGAGATGAGAAACTCCTCTATCGCGCGTGAGTTCTCGAAATAACAAGTGCCAATTTTTTGTTTGATGGTGAGGTTATATTCGCGGATGGAGTTATGTTTATGCTTCAACTGCATCAGATGATAATGACTCTTACTATGTGCTCGAAAACGCGGCATAGAAAATTCGGCCTTGAAACGTGAGGTTCAGGGGGTTTATTCTTACGGCACTTGGAACTGCTTCTGTTGCCAAGGTGTGGGTCGCCATAAGATATCTATCACAATCTTCAAACGTCCGTTTAAAAGTGTAGTGGGAAGATTTCCCAAATTACATGTGCAGGCTGCTGTGATTATGAAGGTTCTTGATATTGAGATAGAGAGTCGGTAAATGATCACTACCCAGGGTATTTTCATGCGTGCGCCACGTCCGTATGCCATCATTAGTGGCAAGCTTGACGTTCGGGGTAGTATGGCTTCGAGCCGAGTGAAGACCAAAGTGGGTGACGAAGACATATCAGTTGTATACGAGCATAAAATTATTGGTGTTACACTTTCTTCAAAGTTAGTGCGGCGTGCGCGCATCGACACTTGTTTTGAATTATCTGCTTGGGCTGGTGCTTGTTCCTGTTGCCCAACCTTCCTTCCAGTGGACGAGAATCTTTGTATCATACCTTGTTGGCTTCTCATATGCGCTACTGCAGTTTGTTTTGGATGACTATTACAAAACAATCGGTGATAATGTTTTGATCTGGAAAAAATACCCATTGGCTACATTGCTGGTGTTCAGTATTCATCGTCAAAGCACAAAATACTTGCCTCATATTATATTCTAAAGTCAAAACAGTTTACACGTTTGTTGTTCATTCAGAACGCAGAAACGCTTTCTGGCTTCAGTTGCCTCTCTCTCAGCCGATATAAGAGGTGTTAGCTCGCAATGCACACATGAATAGTTTTTCAGTCGTTTTAAAACCGATTTTCAAGTTTCAAATGCGAACCACAACATTTCAATCAGTCAATACCGCTATATGTCCCGGACATTCCAAAAGAGCGACAAGGGTTCATGACCCTACAAGCAGCCTTTGCTCGCTTTGTAATTTGTGTAATATGTACTGTTTACTATAACGTATGTGCGTTTTATCTTTAATTATTATCTTGAGATGCTTATATTAATAAAGTTGATACCTATTTTCCTTTACTTCAAGTGTGTTTGAAAACCTGCTTTCAAAAGTACTACTGCTAGATGCAGTTCAGGTGTTGTTGGCCTCTGTAATTTAATAAATTTTTATTTTGTGTGTGTGTGGCTACGCCGTTGCTGCATTTTAGTGGCTTCTTTGGCACACTCAAGCTTTGTACAAGTGCTGTTGGCGGAGGAAATACTCTCAGGAACGACTTCTCAGGATTGCAGGGTTGCTTGTGAAAAAAGCATAAAAAAAGGTATATTAATACGTGGACTGTATAGTATACAAGATCCCACATTCGTGCGGGCGGTTCTACGTGGGCCAGAGTGGCCAGGTGTGTTAACGACCATCTTCGGGATCACGCAAGTAGCATGCGCACAAGAACAGGTAGCAACCTTGCCTTACACTGCAAGAATTGCAAAACGTTCTACCCCAAGCTCAACGAAACTCGGAATATAAAACGGTATCGCGACGCCCGACCCCACGAAATCTTTGAGGCTTCAGTCATAGCCACTGAGAGGGGGGATTGCGCGAGTTCACCTTCCGTGGCAGTCTTTGAGCTGGAGATTGCTTATCTCGCTAGATAAAAAGAAATTGGTTCGTGTTTTATTACCTTTTACAACCGAACCCGCCTTTTAGCTCTTTCCTTATCTCGTTTTACTGTCGTATGAATACTTTGTTTCCTTCTATTTATCTCCAACGCAAATAAAATTTCACTGGTTGTTCGTCAGCCCTCGTGACTGTTTCCCTCTCCGTCCGAATTTTTTCGCGCTGTTTTTCAAGGTGTGATGTGTACCGAACTAGCCCAAAATCAAGCTTTATTGCGCGTTAAGGAACTGAATTCAATTGAATTTGAGGAATGGCCAACGCTTTCTAGTTGATAATATTGCTGAGGTGAGCGTCCAGCTCAGATGTTCCTGTTACTGCAGCGTACCACCTCTGCGCCACAAGCATGTTTTGCAACAACTCGACAATTTCGGCATAAAATAGAAAAGCTGTAATTGGTAACAAGAAGCTTAACCGTACACTGTGCTAGTTTTTTCGTTGCCAACGTGAGACACGCTCTACTAGAACGTGAGCTCAATTGTGACTTCCCTCTCCAAGTTGTAATGGATTTAAACATCGTTGACGCCACCAACGGCCTTTGCTCTACCATCTTCCGGTTTGGCTCTATGCTTTGTTACGCGCGCTAAGTATAGCTGATGTCCTGAGCCTGTTTCTTTTGTCCCGCATGTGGAATGTAGTTAGGGTAATCTAGAAACTCTATCCTCCAAGCCTTAGAAGAAGAAGAGCGGGTAGGTTCGAGGAAGAGAAGAAAGAAGCTGGGACCTCTCGACGGTTTGGACAATCGGCGCACCAGTTTTCCCTCCGCCTCAGGAGCCAACGTTATGCAAAGAAATCGGTCCCGGACGTGACAGATTGGTAAAGGTGCTGGATACGCAACAACGAAACCACAAGGTTTGCGCAGAAGTCAACGTGTTGCGGGCCTGCCACCAGCGCTCTGTACTATGCCTCCGGGCGGTGATAATCAGCAGCCGCAAACGGCGCCAATGGCCAGCTGGCATCACCAACGAGAACCACGAGGCTTCTGGGGGAAAGAGGAAGAAGACGTTGAGGAGTGGCTGACACACTTCAAGAGGGTCAGTCGCGACAACCGCTGGGACGCCTCTGCTCAGCTCTCGAACGTTGTGTTTTCCTTTAATAGAACAGCGCTCACGTGGTTTGAAAACCAGGAAGAGAAGCTTACAACTTGGGACCGATTTGTAGAAGAGATATAAGCCTGTTTCGGCGACTCCGCCGCAAAGAAGAAAAAAGCAGAGCAGACACGGCTTCAGCAGGCTGAAGTTCCCGGTGAGACGTGTAGCACATACATAGAGTTAGTACTAAAGCTATGTGGAATCATCAACCCACAGATAACGGAGGAAGACAAAGTTGGACATGTTTTAAAAAGAATAGCCAAAGACGTCTACCATTTCCTGTTAAGCCGGAAAAACTAGAGTCCGCGGTGGAAGTAATCCAGCAATGCTGTATCTTTGAGGCATTGAAAACCCGCCACATTACCCCCACGTTCGGCTGCTTGACCAACGTACCTACCGCCTCAAGTGTTCACGATAACCCTCCGCATGACTTGGCTGACACCATCCGCCGCATCGTGCGTGAAGAACTAGCGCGACACCAGGAATACCTAGACAATGCCGACCGCGATCATACACGTGAAGACTACTTCATCCAAGAGCTGCAGACTAACAGTCTCCAGCCCTCGAAAGCCGGCTTCAATGACCGGAACTTCGTCACTGGGAGAGAAAGTTATCAACGTGTTCGTGACCACGAGTCAGCCAGGTACGGTCCCGAGAACTCCCGTCACCGTCCCCAGCGACCCCATTATCCTCCACGATTCCATGACGCGTATGACAAATACACCACTGGCCTTGAGCGCGAACCACCTGTTTGTTACAAAAGTGGCGTAGCATGCCACATATCCCGCTACTGCCGCCGTCGACGCCAAGGAGCAAGGTACGAGCCCCCACGCGTGTTCTATCGCTCTGAGGCTGGGGATTCCCGCTACGATGACCACTGGCCGACTAGCTCATTTTCCGGGGGAAAACCACCGGCACGTTACAATTCACCGGCACGCCCCGATTCACGGAGGCCTGATTACACCTTCGGACTGAACAAATCCAGTGAAGCGTGATGTCGCTCATTAGGTCAGTTAATACTAGCTCAACTACTCACGTGGTGGCGCGTCTACCGGCGGCGTTGAAACAAGAAATTCGTTAGCTGAGTTTACCGGCGTCGTTTCATCGCCATTTCTTGCCGTTCACCAGAAAATGGTCCTCCACAGCCTGGGGAAACAGAATGAGGATGGCTGTAGGTTCGACTAGAGAATATTCTGGTTTAAGAACAATCGCGTCAATGATGGCTGCTCGCGTTTTTGCGTGGCCATTTATGCTGCGAATGAGCTCCAGAGATGAGAAACTCCTCTATCGCGCGTGAGTTCTCGAAATAACAAGTGCCAATTTTTTGTTTGATGGTGAGGTTATATTCGCGGATGGAGTTATATTTATGCTTCAACTGCATCAGATGATAATGACTCTTACTATGTGCTCGAAAACGCGGCATAGAAAATTCGGCCTTGAAACGTGAGGTTCAGGGGGTTTATTCTTACGGTACTTGGAACTGCTTCTGTTGCCAAGGTGTGGGTCGCCATAAGATATCTATCACAATCTTCAAACGTCCGTTTAAAAGTGTAGTGGGAAGATTTCCCAAATTACATGTGCAGGCTGCTGTGATTATGAAGGTTCTTGATATTGAGATAGAGAGTCGGTAAATGATCACTACCCAGGGTATTTTCATGCGTGCGCCACGTCCGTATGCCATCATTAGTGGCAAGCTTGACGTTCGGGGTAGTATGGCTTCGAGCCGAGTGAAGACCAAAGTGGGTGACGAACTCGGGCTCAGTTCGAATTAAGAGGGGGTTAATACGAAGTGCCTGCTCCAGAATCTTGCATTGAGTGCCAGATGTTGGACAGCCAAGGCTGTGTTGCGTGCGTAGTAATTTCCCAAACTAGGACAGGGCCTGAGATATATGGAGGTCTGAACTACTATATCCAAATATAGGGAGTGGCAGGTGTTAAGCCATTAGAAAGCGGGTTGATATTGACACAGGGGCATTGGTTTCCTTCATGGTGGAACAACCCCACAATTACGATGTCGCTGTGCTCTATACTTACCTCGCCCAATTTCTACCGCATTGCATGGAAGGGTTTGGTTTCATTTAATTTATTTTACCCTAAAGACCAGGGGCTTTACAGAGGGGAGTAGGACAAAACAAGAAAAGATACTACAAAAGCAGCATGAGTTATGACATTATCAGATAGTGCCGGCAAAAACGGTGTCAACTAAAGTTTCTTTGGAATTGTAGAGGCTGTGTGATGGCAGCTGTTAGCCCGGGAAGGTGGTTTCTGTCCTGCGAAGTCCAGGGTATAAATGACTACGAACATGTCTTAGTGTGACAATGAATTACTCCTACTTTATGTTTATGATCAATGTGTGAAGAGACATAGGATGGTGAAGGAATGAAGGAGGTGCGAACCGGAGTACGGTAAAATATCTCGGGCTCAAGGACGTTGAGTGGCGAACAGGGCGTTGGCCTGGCCAAAAAAATGTTGCTAGTGCGGTGCGTAGTATAGGTCGGGATGGTCGAATCTACGGAGATAAAATAACTTGCAACCTTACTAGATGTCCGAAGGATGGTAGCAAGATGAGGTCTTAGGAATTTAGACATTCTTGAATAAAACCAGCGCGAATTCAGACGAAGAAGAAGGAATTAACCATGAGGACAGCCGCTGGTGTAACAACTATATTTTTAATATCAGAAAGAGTGAATATAAATACTGAACACAAACAAAAAAACGATAAAGAGGACAAAGCGCATGGGCAAACAAGTTTGCAATAGTCACGTTGATACCACAAGTAGATGTGCGCATGTTACAATCAAGGCGCATACAGAAACGCAATCTCTTTAGGATGGAGACACATGCTTTGTTGGCTTACACACTTGTCACCTCCTTCAGCTATGTCGAATGCCTCCATAATTTCGCGGGTTGTATGATTACGGTGCCTAAATAAAATGTTACTGGCAGGAAAATTAAGATCGCATTGGCGGCACTTAGCGCAATGCGAAGAAAGATGGGATGATACAGGGTCTTTTAATGGCAATTCAAGCTCTCTTAAACGAACGTTGATACCGCGGCCAGTTTGCACAACATAGGTTCAGCCACAAGGCAAAAAAATGCTGTACACAACTCCCGTTGCGCATGCCACATATATGTTATTGTGGTTGACACAACAACCAACCCATTTCTTCTCACTTCCCTGCTCTATCTTTCTGTCAAGCCTTCCACATACAGAACGCAAGTTGTTGCGGGCCGTGATAGCAACTTGCACTCAATTTACGATGGCCCACTTTTTTAGGCGGTGTGTGAAAGTACGATCGTATGGAATGACAGCATGTTTTTTGGTCTTTTATGTGTCCTCAGCAACAACCTGGCCGTCGGACTTTGTTTTTTAGGATTTTTACAAGTTTTTCACCCGACCATGACAAGAAATGCCGTGGAAATTTCACCTCCCTTAACTTTTAACTTGCTCATTGAAGCTGTTTATCAGCAAGTGCTGGCATGATTTGAAAATGGCTGAGCGAAAACATGACAAGGCAATAGCGTTTTTTACAAGCTTGGTATCGCCCGATGAGTAGTTAATCAAAGGCTTGACCAATCATGGCGCATACATCCAGCAGGCATGCTGCTTATCCAACCGAAGATATAGATCCAGATACTGGATGCCATTCTGTTTTGTAGTTTCAATCGCGAAATTGAGTCCCAAACCCCTTTGCTTTAATACCTTTAAAATATCCACAGTCGCTCTTAGGCTGGAAGAATCCTCAAAAATGATCAGGTAGTCGTCTACGTAACAGAAACCTTTAGTGGCCGTCTACGTAACATAAACCGTTAGTGACCATACCATTCAGGTCCCTCTCAAGAGAGCGATCAACTTTGGCGAGAAAAATGTCGCTTAGAATTGACGCCACTCGCGAGCCAATACAAACTCCCCTCCCGACTTCTGCGTATACACTAAACCGCCCGGGCAAACAACCAAAGAGTTTAAATAAAAAGTCAAAAGTTCCAAGAAAGCTGGAACAGGTAGGCCGCTTACAATTTTAATCGCCATTTTGTCGTTATCGTTCGTAGTCCACTTCTTCACAAAGGAAGAAGATCGGCATGGGCAAGCAAATAGAACAGACCTTCCACATCTAAGCTAATAGAAGAGCATTGAGAAAGGTGATGCTTTTCCAAATACTCGACTACAGCATAGGAATTTGAGACAAGGAAGTAATCATCAACGTGCAAAGTGGAAAGACACTTCTGTAAAAACCCTGATACACAGTACTGCCACGTCTGTCGCTCGGTAACAATTACCCTAAATGGGATTCGTGGCATACGGGTCTTGTGTGTGTAGAAAACGTCAAGGTGAAGCTTATTAGCCTTCTTTGTCGATCCGGCCAACTTGCTCAAATTTTTGGCCAAACTCTAAGGCACCAGTAGGGAAAAGCTTTAAGAAAGTGTGTGTTAACTTGATGGAAAGAAAGAAAGAGGTGTGTTCCTTGCTGATAAACATAAATTTGGGCTAGTTGGCCGAATCGGAAAAAAGGCTAATAGGCTTCACCTTGACGTTTTCTACATAGCCAAGACCCATGTGCCAGAACTCCCGTTTAGGAGAATTGTTACCGAGCGACAGACGTTGCAGTACTGTGTATCTGGGTTTTTACAGAAGTGTCTTTTCACTTTGCACGTTGATGATTCCTTCCTTGTTTCAAATTCCCATGCTGTAGTCGAGTATTTGGAAACGCATCACCTTTCTCACTGCTCTGCTATTAGCTTAGATGTGGAAGATCTGTTCTATTCGCTTGCCCATGCCGATCTTCTGCCCTCTGTGAAGGAGTGCATTACGAATGATAACGGCGAAATGGCGTTTAAAAATGTAAGCGGCATATCTGTTCCAGCTTTCTGGGAACTTTTTACTTTTTATTTAAACTCTTTGGTTGTTTGCCGGGACGGTGTTGTGTACACGCAGAAGTCGGGAGTTTGTATCGCCTCGCGAGTGGCTCCAATTCTAAGCAACATTTTTCTTGCCAAAGTTGATCGCTCTCTTGAGAGGGACCTGAACGGTATGGCCACTAAATTTTTCCGTTCCGTAGAAGACTACCTGGTTATATTTGAGGATTCCTCAAGCCTAAGAGCGACTGTACATATTTTAAAGATATTTAGGCAAAGGGGTTTGGGAATAAATTTCACGATTGAAACTACAAAACAGAGTGGCGTCCAGTATCTGGATCGCTGTCTTTAGTTGGATAAGGAGCATGTCTGCTAGATGTATGTGCCATGATCGGTCACGCCTTTGATTAACTACTGATAGGGCCATACTAAGCCTGTAAAAAACGCTATTGCCTTGTCATGTTTTCGCTCAGCCATTTCCAAATCATGCCAGCACTGTATGATAAACAGCTTTAATGAGCAAGTTAAAAAGTTAAGGGAGGCGGGATTTCCAATGCATCTCCTGTCATGGTCGTGTGAAAAACTTGTAAAATTTCTAAAAACAAAGTCCGGAGGCCAGGTTGTTGCTGAGGACAAATAAAAGACCAAAAAGCATGCTGTCATTTCATACATTCGTACTTTCACACACCGCCTAAAAAAGTGGGCCATCGCTATGGAGTGCAAGTTACTATCACGGCCAGCAACAACTTGCGTTCTGTATGTGGAAGGCTTGACAGAAAGATAGAGCAGGGAAGCGAGAAGAAATGGGTTGGTTGTGGTGTCAACCAGGAGAACCGGTATGTCGCATGCGCAACGGGAGTTGTGTACCGCATTCCTTTGCCTTGTGGCCGAACCTCTGTTGGGCAAACTGGGTGCTGTATTAATGTGCGTTTGAGAGAACATGAATTGTCACTGAAAGGCCCGGTATCATACCGTCTTTCTTCGTATTGCGCTAAGTGCAGCCAATGCGAAAATAATTTTCCTGCCAGTAACATTTTATTTAAGCACCGTAATCAAACAACCCTCGAAATCATGCAGGCATTCCACATAGCTGAAGGAGGTGACAACTGTGTAAGCCAAATAAGCATGTCTGGGCATCCTAAAGAGATGGCGTATCACCGTGTGCCTTGATTGCAACATGCGCACATCTACTTGTGGCATCAACGTGACCTTTGCAAACTTGTTTGCCCATGCGCATTGTCTTTTTTTTACTTCATTGTTTGTTTTCAGTATTTATATTCACCCTTTCTGATATTAAAAATTTCGTTGTTAGACCAGCGGCTGTCCCTGTGGTTACTCCCTTAGTCTTCGACTGAATTCGCGCTTGTTTTATCCAAGAATGTATAGATGTCGGCGTTGGTGGCCATAAAGAAGCAAGGGTATTTAACTATTTCACTTGTGATTTTACAAGGCGGCCAGTGTGATGGAAACTGCGGAAGTTTCAGTGTATAATGCATCGGTTTGGAAATGAGCACCCCAAATTTAGGCCTACTGCTTCTTGCGCTTTGTTTTGTTTATTGGTGACGGTTGAGACTAATGAGCGTAGAAAAGGTATCGCATGTGCTCTACAAACTGGCTCAGTTCTCCCTTGAGAGAGAATTCACCTGTTTTTATAGACGACGGTTTCCCTGGAAGCATTTTGCCAGTTCTTGCCATTTTCAATTTTCAGGTGAGCGTCTCACTGCGCTAGCACTTGCTCGGGGACGTAGGTCGAAATACACGTACCTATGGTGGAAGCGTGCTCTTCTACAGACTTACATCTCGTAAGCTGGCCGCCCCGACGTGCCGATGTTGGACAAGATGGGCTCCGCATTAGAAGTGGCGGCGTGCCAGGGCTCTGCAGATGTTCGCCAGCTCTGTGTGCACAGTCGCCATTTACATTCGCAATTTGAAAATGCGGCGGCGAAGTTTGCAATTTTCGGTATCCAACAGGTGGTTTTGAGGCAATTTTGAATGGGTACCGGCAACCCTTGTGCCTACGTGAGTCCTCGCGGCACAGACGGAGGTTTTTGGTATGTTCATTTACTGGTGGCAACTGCTTGGAAGGGGTAGGTCACTTTGTATCTGGCTCCTCATTCTTTAAAGCGTGGCTTTGACACAAATTTCCAAAAGAGATTGGACCGGTGCCTTTATACTGCCCTCAGAGTGCATCGTAGCCACAATAGGTGTTGTCGCCTCGAGGGTGGCCGCCTTCATTTTGCACGCTCGGGAGGTTCCCGTTTGAATCCATTCCCATTTGAACCTTCCCGATTGTTCTCTCCCGTTTCAACCTGGCGCAAAACGACCTTCCCATTTCGCCCTTTCCCATTTCGCCTGTTCGCATTTGAACCCGTTCCTATTTGAACCTTCTCGTTTGTTCCGTGCCGCTTCAACCCGGCACAAGACGCCCTTCCCCCTTCAACGACGTCCATTTTATCAGGTCAGTCGGGTGACTCGGACCGAGGCGTGCGATTCTTTATTGACGTTATACATTTAGCTATGACGTGCATTGTATGAATTTTCCTCACAAAAAAAACGTTACAGGTGGCGGAGCCAAAGTATGCAGACGCCTATTAACCTGCAACCATTTCGCAATAGTCCCTTTTACGATACGCGTCCTCCATTAAAACACAACACGTAGGTTGCTGCGTTACGTCCGACCCTGTACAGCGTTGGTGAATTACATACAGCTGAAACAACACCCTTCCGTCTGCTCCTGCGTTGGTCGAGCGGTCTGGAACGTGTTGCTCGCATTGCGTACTTCACAGCAGCGGTGATAGTTCCAGCCCCTACGGTGGCATGTAAGAATATGCAACACACACAAAAAAGAAAGGACGACAATAAAAAAATAGAACCATTCGGCAGTTGCAGTGCCAGTTTGTAGCGTCCAGACCTCTTGCCGAAAATCAAGTTGGGTGTTTTAGCAAATGCAACTATTAATTTATTAGTGGTAGTATACAAGACTACTGCTTTATTTCTACGCAGGAAAAAGATATCGCTAAATATAATTAACTACAGAAAAAATTGTAATTTATGAACGCGGTAACTATTATGAACCCAGCCAGTGGTACGGCCCATTTTAGTGTGTGAACAAGGGTCACTTTATATGCACATATCTGTAGAAGAATGGCCATTGAAGATTAAAGCTGAAATTTTTGCATGGAGGAAATGGTTCGCACAAATTTTTCATCCAGGCGTTAAGAACACACCAAGCTGTATTCTCTTGTTTGTACACGCAGTACATGGAAAAGCCAAAGCAAACATTAAGGTAGTTATCCGTCCATAATAGAGAGTTTTAGCATGTCGTTACCGTGTTTGCGCCACCATTTACCGTGTTACCGGCTAGCACACCGTTTGCGGTTTGCGTATTTCGGCCGCCGAGGCGCAAGTAGCGACATCTAATGTATTAATTTTAGACCAAATCACGCACAATTTTGTTGCTGTAGTTCACAATAACTGTGGTTGTTTTGAGAATACTGTAGCCATCGCCGGTAGAGCTATAAAAAGAAACTGTGTCGGTGGCGCCATCTACCGAGTAGAGTCAAGGTGAAATTGAATTTGCCCTCGCGCTAAATAATTAGGCAACAAATGAGTAAAATATGTTGTAGTACTTACTCAATAACCTACACTACCTTGCCCAGCGCCATTTTGGAGGTTAAAAGCGCACTGCGAGCTCAGAAAGTTATCTGAACTATTTGAGTCGGGCGTTTTTGGAGCAGGTTGAAACGGGAAGGGTGTTTTGGGAACGGGTTGAAATAGAAAGCGGTCAAACGGGAAGGGCGTTTTGGGAACGGGCGCACACGGGAGGGGCCAAACGGGAAGGGCGTTTCGGGAGTGGGTTCGATTGATTGATTGTAGGGTTTAAGGCGCCGACGCGGCGCAGGCGATGAGGCGCGCCGTAGTGGAGGGCTCCGGATTAATTTTGACCAACTGGGGATCTTTAACGTGCGCCGAAATCTCGCACACACGGGCGTTTTTGCTTGTCGCCTCCATGAGAAATGCGGCCGGCGCGGCAGGGAATCGAGCCCGCGACCTCGTGGTCAGCAGCGCAACGCCTTAGCCACTAAGCCACCGCGGCGGGTCGGGAGTGGAATCAAGCGGGACGGGTTTAAACGGGAATGGGCTGTTTCGGGCTACACCCGCACGCTCGCGGAGAAGCTCATTTTGGGTACCTAACCGAAGCGGTGGCAATTGATGCACGCAAGTCTGTTGAGATGATATTCCGTTACAAGGAGCAGTTCTTGGAAGGGTCTGGGATATAAAGCGCAATGTGTAATGGTATGAAGTTTTATCTTTCGCATCTTTAGGAAGTCGGTTTGTTTACAACGCCACTGGTGAAATATGGTGCCCTAACTTTCAGCCGGGTCGACTTGTGTGTAGTATTGTGGGGTAGTTTTGTTAGAGGGAATCAAATCGATCAGGAATTCTATCGTTTTGGGTATTGACTGTGGTGTTTCACCCTTGTTTACTTTGGTCAGCCTATTTGCATGCACCTGATTGTGCACACTGCTTGCAACGTCATCAAAAGTGACAGCGGCCATTTCTGCAAGCTTTGCTCTTGGAGCCATTTGTGCTGTTATAAAAGGGATGGCCTATAGAAGAATCAGCCAAATAAAAATTTCTACTAACGCGCTTAGCTGAATGGCGCATCTGCGCCGACTCACCCTGTCATGTCGTGTTTGTCTTCTGCTCTTAGGCAGTTTGGGACCATGCCAGCCTTCTTTACATCGCCGGTTTCAATAGCGTGCAAATCGTCCTTGCTCTCCGCAGTTTTGTCTGCGTCTTTTTTCTATATGACCGTAAGGATGTGAAAGGCAGTTGGTTGATACGGAGTCCGCTGGTTCGGCGTTGCTTATCGACTTTTTAAAATAGCAAAAGGTTCCTAAGGTCTTCGAAGAGCCGGTGGAATTGGTCTCATGGGTTTTCCGCAGTGCTCCGTCTTCGGAGAGAGGCATGGCTGCGTTGTGAGCTGCATAGCCTGCGGCGCCGAGAGTGGAGGCTGCTACCGACAATGAGCAGGTGGTTTTTGTTATTCAGTGTTTCAGGAGTTTCATTATCGCAGTTATCTGGGCCTATTACGACAATCTTGAAGGCTCGATTGGGGCCGCGTCGATGTTACTTGAACCAGCACAAACTCAGAAAAAAGAAGTTAATAAATCAGAACACAGAGCATGGGCTGGTTCTCGCAAAAAGCAAAAAAAAAAAAAAAACACCCGGGTGCACTTGTGGCACAACCACGATTCTTGGCACCCTGGTGGAGACAGAGGCTGTAAAAGGGTATGATTTTTTGGCTTTCCCAGTTAGGGAGCACATAAGCGGGCAGTTTGCATAAGGCGCCCCTTTGACATTTCTATAGTGCTAGGTGGAATAAACAGCGGCTACAATTTGTTTCACGGGTGAGTGCATGCATTCTATAAAGTACAAGGTGATTCCACATGATGCAACGCTAGGGTGCATTTTTTGTAATGTGGTGCATTCAGGTTTGCACTATATTTCTAACGGTTTTATTTCGTTAGTCTTCGGCGCACTAAGAAGTAATTATTTATTTGACAATTCAAGGAACGCGCAAGTGAAACTTGGTTGTAGCGGAAAACTGTGAAAATTCTGTGTACTTATTTTCCCTGTGAAAATATTTGGTTGTCTCATCGCAAACCAATATTTTGGTACGTCCTCAACCACCACGCTAAAAGACCGCCAGGTAAGGACGTGGCATTACTAACATCACAGTGGAAATGCATCGGGCGCACTTAAATAGAAGAAATCAGAGATAACTGTGGTGCGCATAAATAGCGCAGTTTGATTGATCAATGTATTCAACTTGGAGTTCCGGCATCCTGTCATATCACTGTTATCTACCAGTTTAAATTCTGATATGTTGTTTTATATTTTATTGACCGCGTTCCTGCGACTGTTTCAAACAAGGCTTATGTAAAAAAATGCGTCTTCAGTGCTGCCAACGCAAGCACGAAGGCCTGGGCGTGGAATCGGTTGCCAGTTGCCAGTTGGGAGTGTAGGTGTCATATTTATGAACACCCCCTCTTTTTACTGCCTTTCCTCTGCGTAACTTGCGACAAAAGTTCTGGAAACCAGCAGTCCCAGCTTGTGTACCCGATACGCGCGATGTGGGTTGCCGCAAAATTGTCCGCATAGCTTTTTGCACATCTGACGTTTTAATTTAAACAACGTGCGTGCTAAAAATGTATTTCTCTAAACCGTCCTTCATAAATTCACCTGAGAATAACGTAAATGTGCGTTCCGCTCAAGCTCAGAACGAGCGTTATTAATAAACAGGCTGTTAATGTTGCCGTTGGGTTGCTCTTTTGCACGTCTGCGTGACACCTGGGAAAGATCGCACATATGTGCAGCGCGCACAAGTCGCAAAAAGCCCTGCACTGGTGTGTTTTAGTCTACATGTTGAAGAAATTGCACCGTGAGAATAAGAAACAAAATCCAAGAAAGAGAGCGTACACGGTTTTGGAGAAACGCAGCCGGTAGAAGTAACTCCCGCAAGAAGGCAAGAAAACGAAAAAGTGCGCTTTAACATAAGCGTGTTTTTTTGGTTGGCCAACATAAACCGGCTAAAATGATCACAAAACGTGGCCGCACATTTACTTCGAAGATCTTTCAGTGCATGACCTAAATGCACTTAAAACCAACAACTCACCATCCTCCAGCTAACTGGTGAGGGAGGGGTTTAAAGCATAGGTTGAGGCCCACAAGTCACTAGAGCCCTACTAACGTTTCTCCTGTGCTGCTCAAGTAAGGCACCGTATAACAAAAACGTTGGTTCTGCAGCATCATTCGTGGTATACAGCACGCCTCCACCGTGATTTCGAGACAACCAGGTTGCCTCGAAACCTGAAAATGAAATTACTCCACCAGGTCTCGTTTGCCCAAATAACCCCTCACACCCAAAAGACTTTCGCTTAAACCCTCATTTATCCACCAATGTCATTCTTAAAACAATAACGTCTTCATTCGCGTAGGCAGACCCCCCATAAATCCAAATGCCATACAGCGGCACTCATCCGGTCATTTCATTTTTTGACAAAACGTTAACTTTTCGAATAAAGGGCTGCAAAACTGTAGTATCCGTCGAGTGTGTAAAGCTCGCGTTCATCGATGCAACCCTGTCGCTTATTCCCGCCACCGCCACAGCAGCGGGCGACTCAGGCACCGTCGCTGCCGAACACGCACTGAATGGGTCCGGTGTGATTGTTACAGGTACATAAATTTTAATTTCGGTTTCTAAGTCCACTGAGTCGTCCGCGGCTGCTTCGTGGACAATGGCCGATAAACCGCCTTCTACCGTCAAAGAGCTGGAAAAGTATTTCAGGATAGCAGTGCTAAGATGAAAACTTCAGGCAGACTAGAACTTCACATAGGAGCCGTAAAGGAGTCTATTAGGTGTGTGCGGGACAGTTTAATGGCATACAGGGTAGCTGGGAAACTGTCTGCTCTGACTTGAAAGGAGCTGCCGTCGGACCACGAGGTTCTCTAGAAACAAAACAAAAAACTGAAAGAGGATCTAGCAGCCACAAAAGCTGAGGTCATAGAACTCAAACAGTAGAGCCGGGTAAACATTGAAATAAAGGTATTCCGTTTGTTGCAAACGAGAATTTAGAAGAATACGTGCAGACATTGAAAGCTAAGCTGGGTATCAGTGTCAAAAATTGGAAGATCGATTTGATCCATTTTGTGCCTTCAATGGACAAAGCTAAGCCAAACACTTTGATTAAGTTCGTGTCTCGCCCATCACTTAACAAAGTTCTTCAAGCGTCTAAGAAGAACAGGGTTACTGCGTCAACTATCTTCCAGGAGACTGTAGCTGTGTACATAAATGAGCGTTTGTGCTCAGAAAAGAAGTTCAGCTTGGAAAGGCAACATGTTTGCACAAAGAAAAACAGTGGAAGTTCTTTTGGGAACACCAAGAACGGATTCTTGCGCGGAAAACTGAAAACTCGCCTATTGTTCACATAACCTCTGAAGACGACTTGCAAAGATTGTGCAGGCGTAGCGTCTGTCAAACAGAGAAATAATGATCTCACTTGAACACTTAAATGATAGATGCAGTACAAGCTACAACGTAGCACTTCTGCGTTGCAATATCCGCAGCGTTAATAAAAATAGGAATAGCATTCAGGTGCTTCTACGAGAACACCAATTTGATCAAGATGTGATTGCGTTGACAGACACATGGCTTCACCCTAACCAGGTTGTAAATATTTCAGGATATAATCTAGCGTTCCTGTCTATGCCAACACAAAGTGGTGAAAGTGGTGTGATAATATATATAAAAGGAAACTTGGAATTCAAGACGTCTGCCCACCTAGCCAACCAAGTACCCCCTGAATAAGACATGCTCTTCGTTGAGCTAGGCTAACAATTGGCGTGGTATATCGTTCACCAAACTCTCGGTTTCCTTCTTTTTTGAAAATACAGAAATAATTCTAGATAACTTCGATGCTAATAACAAAAAGAAACAGCTCTCTGCGGAGATTTTAACCTATATTTGTTGGGAAATTGTCCCCTTGTGTATAGAACGATGTATGAATCTGACAGATTCAGAAACCCTATCATGCACGCAACGCGCATTACCGCTCATTCCTCGGCTCTTATCGACCACATCCTGTGCACCTACGATCCCGGCGATACTTTTTCTGGGGTTCTACAACCAGAGATCCCAGATCATTTTCATACTTAATTTCTTACGCCATTTCGTTGTGACACGCCCGCACCAACTACGGTTCAGTCGGCCCCTCGGATTGATAGCGGTCGACGGCGAGATAGTGTACAAGCTTTACGGGATGAAATGTTCAACGGCAAAGACATGAACAAAATGTACGAACAATTTCGGGACGTGCTCGATGATAGCGCAATATTAACTCCTGCTCACCCGCGTAACAACGAGTGACCAGGCCACTCTTGGATAAAGAGCATCCTTACCCGCTCTCTTATTAAAGAGTATTGGTAGCAAAAACACAAGCGAAATAAAGGAAATGAATATTATCACTGGCAATACAAATCTCCTAGAAAGAAGTTAACGGCTTTACTGCGCCGCAGTTAAAAGGCATACTATTCTAGCCTATCGCTGCAAAACAAATAAATTCAAGAAAATTTGGCAGGTAATAAATTCTGTAATAACGGGAAACACGCGCTCTTCACTACTTCCGGATGTATCTTTGTTTGGTGGATCAAATACAGAACTGTCCTCCAGCTTTATGAGTACTTTACGTACGTTAACCGCAATCTTGCAATACAGCTACCCCCTCTGACCAGGTTGAGATTGCCTTCTAGCATTTTAAATTCTTGTGTTTTTTTTTAATTTCTTCAGAAGAGATAAAGCCTACTATACACGTATGCTTACTGGCAAATGATCGGGGTATGATGGCATAATCACGCCTATTTTAAAACCTCATCCAGAGGTTATCAGGCCATTCCTTGAAAAAATATTTAATAAGGCACTCTATGATGGTGTATACCACGACATGCTTAAGATTGCAAAACTAACGCCTGTATATAAAAATGGTGATGCCAACCTAATTGAAAACTATTGACCTGTTTCTGTACTTTCTGCAATAAATACATTGTTTGAAAAGCTGATACCAAAGCGTATTCATCA